>BLBF01000021.1:25974834-26019983 GCA_015471245.1 Laticauda colubrina | reverse complement strand
TCTCTCTCTCTCTCTCTCTCTCTCTCTCTCTCTCTCTCTCTCTCTCTAAAGGCTGCCTTTATATTAAACTCTTTTCCTCCCTTCCAGCGAGCTGCTGTCGCTCTTTGGGCAATTGATATCCATCACTGTAATGTCCTTGGGAATCTTTTCCCGCCTTCTGCATCTTGGAAATGCTGTTGTCTGTTTTTGTTCCTTTTTCTTTTTGTTTCTGATGATTATATTTCTTTTTTTAGGAATCATGTTATGGATGGCAAATGGGTTTCTCCTCCCTAAATTTTCCACAGGGGAGTCTTGTCTTTTCAGGCTCACAGAATAAATTGAAACATTCTTGGTCTGTGAAACAGAAAGGCCAATTAGCAGCTTCCACTGTCCGAATACACTCTATTAACACATTCTCCAAGAAAGCTCTCTGAGGTCGAAGTCCCTGTGCAATGCTTTATTTCAGTGCAGATTCAGGGAAAGAAAAGAAGAGCTTTCCAGCAGGCCTATCTGCTAACACTGTTTTGGCATCCAGGATCTCATTTTACCTCAGTGTCCACCCCCATGAGCTCCGTTTTTGCTGGAAAGGACTAGCAAAACAAACTAAAAGCAAAACAAAAAGAAAACTGTTTCCCTTTTTGCATTTGACCAATCAAGAAGGGACAGGAAAGGGAAAGAGGAAAGACAAAGAAAAAGAAGGAAAGATAGGAATAGAGCAAGGAAGGAAAAATAAGGAAAGAGGAGAAGGAAAAAGAAAGGAGAATGGAGGGGGAAGGAAAAAGAAGAAGGAAGGAAGGAAGGAAGGAAGGAAGGAAGGAAGGAAGGAAGGAAGGATGGATTATAATGAGATGGAGGGTCTGAGGGAAGTCCTACCTTAGGACTTGACCACCACAGGCGCCCCACAAGGGATGTTGAGCTGTCCACACCAGCCATGCCCGGCCTGGCCATGCCCCACACCACCCCGAGGTCAAAGATAACCTTGATGTGGCCCTCAATTAAATCAAATTTGACACCCGATCTAGAATCTGGTCTGACTTCCAGCTATTTCCCTTCCTCCTTCTCCCCCCGCCCCCATTTTTTATCCCCTGATATGCTCCATGTGCCTTTAATACTAATAGCCAAACATTTGGTGAATTAATGTTTCTTCAATTTCTGCTGAAGTTTTGTTTAATGTGCTCTTGAAAGGCAGACTCTTCTTTGAGTTGAGATGAATTGAATAAAGATGGAGTCTGTTTTCCTTGCTGAAAGAACAAGGCAATGCTTCTCAAATCAGAACTTGTTTGCAAATAGCCTTATTTTTGATAACTTGACAGATTTTGGTAATGCTAGATATTTATACTAGATTCTAGCAGACGTGTAATATTTTAGACTTTATTTTATAACCTCTATTAGGTTTTAACACATAAGCCTGAATTATTTCAACTGGGAACCTTCACAGGTCATGATATTGAGAGGCAATGGCAGTATAAGTCTATTCACTGCAGAGTAAATCTCTCTTTTAAATCCTATATAGACTGTGGACTGTGATAAGAGTCACACCAACACAGTGAACAAAGTCATTATTGTGAGAGGGGCAGCTATATGAATCATCCAAAAGAATAAATATGTCTTTCATTAGAGACATTTGTTAACTGAGTTATGACATATTTTGAGCGTACATAGGTGGAATAACCTAGCTCTCCCATTGCATTCACTTTACCAGCAAGATCAAAGAACAATTCAAACATAAATCCCCTATCTCTTTGAAAGTGTGTAAAAAAACAGGAATTATAATTTGTTTATTGTTCAGAGAATGATAGTTCAATTTCATGTAATCAATAAGCATTATCAAGATATTATAAATTGAAGGAATTACATAGGAACAGTAGTGGGAATCATTTTTTTTTTTACTACTGGTTCTGTGAGCATGGCTCTTCTTTGGGCCTGGCAGGGGAAGGATACTGTAAAATCTCCAGTCAGAGGTGGGATTTGCCGCTTTTCTGAACTACTCAAAATTCCCACTACCGGTTCTCCTGAACTGGTCAGAACCTGCTGAATACCACCACTGCATGGGAAGGCTAGTGGAAGCTCACAAATTCTCTAGCAATGTTCAGTTTGGAAGACTACAAATTGCAATATATAAATTGCAGACATAAACCTGTTCAAAGAAATAAAAAAAGACTTGGCTTTATAGCCTTGTCAAATTAAGGGTACTGCTTTGGCTTGACATAACAGCTGCTGTCCTAATAATAACCAGAATTTTAAAAAAATCATTTCCCTCTGGAGCCTGAAATGAATCTCCTCACTTAGTCCCTCTCCCCTTATGAAGTTCCCCTTCCTTTTTGCTTTTCAGCTTCCAAGATGTCATGGATGGAACCACCTCTATACCAGCTGGAAATTTCCTTTCACATTTAATAAAATAAAACAAAACAAAACACTCCCTCCCTCCCACAATTCCTTTATTTATTTATTTATTTTCTTCTACTCCTAAAGTCATCCCATCACTACTGCTTTTTGGTTATTCATGGGGTCTTTGAGCACTACATGCACCAATAAGACCCAGCCCTGGCAGAGTTTCCCCAAATTCTATCAAGAGCAGAACCCCTAATTTATAATCTGTGAAATCTTCTCTCTACACAAGGCCACATTTTCCACAGCAGCAACTTATTTGGAGTCACAGACCAAAGTGAGTGATCTAATTAATCTCCCTTGCCCCTTGCCCCCTCTTTTTTTTTTTTGCAGTTCTAGAAGTTTCAGAAAGTGTATAGCCAAACTGCTAAGAAATTGGGATGAAACTGCACAGTGATTTCTAGTAGCATAGTGAAAATGGTGTTTGAGTTTTTATTTCACTTTAATATGTGTCCCAAAGGAGCACCTCTCAAAAAAAAAAAAAAAAAAAAAACCACTACAAAACCAAAAGCCACAACCATATGAACCACTTGGAAATTCTATTCTCACCCCCTTGGTGTTTTTCAAGTTCAGGTAGTCCTCGATTTACAACAGTTCATTTAGTAACCATTCAAAGTTACAATGACACTGAAAAATGTGATCTATGACCGTTTTTCATACTTACAATCTTTGCAGCATCCCCATGATTATGTGATCAAAATTCAGATGCTTGATAATTTATGATGGTTACATCTCCCAAGTTCATATAATCGATCGCCTTTTGCAACTTTCTGACAAAGCAAAGTCAATGGGGAAGCCAGATTCATTTGACAACTGGGTTGGTTATTAACTTATCAACTACCAACTTATCACTAAACAACTGTGGCAAGAAAAGTCATAAAAAGAGGCAAAACTCACTTAACAAATGTTTCACTTAACAACAGAAATTTTTGGCTCAATTGTGATTGTAAATCAAGGACTACCTGTATAGCTCCTATCATTGAAAGATTGCCCACTCAATCTTTGATTAATTTTATTAACCATTGATAATTATCCACAGATAATTTTATGTGTGATAATAAAACCCTAATGAGAATTTAAGCAATAACATGCCAGATTCCCATGCTTAAATAGCTTTAAGTTTTACCTTTCATTTTTCAAGCATTGAAAAATGAAAATATTGTAGCACTGTAATAGTATAGAAGAGAAGTCTGTTTTCTGAAATCTATGTCCCGTATACCTCCTGTAAAATTTGACTCAAGGGTGAGGCACCTTGTGGCAGCTCCTAAAAATGCCTGTTCAGCTTTTCTCAATTCCAGAGATGTGCTAGATCCAGTCATTACAGCCTAGTTATCACTTCAAAATAATAACAAGTTGTATCATTTAGGGATCTCTGCCTATAACTTAGGGATTTTAAGGAAGAGCTGGACACAGGCAGGTTTTGCTTTACTCCTGAGGAATGGCAGCTATTTTCAAATCTAAGGTAAAAGAAAAATATGAACTCATGCCATTGGAGTAAGAGAAAAATTGCTTGCAAACGTTATTCTTTTACATATGAGCTCATGCACTTTGGGTTCAGGAATTCAGAATTCACCAATCTGTTTGCAATAGTCCTGCTCTTTAATCTGCCCAAAATTCTACTTCTGGATCATGTTAGATCCTAGCAGCTAATATATGGCAGATTGATTGACCCTTGGCTTTTAATGAGAGATGGGAACAAGCTGTTTTCCCTGGTTAAGAAAAGGGCCACAACTTCATGCAAAAGTTCGATTACTGTTTAAATCCAGATCTATAATTTCAGCTAGTTAACACAGACACAGATAGACCTTTTGGCACACATGCCTTTCCCTTCAGAAATATTTTGCAAAGCTGGTGGCTCTGAACTAAAGTCTTCCTGGGAAGGAATGCTTATTCAACCAGTTTACTTCTGTAGTGGAGACATAAGCACGAGGAGGAGAAGGCAACTCTTCCACTTTTTCCAAAAGCAAAGGTGCAGGGTAATACTAAAGAACCAAATGCCAATTGCAGAGAGTGCCTGAAGACTAGATGTCCTGGAAGAGCTCCCCATCACCACCTTGTGCTTTTTTACCTCAACTTGCTGGCTCATCTTTTCTCTTGTGTCCTTATCACTCGCTTCTGGCCACTGCAGGGGCAGGAGGGAAGCCTGTGAGGCATGGACAGAGGGCCCGATGGCCGAGCATGAACTCATTATCCCCTCTTCCCTCATCTCCTTCCCCAAACAGCAAGGATGGGCCTCAATACTCGAACGTTTACTGTACTGTTGCAACAATGCATGGGTCTTTCTGTTCTCTTCCTCTCCTGCGGCTGTAACTGGAGGCGTTTTCACTGTGTGTCTGTGCCGTTCCGCTTTTCTGAAGTCTCTCTGGGACTTCCTGCCCTGACGTACTTGCAGCATGAAAGCCACCTCTTCCCCCACACCCCACCCCATCTCTGCTTTTGCCACATGCACCTTGAAGTTTCCCACAGGGCTTTTTGCTGTGTGTATCAGCATCTGACAAGCATCATGCACTTCCATGTACACAGCACTGTGTGCTTCTTTCCAAGAGTTCAGCTTGCCCATGGGGTCCATTGCTTGATTTAGGGATCAAGCCTGATGGTATTAACAATAAAAAAATAAACAGATACTTGGGGAATACTGGTTTTGGTTGGTTTCTCTCCCCCCTCCCCCCCGAATAACAATTATTTCATGTTTCCAGTCATTTTAAGGATGGAAAAAAGGCATTCTTTCATTTTTCCTTCAGTTCAGCTTAACGTCTAGCCTATCCGCTGAAATGTTTAACCCAAATGGGTAGGTAGCCTATCAACCATCTGTTGGGTTTGGTGAGGCATATATAATAAGAACATACCAAAACCACACCCAAATGACCTAGCTGGGATTTCATATATGCAGGCTGACAAATCAAGATACTTCTGCACAATAAACAGGGTTTATTGTATAAATAGGGTTTATTGCACTTCTTCCTATTTTGCAAATGAAGAACTGAAGCATATCATTAATAACTGACAGATGCTTCTCTCTCCTTCTGCCCTCTGAGTTGTAGAGCCAAATACACTTGATGTCAAATCACATGCAGCTATTTTTCTCCTTTTGTACTTAAAATTATCCCCTTCCTAAAATGTTCTCCACCACCCTCAAAGTGGTTGTGTGATCCAAGGAACTGCCAGCAGTTCTGAAAACAGGAAATATTAAGGAAACAAAACAATAATATTTAAGTTAAATAAAATTGACAGAAACCATTTTGAGTTTAAGCAGAAAATCAAAATGTCTCCCCTTCAAGAAGTTAACAGTGGATGCTTCATACTAATCCTCTTGAAATGAACAAGTTAATAATCGATGACCTAATTTACTTTGAAGTTATCTGTACAGAAACTAGGATTAGATTACAGAAATGATTATTCCCAACTTCACAATATGGAACATGAAGTCTACCTGGTCAAGGCACTGAACTGAATTAAAGCAAATAGGATTTCCCAGATATTGTCAGAGGAAACGATTTCTATTAAGGAATTATGAAGTTAGCAAGACACTTAGAATTCAATCCTGACATGATTTTGGTGTCAAAATAATTTTCTGTGATAAATTTAAGGCTTGGACTAAAAGTCAAGTCATTTATTTATTTGTGCCAATGAGTCACAGCTGACTCTTTTTGACTGCCTGGATACGTCCCTGCAATTTTCCTGGCAGGATTTCATAAGTGGTTTGCCCTTGCCTCCTTCCTAGGATGAGCATATGTGGCTGGCCCAAGGTCACCCAGCCATTTTTGGTCTAAGTCAGGACGAACACCACAGTCTTCCAGTTCCTAGCCTGATGCATTATCTACTGCATCAAACTGGCTCCCCCATAATATCTATTAAGAGAGGTATAGGTTGTATCTTGGTTAAGAATTGAGTTGTTGGAATTCTTGCAATGCTGCCACTTTCATCTCAACACAATTGGCCCAAGATCACTCTGCTGGACTACATACCTAAGCAGGATTAGAACTCAACATCTCTTGGTTTCTAGCCTGGTGCCTTAATCACTACGCTAAACTGGCTCTAAAGGCCCAAATAATTGTTCCAAATATGGTACAAAGTAAACTGAATATCTTTCCATTTCCTCAGATCCTTTGCTAGAGCTGAGGGAATTTTAGCTTTGAGATCCAAAGACTTTGTTGAATTCCAGCTTGAAGGTAATGTCTCTCCAGTTTACAGGATTGCACAACAATCTGCCTCCCTCCCTCTCTGCAATAGCCCTTTCCTGCACACATACATACATAAAGACATGCCAACCAATTGAATACTTTTAGAATTAAATGTTTTATTTATTCTCTTGTCTTCTCTCATCTCTCCCTTCCCCTCTCTCTCCCTCTCTCCCCACCCCTCTCTCTCAAACACATATTTCTCTCCAAGATTAGAAAAGATAACTAAGGAACTTTCCAACATCATGTCCTTCTGCTCCATTATTTATCTTATAAATTGCCTTTGGGAATCTGACCCCACATTTCTGCCATTACTGCATGCTTCCAAATTGCTTTAGGTGGGAGTTTTGTTCTTCATTTGGTTTTGCTTGCAATTTGTTTCCTTTTCCTAATTTTGGAGGGCTTTGCCTTTCTCTTTTAGACTTCTCAGATTGATTCTCCCCAACTCATCATTTTGATAAAGGAGCTGGATCCTGGTCCCCAAGCATGATGTGGCAAGAAGACAGTCAAATGCATGCAATTGTCTAGGATTGCCTCAATCTTTCTCCTCCCTGTTAAGCATGCAACCCTATCAACATTTATGTATGTCCTCTTCATCATCAACCTTCTGGGCATTCATCAAATGGACTAGTCCTATCCAAGAAGCATGTGAAAAGTCCCTCCTTCTCCACACCAAAATCCACCATAAATTATAAGAAATTAACATCCATGCTATACGCAAACTACCCAGAGATATTTACTCACACAGCACTACAGCCATAATGTCTTGAGATGTAAGCTGGCAATCAGTTTCACTGGGATGGAGGTGGGGTGAAATTTCCCCAGTGCTTCCTTAAAAGAAGCAGCAGGTCCATTTCTGTTGAAATGAAACAAGCCAGAGAAAGTCAGGGTGGACTCTTAGTGACCATTTGGTTAGACTTTTCTCCATGTTTTGAAATGCTGGCATTCACTTTAGAGCAAGATTCAGGTCACAGGGAGGAAGTAAGACCAGCTTACAATAAGCCACAAGCAAGTATGAAATACCATTTCCAATCCTTCAGTCAGAACATGGACATTTCCTGAATGAGGTTAAATCTTCATTTTCCATTCCCATTACTTTAAGTTGAACTCACCACCACCACCACATAGCACATATATACAAACATTGTTTTCTACAATGACTAGACTGTCACTAAGTATAATATTAGTTGCCCACGTATTCCTCTTATTTCCTATGCCTGTTTTTTTTACCATTCATGTCTCATTCGTTTAAGTTCTGCATCCATTTTTGTGTTATTCCTTGTGACCAATGAAGGCTCCTCTCTCCTCAGCTATATGTTAAGCAATCTGTCACAGGACCAATTCTGATTAACCCAAGATAAACTATGGACAATAAAGGGGGGGGGGGCACTGGACAAACATCAAGAATAGGAAGAGGACGCAGAAGGGCTGGATAGCAATACGGTACTGAGAATCTGGCATGGCAGCATTAAATTGATGTCACCCATGGCCCAGTTGCTGTTTCACAAGCTTATCTTAGTAGTTTTAGCTTCTGTTCATAATAATCCTTGGAGGGTAGGTAACCATAGAGCTTTTAATATTATTTTAGTTGCTAGCATCGTTAGTAAAAAAAAAATTCACACATGTTGACACAATATTTATATTGGCTTAATAGTCATTCCTTATACAAAGGGAATTGCAATGTTTTAAGTGGGGAAGGCAATTCTAACAAATTTTTAGTCCCATCACTAAAGTACAGTCCCGCAGGACTATATCAGAGAAGTCACAATTAAAATAATGCAGATTTAACACATATTTGTAGTGACAACTTGCCTTCAGAGCAGAGAACCCCTTTACTAGGATATTTGAAACTAAGGGAAGAAACACTGATAATACTTGATCAGCACTGCCTTATGTCCAGTGACTGGAATGAGGTTGAAATTATGTCTAGGATTAATGGTTCCTATCCCATCTCTTCAGCTTTCTCCTAGATCAAGCTGAGATGGCAAAGGATGACAATTAGCAAGATCCAGAAATGTGGCCTGGCATTGAGCAGCTCTAAGTCAACTTTTCATTGACTCTCTTTTCCTTCCTTTTGGCCTTCTCTGCAGATCCGCGTAGTGAAAGCGTTCCGTAGTTCACTCTATGAAGGGCTGGAGAAGCCAGACACCAAGACCTCCATCCATAATTTCATGACAACGCCTGAGTTCTTGATCAACGACTACATCCACAACATTCCTCTCATTGACGATACAGACGTGGAGGAGAGCGAGGGTCCCCTAAGACAGCACTTCAGGGCCAGTCCCCCACCATCTCCCAACAAGAACAACAATGCCATTGACAGTGGCATCTACCTTAACACCGATGTCAGCAAGACACCTACCTCCTCATGCAGTCCAGTTAGCCCACTTCACAGCATGGAAACCTCCCTCTAACACAACCCTACCATGCAACCAGTTGAATTGACTTTGTTCACAACAGAGGTGTCCAGTTCCTCCTGGGAGGCAGGCTAGCTAAGGAAGGATGGAAAGCCGACAGGAGATGACACTTCACCTCTTGACTTAGTGGAGTGGAAAAGGACAAGTTTTCTGCCAATGGATGGCTCAGGCAACCAGAGATATGCTGACTTGATGCAAGGAAAGCAAACCGTAGAGGAAGAGACAAGTTTTCTTCAATTACTCGAGAGGTTTGGGCTGAGTCTCAAGAGTGTACAGGAGAACCACCCATTTCTCTAATCTGTTCTTTGGGGTATTTTTGGACACAACCACACTCACCAAACCCACAATGATCCTGCAATTGGGGGGGTTGCTTTGATTTTTCTTGTAGGACCTCTTTTTTCTCCCAATGTTTAAAAAATAAACTATATTTGCACCAGAAAAAGGAAGAAAAACAAAACAAAAAAAAGGAAAAAAAGAAGAATAATCTAGACAACTATTATCCTAATTTTTATATATATATATATATATATATATATATATATATATATATATATATATATATATATATACATACATACATGAATGATACCGACCGACAGATGTATTAACGGATTTTCTGACCATAACGCATGCCTGTTATCAAACTGTCCTTTCTTCTTCCCCCTCCCCAAATGGAATTTCAGTCTGGGGCAATTTTGCTTTTTTTAAAGAAAAAAGAAAAAAATACATTGTTTGCTGGAGCTTGTATTTTATATCAGGATTTGCCAGGAAAAAGAAAAAGATTCCTTTCTATTAGGAGGGGAATTGACTGTGGAACAATGAGTAACCAAAACGGATTTTTTTTTTTGGTTGGATAATGCAAATTTAGTGTGACCGAAAGTAGGTTATGATTGCAGTGACACAAATTTGGGCCTTTTCAGCAATTTCACAAAAAGTGACCAAAAGTGAGGGTCCCATTTGAGGGGGGCACTTCTCTTCCTCCCCACCACCAGTGCTCACAATCCATATGCTTCCTTTAGCCAAACATCCAATAACTGAACAATACAGATAATTTAGGGTGGAAAATGAAGATAAAGTTTGTGAGAAAGAACAGAACATCTTTCCTGTTGCATAAGATCACTAAATTAGAGCATGCATTATTTGACAGATTTGTCAGAAAGTTATATTTCTGAGAATCGTTTAATTTTCAAAACACCAACTACCACAACAAAGATTTCTATCCTCATGGTTGTAAAGAAATCTAGAAAAATATACATGCAGTGTATATTGCACAAGACTGCATGGCCTATTATGGTTACTCACCTCCACAATGCAGCTTGAACTTAGGCCACTTTAAAATTGCTTTTATATTCTATCTTATTCAAGAGACTAGTTAAGTCACTATGACTTCGAAATGCCCTCTTTGCACTGATTGGGAGGATATTTGTCTTCAGCCAGTATGTGCTAATTCTGAGATTCTAAACGGATTCTAAACTTTCATGACAAAACTTTCCTTGGGTCTCGTTCTGTATACACGAGGAACTGAGCTCAGCCTTAGCAATTCTCTCAGTCAAGTAAATTCAAACTGCATCTAGAGGAGGATAAGGAAACCCTGCCAATAAGACAAAATACAACAGTCAATGTATACAGAGGGTTGGGAGGAACATTATGGAAAACAGATATCCATAGGCAGCACTAAAATGAACTCCATTTCAGGGAAGCTGCCTTGGAATATTACCAGTGCCAATACCAATTTGTGGAAAAGTGCATATTTTGAGTCCTTTATATCTCCTCAAGTGCTCAAGACAACGCTGAAGAGAACAGAAATAGCTCCTGAATACCCAGGAGTTCTGAGTTTTGCTATGGATTGCTTCATGATAACTTTACAATAATCCTGTGCTGGCTGAAAGGAAATGAGCAAGTTGTCTAAGGCACTTGTGGCTGAGTGAAGACCACCACAATTAAAAGTTTCCGTAATATCAGTTAGGCCAGTTAAGGAGGGGCATACTGAAAATAATCACACCGCATCAACGAGGCCATATGCTGATCAAAATTCAGGAGAGTACCAGTATATTGGAATTTTGTTACATATAACTATAAAATTATTTATCACCAAAAGGGCATTGGGTTGAACATGATTTCAGCATTTTCAAATAATAACAATCTAAAATATCTACATTAACAGTAAAAGTTGATGTCATGGTGGGTAATAGAACGCTGCACAAGCGGTAAGGATTGTTCTAGCCAGGGATAAAAATTATGTATGATCTTAATTGAATTATGAGGGTCCAAATCCTTATGAAAGTTTGCTAAAAAGCTTCAATCCTAATAGTTTTCAAATGTGGAGTGGCACAGCTGCCATCAGAAGGGTATTCCTGGTTCTCAGTCAGATATGATGACCAAGCAGTATTTGGTGGTTCAAAGTGGATTGGGCAGAAATCAGGCAGCAGAGGGGTGTGTGGCACACTTCCTCACTCTTTTTGACTTAAGCTGCAGACACGAGACCCTCTAGAACTCTGGCAGTGTCATTTTCTTCCACCCATGACATTACAGCTGACCATTCATCATGATTCAATATGTTACATGTTTTGTATTTCCTAGGGTAAGCCTGCTTGAAAATACCAGCTACAGCACTTATCAAAAAAGCCATCCCTCCTTCGGAAGGGCAAATGCCAAACCCATCTGTAAATCTCTTTGTTGCTGTCTTTTCTTTCTAAGAACAAAATAACAAAAGCAAGCTTTTTTCTTCTTTTTCTCATCTGAATGTTTTTTTTTTTAAATCCAAAATCTTAAAATAATTTAGTTTTCAGGGAAGGGGAATGGAGCCAAGGAACACTTTTGTCTCAACCTGGGCTTCTTTTCATTCAATATTGTAGATATTATTGATAGAAACAATTATAAATATTTAAAAAAATATTCAAACAAAGAAAAGATCACTTTGTCGCTGTAAATTTGCCAGCCATTTACAAGTGAATTTTGTTCACAACTCGGGAAGGGAAAGGACATTCACTCCAAGGGGGAGGAGGGGAGAAGAATCCATTCTTGTTTGGGACATTTCTTTTCTAAACCATATTCTAATGGGAAGAGGATGAAGGGTTTTTTTTTTTTAAAAAAAAAGAATAATAAATAAGTTTAAAAAACAGTGCTTGTACATTTGTCCTAATGAAAGAGACTGCAAAAAATCCACAAGCATAAAGCTCAAAGTAGCCAGGAATTGATTGACTACTACAAATTGACCTGGTTATTGCAAAAGCCATCAGGTTATTGGGGGAAACTATCCTCATTCAGTAAAAGAGCCTCACATGAACAAAACCTATCACTTCTTATCGTAGTTTTTAAAACACTCTAATGTTGTACTTAGTTCCATCCTATACTTATTTCTATATAGCAATCCTTTTGCAGATTATCTGTAATTCAGTACTGGAGTCAACCTTTAGAAGCTGAAAATTTCCAGTTTAGTCCTTGGCAAGGAAGGACTAGGAAAGGTCACTACCAGAAATTCTGGAGCATAATGAACTGCCAAACGATGAACTAGTAGGTATTACCAAACTATCTGAATCTGTTCTTATCACACCCCTTTATTACTGTCCCCTCCTTTCAATACATGATGTATTTATGTACAACTCCTTAGAACCAGAAAGAAGTTAGTTCAGGATCTGCTGGTAAATCTCTGGAGAATCCAAAGCAGATCACTAAACATTTCTGATTTCCAGCTGCTTAAGAGCATCACTACAGAATATGGGGTAATAGATTTTTTTTTCATGGAAAGACTGAAAAATTCTATTTAAGGTCTGTCCTGTATCTGGAACAAATTCCCAACTCAATTTTTAAATTCCACACCAAATTCTAGTTGGTGGCTTACACAGATGTATACATATGGTGTGTGTTTGCATTTGTGCATGTGCTCGTATATTGCAAATGCTTGGCAAACGTAAGTCAGTTTAGAAATGGCTGAAACAAAGGGCTTCAGAGCTCATCAATAGCCAACTGGCACAGACAAGCAAGCACCAGAAACAGTGAGCCATGTCTAGAGAAACAGCTGATGTTCTAGGGAGACTAGTTGCAGTTTAATTAAGATTGCATTAATATCTATCTTTAATTTATTTTCTTATTGGATTGATTTGTCACTCATCTCGCTTCAAGGTGACGCTGGGCAGCTTATATTAATGCACAGTTACCCAATTCCTAGAGAGAAAGTAAAATTCAAGAGTAGCTGACTTGTAGTGTATTTTCTTTAAAAGTTGAGTCAACTTTACTCAGATTGCCAGCACAACATTATCTGCTTCTTTCCAGCAGAACAGTACTTGTAGTAACTATATCTGGCTATTCTGTAAAGAGAAGATATATGCAGCAACTGAATTACATGTGGTACAAGATATATGGCTCTATAAATATGGATGGATATTTAGAGGGCTGGGGAGTGAGGTGGGAAGGCAATCAGGTGTACAGAAGAACTGTCTTGCAGGATCTAACTGAAGATGTGTCTCCTTCAAAATTTTCTCTCCAACACAAACTAGGAAAAATTAAGGGAATTTTGTAAGATATGGGCAGATGAAAGCCAACAGCACAGGTTTGAGACCCAAGCATTGTGTGATGCAGTGAGCTCCCATCTTTGCCTAGCTCCTGCCCACCTAACAGTTTGAAAGCATGCAAATGTGAGTAGATAAATAGGTACTACTTCAGTGGGAAGATAACAGAGCTCTGTGATGTCATGCTGGCCACTTGACTGCAGAAACGCTGATTCAATGGACCTTGAAATGGAGATGAGCACTCCACTTATAGTCATTATGACTAGCAGAGTAAAATCCACAGGGATTCCTTTCCTTTCCATGGTAAGACACAAGTCAGAAAGATGCCTCATTGGCTCTTGCCAAGAAATAGTGCTCAAATGTATATCTAAATGTGGAAGATCCGTTTACCATCATTACTAATAACTAAAATAATTGGCCTCTAAGACTTTACCTAGTTCTTTTTAAAAATTGCACTTGTCTTCCATTAGAATGTGTGGTAACTACCCAAAATCCACCACTATTCAGATCAAACTGAATTTCACGTTTCAAAAGTATAACCCAGTTTTTCTCTATTTAAGCTTTTCTCTCATTTTTCTAAAGTTCTAATCCTGCTACTATTTTTCTAAACTAACCGTGCAATCCTAAATAGATCTGAAATCCATTCCAAAAGTGGGACTGAACCAGCATCTACAATATTGTACTATAAAAATGCTAAATTCTTAAACCTCTGTAGAAAACTATCACAGCAACAGACTTCTTTTTCCTCCAAGTCAATACAATGCCAGAAAGAAACTATGAAAAGGGGCTCTGAAATATGTTCATATGTCTCTCTGCCTATCAGCCAATTCTCTGAAAATCGAACAGAAGGAAGCCAAATGTGGCATGACAGAGAAAAAAACTTGAGTTTGAAGATAGACTGAACCTGGCCAAGGGGTAAGAGAAAAAACATTCCAGGAAAAAAAAATGACAGATGAGAAAGATAATTGGATAGAAATCTAGAATTTGCTAAGCTCCCCTCTCTTGTGCCTGTTGGATACAGATTATTTATTTCTATTCCTGCTATACCAGTTTACAGTAATTTCAAGCAGCCGAAACATTTATATAAAATGTCCATGGCAGGAAATAAAATATGTAAAATTCTAAAACCTCAAAACTGTAAACATTACAAAAACAATCAAACTGAGTATCCTTTTCTTGATCACAGGCCCTCCAGAAAAACTTGACATAAATTTATATACCAGAACGAAAGTACAGAGAAATTCAAAACATAGGAGCACTTTTTTTTGGTGCTGAAACATTCTTCTTGTGTAAAAAAAATTAAAAGCTTTATTCAGGAATCTCCACATTCCTTAAATTTAGCTGCAGGAAAGTATCTCTAATGTGCTCTGTTCCATTAAAGGCAAATCTGGAGCTACTTTGAACTACTTTCAGCCAGAAGAAAGTGACAACCTGAGTAAAAAAAGGAAGTGATGGATCATAGTCTAACAACTGGAGGCATGTCTCATGGGAAGAAGTAAAAGTATTTTTGAGGAGAAAAAGATATCAAATTGGCAGCATCTTCCCCAATCACATGACTCAGAATGGCACATTCTTCCTCACCCCCCCAAAATAGGCAAACATAAGAGAGGTAACATGAGAGGCAACAGAAACACAAACATACATATAGAAGTGACCCAGAAGAAATAAGAATTCTCTTTTGGGGTTAGAAAGAATTCCAGAAGTCATTTTATTGGGCTTTTCAACCTCATTTTATAATCTTACTATGTTCTTTGTACAAAAATTAGACACATAGGCCATGAACCAAGTTCTCTCTCAAAATCCCTGCAATTTAATCTGCTGGCACTGAAAACTGCTTGCAACTCTAGAGAAAGGAGCTACTGGCCTTCAATTCCCCAAAATCCCAATGTTGATTTAGAATGACATAACTTTCTAGTCTTTGTGGTTAAAAAGGTATACTTAACAATAAAAGCAATGCATACTGAATTTTTAGAACCAAGGAAAGTGGCTGAGTTAAATAACAAGGTGGATTCAAGTGCTCCATTTAAGGCACTGCTTTTTCCCATAATAACCAAAATATTGTGGACCATAAATAACAGAATTCATATTGTTGAGCATCAATTTTAAAGGGGCATATTTTTTCTTTGGCATAGAATCAGAAGACTTTGCCTTGTATCCATAGCATGGAGTATGATTAGTGAGTACAGAGTGTATTGTTGGAACGTTCTTCACATTCTTCTTCAGGATGTTATTCATATTCTGTCCATTATCCCAAAAATACTGAAGCTAGGGAGACTTATTTCACCATCTCATGATTATAGACTTCCGACACTATTTGGAAGTTTCTGGTTAAAACAACAGCGAAGTCTGCAAAAGGGAAAGACCAAGCATAAGTTTACTACTACACAAAAAAACTCCATAATCCCGTCCCAATCAGCTTCATTCACTACCAAATCCAAAAGCAATTTTTATACTCTCTTCCCAGCTGCTAAAAAAAAAAAAAAAAGGTTGAGAAGTTGCCAGCTATTTCCTGCTTTCTGGCTTGGTTATTTTTTCTTTCAATTTGAGGATTTTTTTAAAAAAAATCATGCCTACGAGTGGTGTACCCATGACAGATCTGAGTTCCTTACCTCAGATGATTGACTTAACTGAAGCAAGGAAATCATGAACACACACTTGAAAAATACTACTAATACATAAGTGAAAACTGTAATCAGAGTCAGTGTTTCTAGACTAACTCCCATTTGTGTAGTGTCTAAGACCCTATTTTAATTTTAAAAGAGATTAAATCGAGATCAGAGATGTCTAACCTTGACCATTTTTTAAGACTTGTGGGTTTCAACTCCAGAATTCCTCTGCCAGCATGGCTGGCCAGGAAAAATTGGGAGTTGAAGTCCACAGGTCTTAAAGTGGCTAAGGGTTGGACACCCCTGATCTAGATGATGAAGCTGATTTGTAGGAATTATTTTACTTTAAACAAGCCCCATCTATCTGGTGTTAAATCTAAGCCCCTGGCATTAAAATGGTCAATTAAACAAAATGTTCTGCTCATATGATATGCCAGATGTTTCCAAACTTTCTTCATGCTCCTAGGCCAAAATTTTTATTTTATGGTGCTTTTAATGTCTCAGTAATATTTTCAAGGTACCCCAAGCCAAAACTGTGAACTAACTCAAGCTATTGGTTGCAGTGTCCAGCAGATGTTGCACATTGCTGTTTTGCTCAGAAATTTAAAATATCCCTGAATTATCTGAATTTGCTGTGGTACCTTAAGGTCAGTGATGGGATTCAAATTTTTTTACTACCTTTTCTGTAGGCATGGTTTGGTGGGCGTGGCAGGCGAAAGGATGCTGTAAAATCTCCAGTCAGAGGTGGCATTTGCCAGTTCTCTGACCTCCTCAAAATTTCCACTACAGGTTCTCCAGAACCAGTCAGGAGCTGTTGAATACTACCTCTGCTTAGGGTATTACAACACAATTTAGGAACCACAGTGCCCCTTAGGTTTATCACATATGTTCTACAAATACAGTATGTATTTATATTGAGAGATGCAATCAGATGTCCATATAAACAGATATTCACCTGACTATGCCCACACTTATCTAGATAAGTTACTTCAATAATACACTGTATTTTAGATACATGTTTAAAAACCATGAATGTGAAAATTCCCCCAGATGTTGTATTTATAGTTTTGGCATTGCTTTTAATTAACAGAACAAGGATAAATGATTGGAATGCCTTTTCCTGGAAGGACAAAAATTATGTTACACAGAAAAACTCAAATTTCTCCTTGCTGTTATGTGAGGTCTTTCTTGCTTATCTCTGTTTTGGTCTCTCAAAAGTGAACTGCTCCAGAATTCCAAATTCCCAACAGTCTAAAAGATGCAAGTAAAATGAGATATACGTCTAGGGAGGTTCAATGTTATTTATTTATTAATCCATTCATTCATTCAATTTCTGTAGTAGGGCATCTCAGCCAATAACTCTGGGCAGTTTAGCTTAGTTTACTTTATTGTCATTGCACCTCGTACAACGAAATCAAACACCATCTTCAGTGCACATCATGACCATGAAAATGAACACAAACACACATCCTTCACCTTCCGTACATTGAACCAAAAACCCCTGACATCGCACCAATACTGCATTATACAGTAGAATTCAAAAAAGCTACTGTCCTAGGATAGAAGCTGCTTTTCAGCCTATTTGTCCTTGTTTTTATTATTCTGTACCTAAAGGCCTTGGTCCTGTCATGCAAGTGGCGCTGGACTTCCTTGGTCATCCAGGGTTTCTGATTGGGATAGATCCTAATACATTTATCCAATACGTGTATATTACAATAATATAATTGTATATATTACAATTAAAATACTAAAAACATTTGAAAAGAACAAAAATACTGAAAACATCCAAATTAAATATCCATTAGAGCAAGATACTTGGCCAGTTAGCAATGCAGCCAGGATATGGGGTCCTTAGCACCCCAGCATGGGAATATAGCCAGGGTTTTAGAGCCTTACAAAAAGACTGATAGATCGCCTCACCCAGTGGATCATGTAAATGCTAAATAGGACAGAAAAGACAGATCCCTGATGCAACCACAAAGGGGCCATGACCTGGATCTTTCTCCCTCTGTCAACACTGACTGGAACTGGCCCTGGAGAAAGGAGGAAAACCAGCATAATATTGTGTCGCCCACCTCCAATTCCTAGAGATGGTGCAGAAGGATACCATCATCAAATGGCAGTGAGGTCAAGAAGAGCCAGGTTGGATATTCCTACGAGAATCCATTTAAGAGCAAGATCAACACTATCTCAATCCCAAAACCAGATCTTCATCCTGACTGACTGTATCTAGATAATCCGTCTCAAAGTTCTCTGAAACTGCCAGGTGACCATTCTCTCCACCATCTTCCCTTAAAAGGGGAGATTGGAGACTGGACACAAGCTGACCAGCCTAGCTGGGTCAAGCGATGGTCCTTTGAGTGGGGAGTGCACCACTGCCTCTTCAAGAGTCAGCAGGACAAGTCCCTCTCTCAGAGTTAACTATTGCCCAGACCTACTCACGTTATCTCCACAAGGCCTTAATCAGTCAGGAGAGGCACGGATGTGACACACAACTGGCCATAAGTAGCAGCTGAGAGAGCCCTGTCCACTTCTTCAGGTTCCATGGGCTCAAACGCTTCCCAGATCACTTGCAAGACATGGCCCCCACCACTTCCATTGGCTCTGATATAAGGTAAGGTCCAACATAGAGTGAACGGGACCAATTTTGTCTGCCAGGTGTATGTGCATCCTATTCTTCATAACAACCCTTTAGTCACCTGAAACATGGCTAGTGGGTGACTATTGGCAGACATAATAAGGGCAGAGAAGTAGTTATATTTTGCCACCCTTATTGCTTTAAGGTAGGCCTTAACAGTGGCTCTAGCTGTGTCCAATTGTCTTTGCTCCGTCTTTTGGCAGCGACACTTTAGGCATCTCTTAGCCTGCTTAAATTCCCTTAATTTCATTATATACCACAGGGAGTGGTGGAAACCCTGCACACGGAGAGGCCGTTCAGAAGTGATTTGATCTAAAGCCACCAATGCTTTGGTGTTCCATGCAGCCAAGGTTGTAATTAAACCGAGTAGCAGGTTTTCCAGAATAACCCCAAGTTCCCTCTGCAAGCCAATGGGTTCCATTCAGTGGTGGGATTCAAATTTTTAACAATCAGTTCTGTGGTCATGGCTTAGGTGGTGGGTTTGACTTGGTGGTCATGTGACTCAATATCACTCACATTGAGGCATGCATCTCCTTGCCTGACCTCTCATGACTGTGGGATGCTGCAAGTCGTAAGTGTGAAAAATGGTCATAAGTCACTTTTTTCAGTGTCATTGTAACTTTGAATGGTCACTCCACACAAGTAAAGTACCAGCAAAAGAGGGGAAAAGAAACTCCAGAGACATTCCTGAGACAGGAAGTCTAGCCTTCCAAGAATGTAATAACGGTTAACGGAGAGGCAGTTTCTGTAAGCAACACCAGAATGTTTCCTTCCTGCCTTCCTTACAGGATTAGGGCAATAATTTCTTCTAACAACCGATTCTCCGAACTGCTTAGAATGTTAATAACCGGTTCTTGAGAATAGGTGCAAACTGGTAGAATCCCACCCCTGGTTTCATTAGTCCTGTAGAGCAGGCTGATCTAATAGTTATTCCACAGTATTAATTCTGTAGGATTGACCATAGAGTAGCTCCTATGAAACCATGTAGTTAGTGGGAAGGGGGTTTCTTGGCCTTATCATTACAGAGAAAAGCATAAAAAAAGAACAGACAATTTCTGCTCAGCACTTTAAAAACACCAGATGGCATTATCAGCCTTTCTCTAAATCAGAAGATAGGGTTAATGGACCTCCACAAGTCTTCCCTTCCTGGAGATATTAAATATAACCTTATAAAGCATCTAGACCAAGTATATTCCAATCACACTACATAAAGATGGGAGCCAATTTATAATCAGAAAAAGGCCTTTAACACAAATCAGAAAATTGGAGAACCAAAAACTTAAGACAGAATTGGAATGAATCATATCTCTTCTGCATAATTAGCTAGAGAAATGGGGAGATATGGTTTTTATCTTCAGCTTCTCTCCCCAATTCCTTCTTTCAGTATTTCTATTATCAGGAGGAACACGAATTCAGAAGATTACAAATAGTAGACTTCTGGACATGCAATATCATTTGACCCAGAAACACAAAAAATACAGCAGTCCAATGAACCTTCTATTTTTTAAATCTACAACGGAAGAAAATGCAACGATGGAATCAGACTGTCCTTCAGATCCCACCGCATCACAGATGGGATTTACCTATTGTTTTGATATGCCATCCATCCATCCAATTGAAAATATCATTTTAAGGATTGTACAGTGTGATGATCAAGGACTGCTAGCAAAAGATGAAAGAAGTTGGGACTAAACTAAATGTGGTATCAGAGTGTGCCTTAAATGTTTTAAGTTGGCTCCTGGTGTGTCTTATATTTGTTAAGTAAAAAGCTGGTGGCGTTTTTACCCTCAGAGGCACTGAGGTTCAGCTGCTGCTGGTAAATGCCTGGTCACTCTATAATAAGGCTCCACTCATCCAAGACCGTATTGAGGAAGAGCACGCTGACCTGGCATGCATCACCAAGACCTGGCTGACTGTGAAGGGGAGGGTATTCCCTTCTTGGGAATGTGCCCCAGGGGTTTAGGATTTGGCACAAACCAAGGTCCCAGGGCAGGGGACTTGGGGGTGGGGGAGGCAGAATCTCTTTTGGCCTTCAAGACACTTGCTCTCCACATTTCTGGCTGTAAGAAACTGTTCCTAAAGCTGGGCTCACAAATCTCAAATGGGAGCATTGCTGCTGTACCAGCCTCCCTGCTACATAGCAGCCTCCCTGATTGAGCTGCTGAAGGCCCTCTCAGTGGTGGTAGAGGAATTCCTCAAGGCTTATGATCCTGGAGGACTTGAATCTGCCATCCCTGGGCTTGGCCTCAGAAGCAATCCAGTTCAATGACTACCATGGCAGATCACCTGAGACAGTAGAGTGGCCACATGCTGGACATGATTTTCTTGTCAGAGCAATGGCAACATGACCTGGTGGACCAGTCTGTTTCCCCCTTATCATGGTCAGATCACGCCCTGCTATCCTTCAAGATTCTCTTATGCCATTCCCCTCCACAAGGAGGCCGGATCCAATCAAGCAATCTGTCCCTGGCAACTGATGGACCTGAATGGTATCCAGAGGGAATTGAGGGATATCATGGGGGCTTTGTTGCAGTCCTGCCAAAGGTCCGGTAACAGTCTAGAATGAAAGGGTGGCTGAAGTATTGGACAAGATCGTGCCTATGGGGCCTCTTGACCCATCATTCTCAACCCTCCCTGTGGTTCACAGGAGTTTCAGGTTCTGAAAAAGATTAAGAGACGCCTAGAGCAAGGATCTCCAACTTTGGCAACTTTAAGACTTGTGGACTCCCAGCTTTGCTGGCTGAGTTGAAGTCCACAAGTCTTAAAGTTGCCAAGGTTGGAGATCCCTGGACTAGAGCCACCAGTGGTGGAAAACAAGAGATGACAGTGATCAGATACAACTTAGAGCTGCTATTAAGGCCTATCTTGTGGCAGTAAGAGCAGTAAAACATCCTTTCTCCACCTTTATTGCATCTGCAGTGTTGACCTCCGGCCCTGTTCAGGATCACTCAGTCCCTCCTAGGGTAGGAGGCCTTGGGGGGGGGGCGGTCATCTCCAAGACCTCACAGAGGAATTTGTTCCACAACTGACAGATAAAACTGCTTGGATTCGTTCCCAGTTGGAACTCTGCTTGCTGCTGGTCCATGTGAGATGCTGAGAAAAAGTCTTGCCCATTTTCCTGGGAACAGAAGAATGATCCTGTTGGACTTGAAGTGGACAAGGTCCTTGATGCTGTCAGTGTATCCACCTGTCTCCTTGCCTGCCCATTGATGAAAGCCTCCTTGATGATAACTGCCAGGTGTGTTCAAGCACTGATAAAATTCCTCACTGCAGGAATGGACAGTCCTGGGGCCTTTTAAGGAAGTCCTGGTTTGCCCCCTCCTAAAAAAAACATCCCTTGATCCCATCTCTGGACAATTTTCATCCAGTTTCCCAAAAGGTGGTTGCTTGGCAGCTTCAGAGGGTCTTGGATAAAATGGATTATCTTGACATTTTTCAGTCAGGATTCAGGCCCAGTTTTGGGACAGAAACAGCACTGGCCTCACTTGTTGGCAAGAGCGGGATGTGGTAGTGCAACCATCCTTACTCTCCTTGACCTTTCAGTGGCCTTAGATACCATCAACATTATCCTTTTGGGCCAGCTGCAGGGTATGGGGTTGGATGGCACAATCTCGCACTGGTTTGGCTTCTTTCTCCAAAGCCAGTCACAATCAGTTTTGATAGGGAGATCCAGCCCACAGTCGCTTCTTTGTGGAATGCCACAGGGCTTGGTACTCTGTCCACTCCTTTTCAACCTCCAAATGAAGCCACTGGGTGAGGGCATCCATCACCATGGGTTGAAGTATCATCAGTACATGGGTGATACTCAAATCTGTATCTCCACCCTGGTAACCCCAATTGATGCCATTGCTGCCCTCTCACAATGCCTGGAGGCTTTGCGGGTCTAGATAGGGACTAAACCCTAGCAAGACTGAATGGCTTTGGGTGTATGGAGCTTCGACATATGGGACTTTGACATCTTCAATTCTGGGTGGGTTGCACTCCCTCAGATAGACCCAGTGCACGATTTGGGGGTTCTCCTGGACTTGTGACTCCTGCTCAAAGAGCAGTTAGCAATCGTGGCTAGGAGAGCCTCTGCCCAACTCTGTGTTGTGCCAAAGTTACAACCTTTCCTAGATCAGGAATCCTCCACTCAGTCATTCAAGCCCAGGTCAGCTCAGGCCTAGACGATTGCAATATGCTCTACACGGGGCTACCCTTGAAGAATATTC
Organism: Laticauda colubrina; assembly: GCA_015471245.1. Classification (NCBI taxonomy): domain Eukaryota; kingdom Metazoa; phylum Chordata; class Lepidosauria; order Squamata; family Elapidae; genus Laticauda; species Laticauda colubrina. The sequence continues at coordinate 25,997,058 of BLBF01000021.1, read as the reverse complement.
AGGAGCTACAACTGATACAGAATTCTGCAGCATGGGAATTTTTGTGGCTACTAGAGTACCCACATTATACCACTGTTAGTGAGCTGCTGGTTGGTTTCTGGATACAATTCAAATAGGTTATCACCTTTAAAGCCCTTCATGGCACAGGTCCTAGGTAGCTGAGGATTCATCTCACTCCAATGGGTTTGACCCACGCCACTTATGCTGGCAAAAGGGGCATGCTACAGATCTTGTCAGTTAAGGAATTTCTGCTGGCAAGGTCCAGGAAAAAAGCCTTTTCTGCCACAGCTCCTGCCCTTTGGGACTCATATAACCAGATATGAGATATGCACCCAGCCTACTGATCTTCCAAAGGGGCCTGAAGACCTGGCTCTGCTCGTTAGCATAGGGTCTCAATGGGGGTGCACCATTCTGGAGATATCAGATTAAGAGAAGATCCCACCTCTCCCCATGTATTTCATGCTCCCCTCCTCCCCATCTTTTAACTGTTAAATTTTATTGTTGTTATATGTTGTTTTATCATTTTAATGTTTACTAGGTTTTAATGTTTGTAAGCTGCCTGGAGTCGCATCTAGATGAGATGGGCAGCACACAAATCTAACAAATAAATAATTTCACAACAAGGTCAGCACAAGACAATGATTGCACTGAGGCTTGGGAAGCTACTCCAGAAAACAAATTAAATATCTTGCCAGCACATTTTACTTGAAATAGATGAAGAATCTTTTTTACTCATTTCCTCATTCCACAAACTTCAATTCAGAACATTGTTCCTTTTGTAGGTGATAGAAAATTAGTTCCAGACGAACTCTCCACTGGAAAGTGATTCTATTAGGAGATTCTCAGTGCTAGATTCTCTCAGTGATCAGATTCTATTAGGAGATTCTCAAGGTGCTTCACTTGCTCAACTCCAGTGCCATTCAGTAGGATGTCTCAAAAGAACAGGATGCACTTCTGGTGTCAATCCCTTTAAGTATCAGCAATACTTCCACCATTATCCCAGCCTAAAACACGACAATCCAATACAGACCCTTGGCTGGAAGTGTACTTAGATCTCTGCATCCAAAGTGTAGACCCGTATCAGTTCCAAGACTATCTGCTCCATAACAGGTTTGGAAAGATCTTCACTGAACACCTAAAAGGTAAATTAAATTAAAAAGTCTTAGCAAAGCAGGGGGAGAAATCCTGGCAGGATCAAATAGGCAAAATACTCTTCCAGAATATAAAGTACCCTATAGCCAATTGGGATGCATATATTTTGCATATTTTCCTTTACCAAGAGGTTTGAAGAATTCAAAAAATCAACCTGATCACAGCTGGTAAAAGGACGGAAGATATGGGTGTAAATACATCACACAAAATGATGCTTCTTTCAATTAATGCTTGTTCCATTAACAACTGCAATCCTATTTCCAACTTCCCTGTTGAGCACCACAGCACTGGCTTTTGTTCTTAACCTGCAAAGAAGCTCCAATGCCTGAAATAGAAGATGGACCTGCAAAGCTAAAGCATATATGCAAGTACATTTTGGTTTTTTTTTTAATATTATGATTCTCAGAATTTCCCCATATTTTACAACTTAACATTCACCATCATCTCTATTAGTGAGATTCCACAGTTTTTATAGGGGCATGCCTAAGTCTAAGCAAGGATACTGCCTAATTGTCTCAATTAAAGCAATTATGTGATTGATTTTCTCATCTTTTTGCAAATAAATGGATTAGGACCACTGAACCAGGTAAAGATTAGCTTTCCTGCCCAATGCTATTTATCTAGCTGAAATTGCTTTGCATATGATACAGACGTTATTTGCTCTGTGGAGTATATGTATGCTTTAATTCAGTTCTAAGGAACCATGGTTGTATTAGTCACTTAAAAACAAAAAATATATAACTCAGCTTATGGATACCTCAACTCATTCCTACAACTTGAATTTTTTATTATTCAGTTAACAGCATGCCCAGCTGTGAGTATGAACCTAAATGTGCCCTTTTTTCTGAAATTTTGACTTAGCATAGTGTGTACACTTAGCTATTGTGATTTGTAAACTATAGATTATGTCTTATTGATTTATGGTTATTTATATAATTTAGAATTCACATACTTCAAGAACTCTGGTTGGCTGACATAAGGTTAAAATTTCCATATTTCAAAACATTATGAGAAATAACAGCATCATCTTCAGCTAACATCGCCTGCCTCAAATGCTCAACAGAAAAAACAGATTTTCACTGTTTTCCTGAAATATCTAGACCTGGGAAAAGACCACCAAGAAACCCTGTTTCCATCCAAGAACCTCGGCCTCCCAAGGAGCAGGGACCAGATCATCCCCTGAAACAGATCAAACAGGACAGACAGATTCTATCTGTGATCTGAGCCCAAGCCACAGAGTGGCTTTACAGGTTGGCTTGATAGGTTAAGGCAAGCTTCTTGAAAGTCTTCAAAACCATACCGGCAACCATCACAGGACCTATAATATAGATTTAACTCTGCTATAGCAGCTCTCACTTGCCAACATGTGGGCTGCCACAATCTTTACCAATTGCAATTTCCAGGTATTCTTCAAAGACAACTCCAAATAGAGAACAGTTCCAGTAATCCAATGTTGACATAATGAGGGCATGAGTAACAGATGCTTTTAAAAGGACTAGGCATCTTAGCTGGCAAAACAGTCAGAGCTAGGCAAAGGTCCTTCCTAACCTTCTAGGAGAAAACATGAGTCTAGGAGAACTCCCAAGTTGCAACCTACCTTTTCAGAGGGAGCACAACACTATCCAAAGCCACTGAATGCTTATGTACAAATAGCAATTCTCTCTTGCTGGGATTCATGCCCAAAGTCCTCATTAGCTTCACATTTCACAGTATGACAAGACTTGTAACAAAACTATCTACCACAAATGCTGACAAAATCCTCAGGTATGAGATGGAAACAGAGCAAATCAATAAAATGCCCAGGGTACACCATTTTAATCAATCCTTGCTGAGGTTCATAAAAGAAACTAACTACAAACTGAGCATGACAAAGCACTAATTACACCATTGCCATTCAAGCCATGAACTCCCAAGTTATTCCAGATCCCATCATCAGAGCATGGAGTTGAGTTATCCTGCATAAGAACCAATTCAATGCTTGTTCCACAATGAGATCTAGAAGCTCGATCAGATTGCTGGGTAGCAGGATGTCTAGGAAGGCAGTAGAATCCCTCGCTTGTTACTGGAACAGAATTTCAGAAAACACAATCAGCCCACGGGCAGTAGGGTAGCAGCCCATGCAAAATCAGCACTATTGCTCCCTGGCTTTCAAAGTGTGGCTCCTGAAACAGCTGAAACCCTGGATAATTCTCGGATGGGTCTCGTCTCCATTCTCAGCTAACCACGTCACAATTATACACATTAAGTCCAGCCTAGGGTTTATTCAAGCTAATCTGATTAAAAACACTTACAGCTCAGCACGACATATGAACATAGCCAGAATGCACAGACCAGGATTGAGGAATTTGTATTTTTTCGTGTGTGCTTTTCCTAAACCCGAATAAAGCTGCCTTGGGTTGACAAGATACCAGGCAGGTTGTTTTATTTCATTTATTTTTTACTAAGTGATTAAAAAAAATATGTAAGATAAGGATTGTATGTAGTTTAATATTTGCTTTATTTGGTATATTACCATATACTGCTTCAAAATTTTTTCCTAATATGGAAAGTTGTACATAGGCTGATTAAAGAAAGGGCTGGAAGATCAGTGGGAGGTTTTCCTCCTCTGCTGCAGGTCAGGTGATAGCAGTGACTTAATATCCAAGAAACTGCACTACCCACATTTCAGTGTCAAGGCAGAGGCTGTGAAGCAAGGATGCTAAATAAATAAGTGAACAACCATATAAACAAATTCCCACACAGACAAACTCCAAATCCTGACCCAATTAGAGCTGAAGGACACAGAGGGCCTTTGAGCTGTTCCCTTCCCACCCTCCTCCCTTACCTGCCACCATGGCCGCTCTGCTTCAGTATCAGCAGGCACTTCTACTCCGTAACACTGCAGGGCAAGGTAAAGGACTGTCACGGCAATGTGCTGTGGAGGATGCTGGAGGCACAGAGGTCCATGATAGCTGTCCCGCAACAGAGCCCAAGCTGCTGCCGCCACCGGGGTCCGTTCCCAACTATGCCGGTTCATCCAGTGCTTCAGGGACAGCAAATAATGGAGAAGGTACTGCATAAAGAAAACGACATCTTTCAGGGGTAATTGAAAACATGGGGGAGGAGAAGAAAAGAACCTGGTATCAACTTCTCTTGTAACTGGACTTTGCATTCAGTGCCTAAAGGCAGAGAAGTAAAAACTTAAATCCTTGTCCCGCCCCCGCCCCCCCGCCCCCGTGTACTTCATGTACCCCCTTTCTACCCTACGTCCCTCCTACGTAGCCTAGACCTTATGGGGGTGCTGGAAGGAGACACGGAAGCAGAGCACACGTAGCATGAGCAGCTCACACTGGACAACGCTGTCTCTCAGCTCCCAGAAATGTGTATCCAGCTCCAGGGGGTCACTCCGAGGATGCAAGTACCTGAGAGGAGTAAAGAAAAACTCTGAAAAGTTTGGTTGCAAGTAAGTTGACTTGAGCCTTCCTCTGGGCTCCCAAGTTAATTGTGATTTTACTCAATCTGGAATAAGTGGTATGATTGGCTAGAACATAAAAAAACATGAAAAGGGGAATCAAGGGGGAAAAACAAATTTATGAAGGACATTTTTTTAAAACAATATATTTTACTTGATAGAGCAGATGTATTTATTTTTGAAAATTATCATGGATTTGAAGTTGTTGCTGTACTGTAATATAATTACAGGTAGTCCTCGACTTACAATTTATGACCTCTCCCACACCACTATATAACATTATTTAACTAATTCATAAAAGCAATCTGTGATGACCCGGGGCATGGCACAAAAGCAACATAGTCAAATAAGCAAGAAGAGGCCCTTTATTATCTCCAACTTTGCCCCCAATATCCAAGTCACCTTCAGCTGGAGAAAAACACTCCCAGGAACAGTCTTTAAGTGGAGGAAATTCAGTCTGAAAACAAAGTACATACAAACTGTAACTAAAAATCCAAACAAACCACCCTGCAGTAATTAACTTGATAGGGTAGGAGAAGGAATTGAAGATTTTGAAAACACAGCAAAATACAGTTGGGAAGATGCCAGGAACACAGATAAGCCTCAACGAAACTAGATAATTCACAATTTGCTCCCAACAACTTGCTGTGTGCAGCTTCCCTTTTTAAACACAGTGTTCCCAGCTGCAGCTAATGAAGGGAATCAGGGCCTTTTCCTCCCCCATAAGCCATGCAACTCACATTGCTCCCTTCTCCCTTCCTCCCTCCATGCCCTAGAATGAAGAGGGGATGGGCCTCAGTCTTCCTCCAAATTCCTTCTGCCTTGCTCAATCTCTCCCCTGCTCTGCTCAGCTGGACTTTGCCCTTCCCCAGTTTCTTCCTCAGCCAACAGAGCCATATTCCCACTCCCTGTCAGCTACTCTGCCTCGCCTTCCAAATCAGATTCCGACAGGGGCATGACACAACCTAGCAACCCTTTGAAGTTACAACAGACCAGAAAAAGAGGAGTTATGGTTGGGTCCCCTCCACAGTAACATGACCCCAACCTTAGACACTCGGCAATATGGCCACACTCACATGCCCATGTTCTACGATGGTTTTGCCAAAAAACAGCACATACACCCAGTAAATCGACATTTATGACTGCTGCATTTAACACTTAACAACTGCCACAAAAATGTTGTTAAATTGAGTTGGTTAGATGGTTATTTTACGACCATTACAACATATGACTGTAGTGGGCAGGCTCCATTAAGGTTGTATGTGGAGGACTACCTGTATTAGAAAAAAGAAAGAAATTGCCATAAAGCTAGGAAAGAATTTCCCTTCAGGTCAGCTTTGTTAACCACCATGGAAGAAACATCTCTTCCCGTACCACCTTACAGTTCAACATGTAACAACATTCAGCTAATTAATAAAAGGCTTGGAAGCTATTTACAAACATCGTCATTTGGTTCAGATCCCACTTCATCTCCAGGAAGAATATACAGTATACATAGCAATCCTCTCCTCATACTTTATCCTTCCCAGAACAGTTAAGTAAAACAATGGACTCAAAGCTCTGCAATGTAGAATGTTTTGCCCAATTCTGCTTTCCTTATCTAGAATCAAGGTAAAGTAATTTAATTGAGAGGAGAGGGGTTGGACAGATAAAAAGCTAGGCTTCAGGTTCTTCCTAGAATTTCAAGGTTTTTTTTCCAGAACTATTATTTGAAAGTTCAACTGGACTTATGCCTGCATCTTACTTCATGAAGATAAACTTGGCTGTCCAAGCTTAACTTTTTTTTTCATAGGAGTCTGAGCTCTTGCAGGATTAGAAGATTCTGCTAAATCCCACTAAATTCTAAAGCTTAGATTTACCTAATGACTATAATGTGCACTGATATTTCTTACAGCCTGAAACAGCTTAAGGAATTCACTTCGCAAGATGCAGAAAAGACATTTGGCTTATATGATGTTCACAGTTTAGGTCTCCTGGGCTCAGAGGTAATAAGTAACAATTGTTCAGAACTCAAAGCTGACAAGTGTAATCTTCCTGTTCTATTTGTGGACTTCCTGAGAAAGCCTGACCAATATAAGAATGGATGAGGACTTTTTCTAATCCACAAGGTCTTTTGGGGTTCCTGAATCTTACAAAGAAGTCTTGTGTATTAAGATGACTTAGCACAGTAGGAAGGAAATAAAGAATCAGATGTTCATAAGGGATAAAGTGCATTATAATTTAAAGCTAATGGACCTATGACCTAAGAATCTTCTTCAGTCTGCTCTTCTTCAGAGTATGCGGGGGATTCAATAACCAGAATTCCTAACTAGTAGGACCAGATAATGGTAATTCCACATTTTGAAAAACACCAGGTCCACTGGCTACCCATCCCTTGATTCAGCAACTACTTTTGCTGTAGTAGAGGCTCTCGTTGCAATGGGAAATGGCAAGCTGCAGGAAGTTGGTTTTGCTGATTTTTAGCAGATACTTACTCCTCATACATCCAGCCTGCCCTTCGTAATTACATGTCCTGATCCCAATGCTTTTTACCTGTGGCTCACATTGATGATGTCCCTTATCCGCAAATGCTGTTCTTCTACCTTCCCAGCCAGATACAATGCAGCCATAGCTACCAAGTAAGGATCATATGGCTCCAGAGGCACCTCCATAAAAAATCGGTGATAAATGGTGCATGCTGTAGCAATAGGGACAGACCGCAGGCTTAACTTCACACCTGTTAGCAGAAAGGAGATTCAGCAAAGAATTTCTAGCCTCTCATGAAAGAATAAAGAAGAAATAATAAAGACACAACTTCTTGACTCAGACATGACCTGACCACAAGCAGAGAATGTAAGGTAAAGACAACCAGGAAGTTCAATTCTACACAAACCTCCCTGAAATTAATGGAAGTTGACAAGATCTGTCCTACTTGCAGAACTCTCATTGTAATTCTGTTTAGAAATGAGAGACTTGGGGTCTAGTGGGATATAAAGCAACACAGCCAAGCTACACAACTAAGATTCTGGGAAAATGGGAGTTGTAGAGGTTCAAACCCAAGAATCTTTATCCAGCTCCTCCATTAGAAATAAACCAGAATTCTAGAATTTTCACAAATAAATGCAAACACACTGGAAATGTCTACATGTGTCTACTCAAGTATAAGACATGATGAAAACTAAATAAGAAATAGAGTAAGTCAAATCTACTGCACACTACTTCATGAAGCCCACCAATCTAACATCTTGGATTGTCTTGACAATGCCTGTCCAGTAAGACCCCCTAACTCCAAGTGCCTCACAGATTGGCACTTTCTCCCAATACAGTAACTCCTTTTTCATAGGAATTGGGCATTACTAACCAAGGAAGGGAGATATTTTAATCAGTAGCTCACCTGCTTCCATGATGAACCTGCAGACTTTGAAGTGAATTATGACATTTGCAGATATCTGGCTGGTTTCCTGCAGTCTAGTGGGATTCATGTATGTTATCAGAGGATCTGTACAAGCAAGAGAAACAGACAGTCAATTTAAGAAACACTCTTCCTTGACAAAAGTTCAATTATTCTCTCTACAAACAAAACTATCCTCATAGGTTGCTATTAACCATATTCCATCTGGTTCCACTTTTTAAGTGAAACTCAAACATCAGCTACCCATGTCTTCTACTCCAGGGTGAAGACAATCTAGGAAAAGCTACATTTCATCAGTAAATTGAAGGACAATAGCTTTCCATCTTCTTATAGAATCAATTACAAATCTGGGGCAGGAACCCTATAGAACTCCTTGGATGAATGCTAGCATCCTCAACCCTACTGAGCCTGTGGAATATTAAACTGAAATACTGCTTCTGAAAACTTCCCGATATTCCTTTAAATCTACATTTAAGGGAAAAAGGGTGAATAATAACAGCAATATGTTTTATGCAGAGATCTTTGGCAGAAGTGGGCCGAAGTTTTGTCCATCAATGGAGCTTTAGTCTGTTTTTTTCGGGGGGGGGGGGGGAAAGGGGTGAGGAGATTGTAGACAATGGCTGAATTGATGCAGTCTGATGTTATAATGTAAGTAATTCATTTGTTTTAAGATTACTGCAACTAAGCTCTGCACACAAAAATAGCAGTGTTAATTTTTAAGGGGATAGGTCCCCAACAGTAACAATTTGAGGCAGATGAAGAGAGAGGAGGGAAGAAACACAGAAATATTATTTTAACAAAGCTGTTTCATGGGTAGCAAAGATAAATACATCAAATGAGCTCCATAATACGACAGGCATTAGACACCATAAATGATGATAGTAAGTTCCTCTTCTACCAGGTATACCCAAGACCAATAAATATATTACAAAGATAATTGTGTTTTCATTTTTTACAAAATGCTGGGAATGAATTATGGGGGGGGGGGGAGCAATTTGGGAGGCAGATCATGCCTAGTTGTAACAGACCCTGTGGAAGTGTTCTTCAATCTGCGATTGAAATGATTTATACCACGATTCTTAGCCGGAATGAACCACAGTCAGTTTGGCCGGGACACACCAGTGTCACATTTGAACTGCACCCTCGGGGCAACGACCCCCCAACCTCTTGGGCCCCAGGGGCGGGAAGGGGGCGTGATTTTGCGTGCTGCCTGCATCCCACGGACGGGGCTTCGCTTGTTTTTGCGCGGACCGGTTGCTGGCCTGCCGCAGACCGTTGCGGGTCCTCGGAACTGGGGTTGGGGATCCTTTTCCCCAACCCAAAACCCCCTCCCCTCGCCTATCTCTCCAGAGTGGAGGGTTTATTCAGGACCGCCAGAAGTCGAAAGTTTCGCGACGTCATGAATTTGGCTGCAACCACCCCCCTCTGCAGGAGGAGATGGTAGCATTTGATCTCACCGACGCTCGGCCACTCGGCTTGGGGGATGGATGACCCGAGAGCCGGGAAGCCCCGGGCACGAGCGTGTTGCGGAGCCCCTTCCCGCTCAGTTTGCGTCCCGGAGGTCTCCTGGCGACTCGCGCCCGGTCCTCCAGCCTCTCCCGGACCACCCTCGGGCATGTTTCCACCCACCCCCCCGCCGCCTTTTGTTTTCTACCCTTGAACTCGGCTTGAGAGAACCGGACCGGGGGAGTCCCTCCCGGGAGTCGCGTTGGGCCGTCCTCCGGCTTCGACGGTCGCCCCGAAACGCGGCGCAAAGCGGAGCCACCCACCCCGCCGCCGCCGAGACACAGGAACGCAGAGCGGGGGCGGCGGCGGCGGCGGCCCACGTGGGCCGTCACGTGAGAAAGGCCTGCGAGGGCGCGCGCTGGAGCCAGCGCTGCCTTCCCCCTCCCCTCTCCCCCTTTGCACGGAGGGTGGCGTTCGGCGCGCTGCTCTCGCGCCTGCGCGATTCTTCGCGGAACCGATGGAGGGAATGAGATCTGTCTTGGTCTTTTGTTTTTCCGGTTGTTGTTGTTGTTGTTTTTCCTTTTCACAGCGGAAAAAGCATTGTGAATAGTGTTGTAAAAACATTTCGTTACAAATGGCATTATTGTAAAAACTAGCCGCCGAACCAAAAACCATTCCTTATTTGTGTTTGAACCAGCGTGCGTACGGAGCGTTGCCATTTAAATGGGATGTTGGGAAAATCCAGTCGACTGTGCTTAAACCAAGTCGACCTTGTTTAAAGTTTGGCAGTACGCTTAAGCCAAAAATGAGCCAAAACAAAGACTTAAACGGAGGCTTGCAAATTAAATCAAGCAGATTTTTATTCTTTGATCAAAGTTAAAGAATCTGGGAAGAAGAAGTTCAGTAAGGCGAGAAGTAGCAGGAAAACATGAATTTTGATGATCCTTAACTGTAAAACTATAGTTTGTATGTAGCCAACTGGAGATTAATAAAGTGAACATTCCCCCCCAAAAAACAATAAATATATACAATATACGGTAGTTTCCAAGCTGTGGATTGTACTCTTCAGTTACACTTAGCCATTTGTCAAGACTTCCCTTTTCCAACTTAGTTTGAATTCGTTTTAATGGTTACTTATTTATGTATTTTATATATCCAAATCTTCTCAAAAGCAGTCTCCCCAGATTTAACATCCCATTTCTACTCACTATGTACACATCTAAAACTTTACTATGCTGCCGCCTTATTACTTGTAGAAGTGTCATTGTTGTTTTTGAAGATTATAGCAAGAAAATGCTTGTAAATGTATAACTGTTCTCAGAAGAAGATTTCTTTCTTGGTGAGATCCATGATTGCTGGGAAATAGAACATGTAAGGTAGAGAACCACTGAATTAGAAAAGCTAAGTAAATAAGTACAGATAGTCCTTGACTTACAACAGTTCACTTAATGACCATTCAAAGTTACAACAGCACTGAAAAAAGTGACTTATGACCATTTTTCGCACTTATGACCATTGCAGCAACCCCATGGTCACATGATTTACATTCAAATGCTTGACAACTGACTCACATTTATGACAATTGCAGTGTCCTAGGGTCATGTGATTCCCTTCTAACAAGTAAAGTCAATGGGGGGTAGCCAGATTCACTTAACAACTGTGTTTGTTTATTGATTGATTGATTGATTGATTGATTGAGTCTGTCATCTGTACCTCTATAACTGTCTGGTTTGGTTCTGCAACAGGACAGACACAGACTTCAGAGAGTAATTAGGATTGCAGAAAAAACAATTACTACCCACCTACCTTCAATTGAGGACCTGTATACTGCATGAGTAAAAAGTGAGCTATGAAAATATTTACAGACCCCTCACATCCCGGACATAAACTGTTTCAACTCCTTCCCTCAAAACAACGCTATAGAGCACTGCACACCTGAACAACTAGACATAAGGACAGTTTTTTTCCTGAACGCCATCACTCTGCTAATCAAATAATTCCCTCAACACTTCAACGATCACAAAGTCTGCACTACTGTTACTATTAATCTTCTCATTGTTCCTATCACCCATCTCCTCCCACTTGTGACTGTATGACTGTAACTTTGTCGCTTGTATACTTACAATTTATATTGACTGTTTCCTAGTATGATTTGATTGCTTATTGTACCCTATGACTATCATTAAGTGTTGTACCTTACTATTATTGACTCTTGACGAGTGTATCTTTTTTTTAATGTATATTGAGAGTATTTACATCAAGACAAATTCCTTGTATGTCCAACCACACTTGGCCAATAAGGAATTCTATTCTAACAACTGCAATGATTTATTCTACAACTGTGGCAAGAAAAGCCATAAAATGGGGCAAAATCCACTTCACAAATTTCTCACTTCGCAACACAAATATTGGGCTTAATTGCAGGTTCAGATCAGTTCGGGCAAAACCCTAGTTGCAATGATCAGCTGGCTCTGAACTGGTCCGATCTGAGAATGATCACGTGGGCTCATCCACTCACCCGCTGCTGTCCTGTACTCACCTATATCTGCTCAGTTGATTCATGTGGCAGAGCGGATTGCCGCGCCTCAGCTGTGTTACTTCCCCCAAAGTAATATTGAAGGCAAGCAACTGCGATAGCTGTGCACGCACGAAGCGCACGATTAGCAAACTGGTTGTTACACCAGGAAAATCCCACCCTGCTTAATTGTCAGAGGTGGTATTCAGCAGGTTCTGAGCAGTTCTGGAGAACCAGTAATAGAAATGTTGAGTAGTTTGGAGAACCAGCAAATACCACCTCTGACTGGCCCTGCCTCCATCTATTCTCTGCCTCCCAAGTCCCAGCTGATCGGCTGAGTCTTCTTTTGTTGCCCTGCACAGGAGAATGAAGCTAGAAAGCAGGTTAGTGGTTGGAGAGGGAATGGGATTTTGCAATATTTCCCCTGCCACGCCCACCAAGCTATGCCCACCAAAACACGCCCACAGAACCAGTTGTAAATAATTTTGAATCCCATCACTGTTAATTGTGCTCGTAAATTGAGGACTACCTGTACTGTAGAACATAAATTAAAAACAATTGTAAAAGATGTATCAAAATAATTTAGTAGAGGGTTTAAAATTCACTTACAAATGAATGGTTTCAATTGCCAATGCAATTTCAGCTTTTTCAAAATAAACACATTTTCTAGAAGTAAAATCCATTGACAGTTGGTTTTAACATCTAAGTAAACAGATTTAAACTTCAATTTATGCCTTTAAAATTATAAGATTCAATATAGTACATAACTTCCAATTGAATTCTGCTTGGTACATTCTTAAAATACACACTATGTTCTTAAAAAATTATATATATATGACAATAGTAAATAAAACACTCATTCCATTCCAGTTCAATTCTATCATTAATATTAGTGAGAATCTTAACATCTTTAACATTTCTTTACAATTGAATATCATACTTCCTTGTGAACATTTATAGACTTTCCATAATTAATTCTTTTTTTTCCATATTTCTCTTCACTTATATTTTTATAAATCATTAATAATAATTAAAATGTTCCCATACTTTCCTAATTTCATTCTCTCATTCATTTTATTTCATTTATTTATTAACAAACATTCCACTGCATTACAATAAATATTTTATCCATTTTAATCATACATTGTTTCATATTTTCTAAAATTATTTCTATTTCTAATATAACAATACTATCTTACGTACCTTTGCAGAATCCCTTTTTCAGTTAAATTTTCACCCATTAACTCTAAATAGGCTTATACTTTCAATCCTTATACATTTTCCCTATTTCTCTATATCTTGTTTCTGTCTTTTATAACTTCTTTTCCTTTCCTTCGTCCCCCTCTTCTTCTCTCTCCCCTTTTTGCCTCCTTGTCTCTCTATTTCTAATTCTTTCTTCTGTGATCCTCTCTTCTGTTGCTTCTTAATATTGTAATTATTTTTCAAACTATTCTTTTTTTTTTGGTTGTTTTTTCAAATCTTAAACTTTTCACACTCTTTCCCCCCCTTTCCTCCCCCCCCCCGCATAACATTATTTGGTCATTAAAGATGGCTTCTTCTTTGTCCCAACCTTAAAGCGTTTCTTCTTGTTTCTCATAATTCCAGATCTCCATTTCTAAAAATTGAAATATGAAGCCAAAAGAACCTCCTCCTTTTTGTGCACCTTCTTTCTGTTTTTTGAGTTCCATTTTCAGTTCTTCTAAAAGTGATGCCATTTGAAACACTTTTAAACAACCACAATCATTTAAATCCAATAGCCAAAAATAAAAAAAATCACCAAGTAATCCAAATAATCCAAAGAAGTTTCTTCTTGTTTCTTTTTTCCACTTTCTCTTCCTTCTATTATTTTGTTACAAAGTTTCAGTTAGAATGTATCTTTTAGGAATCTTGTTAAAGTTTCACTGTAAGTTCCTTTTAGTTCCAGGTAGTCTCCTCCATTTTTCCAGATCCCGCCCTTTCATTCTTTTTTTCTCCTTTCCTGCTTTTAAAGATTTTTGAATATCCAAAAGTCTTTATTATCTGTTTGACATTTTATTTTCAGCTTGAATGCCTGTTGATGTCAAAGTGGATTTTTGTCAATTTCTTATTTAAACCTCTTAGCTGTCAGTATAAGGAAGGGAAGAAAAAAAAAACCCAAATTCTTTCCCTTCCCTCTCTCCTTCACTGCTTCAAAGTCTTCTTTGGGAACAATGTTATTTTTTAAAGTTCAAATTCCACTGTACCTTACGTTGTTGCTTTTTCAGTTTAACCCAGTCAACCAAAACTTTCTCTTCTTAACTTCCTACTGCACATTCTTTTCTGGTCGAAGTCTTCTTTGAGGTGACCATTTCTGACCACCACTGCAACCGCCTTCGGGAAAGGGAGTAATGGCCAGCTGAGGAGAAGAGATGCAGCTATCCTCAACCCCTGGTGGTTTCCCCCCTCTTCACATCTCTATGGGATGGCTTAGCCCCGAATCCAGCTGGCTCGGGGCGCTCTGGCAGCGAGCACAGATCAAAACCGCGCACGATTGCGGATTTTGGTCCATCGCCGAAGAAGCTCAAACCGGAGGTCACCTGTTCCCAATATTTCTGTGGAGCAGATTAGGCCCAAAAGTAGTGAGCTTTGATAAAATTCTTTCATGAAGGTTTGATTTTAAGAATTTTGGCCTTAGGGATAATCTTTATACTATAGAATGAGATACAAAGTGAGCCTTTACACTAAAAATATATCTTTATTATATGTGACAATCAAAAATACAAAACGGGGATATTTCCAAATGGTCACCCAAAAGTTCACACACACAGTTAGTTCCTTTTCAGCCACTTTCATAAGAAGCTTTTTAGATCGCAGATGTTAGTGAAAGGGATTGGCTAGCCATGTGAGTCTTCTCAAATATCATGGGATTGGGGGGAAACTGCCCTATGAAGACCTTCAAGTTTCCATCTTTCATGGACTTTAATATAATTTTGAGACTGGGATCATTCCTCTTGCTAAAACATAAAACAAGGATGACAAACTGCAATTATTGGCCTCAGAAAACAATCACAGCTAAAGTCAAATGTATTTACGACTTAGTGTGATGTGTGAATGCAACCAAAAGTTTGCTAATCACTTCTGAAATGGTTCTCAATATTATTGTGATTGTAAAGGCAACTGGAGGTTCAACAGCAGATGAAGAGATAGGTGGGAATGGGTCTGGATGAAAAAGCATGTTGCCCGACCTTTGTTCCATCTGGTGAAAGCAATGAAGGTTACATATCAAACTTTTTTCCTTAAACACTGACCTTCCCACAAACTATATATCATCCAAAGAAGCATGAAATAAACTCTATATATAAGGAGAAAGACAAAAAGTCACAGAGTTGCACACTAAACAAGTTCCACATTTCCTGTTACCATGGTTTCCATTCCCATATGTGCCAGTTTGCTACTAAAAAGGCTTTCCCCTCGTCTTCTTCTTCGGCTGAAGGAAGGAAAAGAGAACAGCTTCGCCTGAGAGATGATACCACTTAGCTAGAAATGATGCTGTTTTCCAGCATCCTGCAGGAGATTGGGCCAGGGAGGGAGGGAGGGAATCCACAGCCTAAGAATCAATCAGACCCATTAGGGCTACATCAAGCAGCTTGCCTTTTAAATATCTCAGGTATCAAGTCTCCTTGAAGTCACCGCAGATCATAGGAAAGTGGGCAGAAGGCTAACTGCATACCAGAGTCCCTTGGGGGAGCAATGGAGAAGAAAACACTGCAGGTCATGGGGGAGAGAGAGAAGGAGAAGGGGAAAGAGAAGAAAGAAAAAGAAGATGAAAGTAAGTTTTCTGAGCAAAAGTACTGACAACATACATCTTTGTCACCATCACTATTCTGCTGTTTGATGGTGATCTCATAAAAGGCTTGTTCCACTTTTAGGCAGAATGAAGAGATAGCCTTAGGTAGTAGACAGTGAGAAGAGCAGTAGAACCCATACTGTGTTTGCAGGAAGTCTCCCTTTTTTAGTCAAGTCCAGTGGTCTCCAAAGGGGAGGCCAGAGATGGTATTCAGCAGATTCTGATCAGTTCTAGAGAGCTGATAGCAGAAATTTTGAGTAGTTTGGAGAACTGGCAAATACCTCTGACTGGAGATTTTACAGCATCCTTCCATTGCTGTGCCCACCAAGTGACACCCACAGAACCGGAAGTAAAAAAAAATTGAATCCCACCACTGGTGGAGGCCATGCACCTTAAGGGATGCACAAGAATTTCTCTCAGGGAACAGGAAGAAAATAGTTGCCAGCCCCACTATATATACCAGATCAAGAAAATAACTCAAAAGGAAAGGTTAAAACTAATTGATCAGCTATAGCAACAGATTCTGATTGGTTTATGTCCATTTCCGCCCCTCCTACTCCTATGAGATGTCTGTCTTAAGCATTTACTTTTCCGTTCAGATTGTTTTGCATTTGAGTTGTGCTTCTCAACTTATCACCCTGAAATGGATCTGGCTTATCCATCAAAGTCATCTTTTATTCTCCGTTAATAGAAGGCCTATTTATTTATTACATCCATTCTCTCTTCCTTTTCCATTTTTATTGGGGGTGTATGATTTATGATATGCATATATTAGTCTAGTGGCATTGCTTAACATTTTAATTGATAAATTCATAATATTATTATAAATGACAACTGCCAGTCCAGTCAGCTTTTATATGCAGAACAGGACAAAGGTGGCCATTTTGTCCATCAGTGCAATAGCCTGCTTCCTAATATCATGGCTGAGGAAGAATAGCAATACCACATATACCGCTTCACAGTGCCTTTATAGCCCTCTCTAAGTGGTTCACAGAGTCAGCATATTGCTCCCAACAATCTGGGTCCTCATTTTACCCACTGTGCTATGCTACACTACACCAGTGACCATCTCACCAGACTTCATAAGTAATTGCCCATATCCTATGGGCCAGGTCACTTTAACTGCTCTTTTGCAATATGGATTATAGTGTGGATAACCTTTTGGTTTTCATCCAATTTCCATAACTCTTTTCAGCTTTCAATCATATTCTCTAGCATAAATAACAGCATATTGCTGCATTTCAGGCACGAACATTTCATGGGCCAGCCCAAATGATCGGCAGTCAGGAGATCTGGTTACTACTAGATAATAACAGAATAACAGACCTGGAAGAGTCTTTGGAGGTCTTCTAGACCAACCCCTGTTCAAGCAAGAGACCCTATACCATTTCAGACAGATGGCTATCCATCTTTTGTTTCCCCTAAACATAAACAAAAATGATTTATGAGGTGAATGGCTGCAAAAGATGCAGAACTGGCACTACAAAGTTTTATGGAACACTCTCCAGACATTTGAGAGGCTAGCCTATCATCTAGTTGTTAACATTTTTCAAGATTATGGGGTCATTAAAACATGATGAAATAGTTAAGTATCAATATGTAACAAGCCTTGTCTGATCTGGAAATGAAGCATCAGCAGATATCATAATTACCAGATTTACCAGATTACCATAATTCTAAAGCTAAACTGAAAATCAAAAAAACATCTTGATGGAAGAAAGTAATCCATTTCAAAATCTTGGTTAAGAAAATTCATAAATCTCAGGGCTGTACAGTGCCTTGAAATGGATCTATAAAAAGAGCTGCGAAAACATTGATGTCGTATCTTTGACAATACAGGTATCCCTCATTTAGCAACTGCCACATTTACCAACTGTTCACAGTTACAACAGTGATGAAAAATAACTTGGCAACCAATCCTCATATTTATGACATTTACATTCCCTGTAGAGCAAAGAAAATCTGAAGTAAGATATTTAGCACAGTTGCGGTTTTACTTAGCAACTGATTCATTTAATGACTAATTTGCCAGTCCTGAATATAGTTGCTAAAAGAGGACTACCTGTACTTTAAAGCATCTGCATTTTTTCCTGGGATCTGCTTTAACACATTTCATGTTGAGGTTACATTGATGATCCCGTACACTTCAAATATTTTTGAAGATCTAATCCAAAAGTTGTGTACAGCTGGAATGGAAATAGAATATAGATTTACAGAATTCTTTATTAGTCAAGTGTGATTGGACACACAATAAATTTTTCTTTGGTGCATATGCTCTCAGTGTACATAAAAAGAAAAGATACATTCATCAAGAATCATAAGGTAGAACAACACTTAATGATAGTCATAGGGTACAAATAAGCAATCAAATCATACTAGGAAACAATCAATATAAATCGTAAGGATACAAGCAACAAAGTTACAGTCATACAGTCATAAGTGGGAGGAGATGAGTGATAGAAACAATGAGAAGATTAATAGTAATAGTAATGCAGACTTAGTAAACAGTTTGACAATGTTGAGGGAATTACTTGTTTAGCAGAGTGATGGCGTTCGGGGAAAAATTTCTTGTGTCTAGAATAGTTATGAAGTCAAGGGGACCTTGTCTTCCCAGTGGTCTTAGTTAAAATCAAAATACATAGTAGAAGCACAGTAGAAGAAGCTGGAAAACACAGTAGAAATGGACCCCCATCCCTGTCACCGTGAAATGAAAATTCTGAAGCAGGGCAATTGCATTTTTAAAAGCTTCAGTGAGCGCTCCCATTAGTGCTTCTAATTCATCACATATAGCAACTGAATAACATTGTAGAGCCTTAAGTGGGATATATATGGCACATACATACGGTACTTGCACTTATTTCTAACTAGGTTATCTTATTGGAAGCTTTTATCTTCATGGTTAGAGAGTGAGAGTTTTATTTAGCATTGAAGATTATTTTAAAGGGTTTATTTTTCACCCATAATTTTTTTTTCTTTCCTAGAAATGTTTTACTTTCCAAAACCGTTCTGCTAAAAAATGATTCTTCTGTTTATTGTATCACAATTAACTATGATAAGTCACTGTCCTCCCTTTGTAAAAATCATTTTTGTATTACACATTACAGTTGCAATTTATTATAATCCATATCTTTAAATAGATAAATTCATATTAATTTTCCAATGCAGTTTCATTAATTTTCATGGCAATAATAAGCACACGTAAGGATTGCGCCTGTTAAAAAAAGGACTGGAGTAAAACTTTTCTTTGATATCTGCTATGTTTTCTAGATATAGGACATTTTCAATTGGCAAGAACATTCTATCATTTGAGCCTCCACCTGAAAGCTTATGTGGTACAATTTTGAGACCCACCTACCACCTCTTTAAGATCTATATCACATCTGTCTTCATCTTTGTAAGCAAACAGGGGCTTTTTGTGCACTCAGTAAAGCATCTGAACTTTTTTCAAAGCCAGACCCACATAATATATATATCAGAATCAAATGCTTACAGCTAAAAAGATTCTACATCTGTTAATACAATGAATGGATTAATTCTTAGACATCACTCCAAAGTAGGGAGAAGATTTGAATCATCAAACATAAGATGTAAAAACAAAATGTGGATTTAAATATCATGTGCGTGCAAATTTAGAGATGATTATTATAACTGAAATAAATTTCCATTTATTTCAGTTATAATTGGGTATAGTGGTCAAGGCATCAGACTAGAAACCAGGAGATTGTGACTTCTAGCCCAATTGGATACTTTGGGCCAGTCTCTCCCTCTCTGTCAGCCCTAGGAAGGGCGCCATGGCAAACCACTTCCAAAAGACTTTGCCAAGAAAACTGCAGGGATATGTCTAAGCAGTTGCCAGAAATAAAAAATTGACTTGAAGGAACAAAGTTATAATTGAAATTAAACATTTTAATATAGTGGACCAAGCACTTACAGTATGTACCTATTTGATCTGCTGCTCCATATACTAAATATTGATGGACAAAGAATCTTGCTGTGCTTTCTGTTTAGCATTTGTTTTAGCCCTAAACTAGACTTGGTTGGTCTTTCAAACAGAAAACCAGTTTTTCTCTTTTTTCACAGAGGATTGACCTCTGAAAAGCATATGATTCCCCCCGACCAGGCAAGACACGTATTGAATATAACACTACTCAATATTTATGATGAACTGGAATGTTCCTTGCTGGAGAAAATCCTGGTAAGTGAAAAATATCAAACTTTTGAAATGGAATTTCTTCACCTGCTAACGATTTAGGGATTATTTGAGGACATGCTTATCGGATAATTTCTCAAAGAAGCAACAGTTTCTTACTGAAATTAGAGCCAGCAGGCTGTTGCACTCTCAAAAATAAAATCATGCTTAGGGTGTATTTAAACAGCTTCCCAAGGGCTGCAAATATTCTGCCTTCAAGAAGAGGGCCATCTTGGGCTTGAGACCAATGGAAAGCCAAGAGAAATAAGCAAGGCAGCCAAGACCCGAGATGAAGAGGTGGTGAAGAAAGTGCCAGCTGTAGGCAATGGAAGGGTGGTTTAAATTGCATTCTGTCTGGCCTCAGAATTATTGATTTTTCCCCTTTCTCTATTTATAGCCAGGTTCACTCAGTATCAGAACTCTTCCAGCAGTCAAAAGCAGGACAGCCTGCCTCTCTCTGAGAAAGTATCACAAGGAAGAGACCTTAGAAGAGAAGGGGATAAGGGTGAGCAAGGAGAACACTGCCAAGGAAATGCTGCCAGATACTGAAGAACCTATCATTGCAAAATTATTCATAATAGTATTACTATTGTCTCGACTACTACCAATAATAAATGTTGCAGCTTGGAGCACAAATATTTCCAGGCAGTTTGGAAACAAACTCTAGCAGTTTGTTGCTAGAGGTGCATAGCAATGGAAGGACATTACACTATACTCCCCCTTGGAGAGTTATGTTACTGGCATTAATGCCCTGGAACCCTGGAATCAGCATAAGATTATACTATAGTATTAGCACACTACAGGTTCCTATTTCTATCAGGTCTTGCGCACAGAATTTGCAAATGTCCCTTGACTGAATTAAAATGCTCTCCAATCATCCTTCAGTCAGCCGAAAGCAAAACTGGCATAAACATGGCAGCCCCCATACCTGCAATCCCCTACCTTCCCTATTTTATCTCTAATCTTTTCTGAATGAAACATGACAGACAAAGCATTTGGCTGAGGAATGGACTGCCCCATGCCCGCCTCTTTCAGGTTTTGCTAGATTTCAGAATCAGTGCCCCAGACAGGTTAGATAGCTCAACCCTTGAGTTTTTGTTTAGGTTGAGAGTTTAGATTTTTTTTTTTTAAATGGATGGGGAGTGGGGTCAACTTGCCCACAGGGAAGAATAAGAAGAGTGTGGAGAAGAGCAACCACGATGATTAGGGGACTGGAGGCTGAAACATATGAAGAGCGGTTTCAGGAATTGGGTATGTCTAGTTTAATGAAAATAAGGACTAGGTGTGATATGAAAGCACTGTTCTGATATATAAGGGGTGCCACAAAGAGGAGGAGGTCAACTTATTCGCCAAAGCACCTGAACATAGGACAAGAAGCAATGAATGGAAACCAGTGGTGGGATTCAAATTTTTATACTACCAGTTCTGTGGGCATAGCTTGGTGGGTGTGGCAGGGGAAGGATGCTGTAAAATCTGTAGTCAGAGATGGTATTTGCCGGTTCTCCGAACTACTCAAAATTCACAAAATAGTTTTGTAAAACTTTTCCAGTTTTTTTTTTTTTTTTGAAGAAAATTTTATTGATTTTTAGAAACAAACATAAACAAATACAACACAGAACATGAAAACATAAAACCTCTTTTCTGAAAGCAGCCTGATCCCGGGTTACATCTCTTTGTACAGACACCAATTCAAATTCATGCTCATTTTTATATACCATTCCATATCTTATTACCATTCTACATTTTCTATATAACTTCTCCGCTCTTTTAACTTTCTTAATTTTATTTTTATTTGTTTCATCTCAAATCAGATCATAATATTTATATTCTTTGTCTGTCCTATTTCAACTGTCTATTATCTTTTCTCATTCTTTCCTTCTCATTCCTTCTGTGGTCACTGATTGGAGTATGACGCCTTTATATCTTTCCCCTAACATTATAACACTTAATATAGAACATAACTTCCATTCAGATTCTGCGTAGTACATTAAAGCTACATGCTACATTTTAAAAAGAAAAAGAAAAGAAAAATATAAATATATAATTAAAACGATTGAAAAAGTGATTCCAGTTCTTTTATTATTGTCTTCTGGGTATTTCTGTCTGTTATGTTCTGTCTTCTAGGTTGCTATGATGCTTATGAGAATTCCTCTCATGTAAGTTTTACTTGTTTCCCATATGATTGTTTCTTGCATCCCCAGGAGTCATATATTTCTAAAAAGCATTTTAATTTGTTCTATATGTAAAGTGGGTGACTCCAAATCTACAAACCTGA
>BLBF01000021.1:25923564-25969834 GCA_015471245.1 Laticauda colubrina | reverse complement strand
ATAAAAGGCTGGCCTCAGCTTCAGCCAAGTGTTCCTATTTACTAACTGGTTGAAGAATAAAGTATTTGTTGTTGGAACCCGGTCTACCTCGTGTGTTTTCCGAACAAAACAAATTCCCCCTTGCATTTCTGTAATATATCTTTCTGAAGAAGTAACATCATGGTATATTTGGTCCAGTGACTAATACAGGCTATGTATCATCAAATAGAAAATGACATCAGTGTCTGTTTTTCTAGGATGGGAATTAAATCTTATTTAAAAATCAATACCCAGAATTACTTGCTTTTTTTCCCTTCACCACTAATGTATGAAAAAACCAACAAGTGTTGTTGAATTGCCTCTTCTTCACTTCAGTGTTTCACTCAATGTCTATTTCTATGTGTTTTAACTACTCACCTACCCTAGCCTGGATTTATGTAGCCACTGAAAGGAAAGTATTTCCACATAATCAACATTTATTGCTGCCTCTCCTTCTCCATTTTTCTCTTACTCATATAAACATGATGGGTATCATCTATTAATATTTTTAAATACCATAGCAGCATTATAAAAAGTAGAGCTTCTGCCCTTTTAAATCCTGGGTAGATAACTTAGTCCACTAAATCCATGTTTCTTAAACATTTTTCCTCTCAGGATCTTTTCTCATTTTTAAAAATTATGGAAGACCCCAAAAGAACTTTTGTTGTTATGACTTATACTGGGTTAAATTACTGCATTAAAAATTAAAACTGACTTATTTGCTGTCACTATCTCTTGCGTCAATGCGGAGTTTTCCCTCTGGTCCGCGTTCCTGGTGGGAGCGCGGACTACCCTGATTGGTTGATGCCGTTTGACAGCTGGCTATATAAAACACTGTCAAACGGCATCAGCTGTTGTCGCCAGCCAACTGCTTGTTCGCCCAGCAGTCGCGGCAACCCTTTATTTTGTTAAATAAAGATTCTGTCAGTTGTTCCATGTCCGCCTCGGTCATTTCCATTGCTCTACAACACTGGTGACGAAGGTGGGATCCAAATAAGAGGCGACCGGACAACACAGCTGAGCGCAGTCACTGTTAAAGAGCCGGAGTCACTAAAAACAAAAAATCTGAAGCCGCTACCAGCTGACTGTCACTAGCCGCTGACACCTTTCCGCGAGCGCAAAATTCAACTTCCTAGCCAAATAAGACTGTCATCGCTGAGGAGAGATGTTTTCAACCCCTGAGTTCCCACCATTTAGACCAGCGGCAGAGACTTGGGAATCCCATAGGAACCGCTTTGACTGCTTCCTGGATGCTATAGACCTCACTGAAGCTTCAGCCCATAGAAAAAAATCCTGTTTCTTAAGCTTTTGTGGGGCTGCAGTGTTTGACACTGCCACAGCATTGGTAGCCCCATGACCTGTCAAAGAAGTCCCTTGGGGGGAGCTACAAGAAATCCTCTCTAATCACTATTCACTCAAGCCCTCACAGATTGCAAGGAGACATGCCTTCAGGAGGCGAGTTCAGGGTGAGGGAGAGACTATCAGTGAATACATGGCTGCTCTGAGGTCTGCTGCCTTACATTGTGGATTCAGGGATTATCTAGAGGATAAGCTCCTAGACCAAATAGTGTGTGGGATTAAAGACTTAAGGCTGCAAAGGCGGCTATTAGCCAAAAGGGACCTAACCCTAGCAATAGCCATTGAAGAGTCTCAGGCTGCTGAGCTTTCTGCTCAATCTGCAGCTGAAATCCAGGGAAACACAATCAAACAGAATAGCTCAACAGTCCATTTTGATGAGGTTTCTCCTGATGAGGACTCTGAGGATTCAGCTGTTGTAAATCGTCTTAGACAACAGAGACCCCTTCCAGAAGACTTAAAGTCAAAAGCTAGTTTTTCTCCCCGGCAGCAACCCATCTGTTTAAGCTGTGGAGGAAATCACTTAAGAGCATCCTGTAGGCTCAGGAATGCCATCTGTTTAAGTTGCCAGAGGAAGGGTCACTTAGCAAGGGTCTGCCAAGCAGGGAAAACTCCGCGTCGACACAACACTGTCACTGCTCATTATTGTTTGATGAGATTTTAATACTGTATTATTTTTCAATATAGGCTGCAAATAATTTTCATTTTTCTGATCCCTGAGAGAACCTTGGGGGACCCCGGGGGGGGGGGGGAGGGTTGGTCCTCAGACCATACTTTGAGAAACACTGCACCCAATATCAGTGCCTAATAAAAGCTTAAATCTAGCACTGATACGTTCTTCATCTGCCAGATGAGGAATGGTGAGTCAACATGTCTCCAAATGAGGGGAAATGGTCAAAGAACCAGGGAATAGGCTGGCCCCACAAAACCTCCCCAAATAAGGAGAGGATGAGATATTGCCCACTTATGCTCCTGATACCTTTTCTTCATGAAAAGACAGCAGAATATTGGTTTCTCATGAGTTTGATCACCAGGGAAAGGAAAGCCACCATGCTCTCAACCATAATGGAGCCTTTTATATTGCTAGCCTCACTTTCTAAACACTTTTGGAAATTATCTATTTAACCACTTTAAGGCTAAAAATGATAAATTTGCATGGATACCTGATGAGTTTACCCTCATTCCATCATCACTGGAAAACCTAAAGAAAATTAAAAACTGAAAGAGGCTTGGCAGCCATAGCATTTGGCTTAAGTCATCTGGTCTCAAAAGCTAAATAGAGTTAGAATTGGTTAATATTTGGTTGCGAGATCACCCTCAGAATATCACTTAAACTGGGAAGTTGAAAAACAACCAGGTAGACATCAATGAAAACTTGAAATTCTAGACCTAGAAAACCTAGAACTACGCTGCCTTTGGTCCGATCTAAGTATAGTATATAAAATCATACACTGCAATGTCCTACCTGTCAGTGAATACTTCAGCTTCAAACATAACAATACAAGAGCAAACAATAGATATAAACTCAAGGTTAATCGCACCAAACTTTACTGCAGGAAATACAACTTCAGCAACAGAGTGGTCAATGTCTGGAATTCTCTACCTGACTCTGTGGTTTCTTCCCCAAACACCAAAACCTTTAACCTTAGACTGTCTACTATTGACCTCACCCCTTTCCTAAGAGGTCTGTGGGGACGTGCATAAGCACACCAAAGTGCCTACCATCCCTGTTCTACTGTTTCTTTTGTATATATATTTATTTTTCTTATATGTGTCCATAACTATGTTTTTATTTATACCTATTATCTTCTAAGCAATTGAAACCAAATAAAATAAAATAAATAAAAAAATAAAACTGCACTGATATACCTATAATGAAGTCACTAGGAGCTGAATTCAACTGGAGGAAGACTTTGCTGTATTTTAAGCCATGACATAGCCTAACAGTAATCCAGTCACCATCCAGAGCTCAGTGTAAATAATTATGGAGCACAGTGCAGTTAACATTTTTGTTTCAGTGTCTCACACTGTCCCTTAGCTGGGTCTAAATGAAATTGTAAAGATCTATATGGTACAAATATGATGGATGCTATGTGAGAAGGCTCATTCTGGGGGCATTTCCAAAATTTTACATCGGTGGCTTCACTGCTTGCTTGAACACACATTAGCATTCTTGGATCATCATGTAAGGATCTATAAAAGCTGCTTGCTGAAGCCAGTCATTCAACCAGCCAAGGGAGAATATCAAAAACAGGAGGCAGCCTGCATGCATTTCTCATCCCCTCTTCCATTTGCCATGCTTTTTAATGGAAGAAAGAAGAGCAAAGTTCCACTAGATTACAATATGTTAGACTGGGAGTAGAAGCTAAACTTAGTTTAGCTTCTAAGAGATGAAGAATGGAGTTGGGGCATGACAGGAATTCCCACCACTAGGAAGCCTCCCTGTTCTGTAACTCCAGAGTAATTGCCATGAAAATGTGCTTGTCATTTTTCCTTTGGACTGGAAGCTGAGTCAATTAACTTCTGGAATGAATGAACTCATCTCCCATTAAGTTGTCCATGGCAAGTCCCATGCTGTCATGGAGATGTGCAAAAGCAGCTGTGATCTCACATCTGTGTGGCCCTAAGCCTGGACAGCCAAAAGCAGTCTAGAATCTACCTAGAATCCTGCCCTTTAAAAGTTGAATCTTTTCCAGAAGAAGAAAACAGTATACAGTAGTGAGTTAGAAAATATATTTGATGACAGGTGCCTTATTAAGGTCCCATAAGAGGGAGACCATCAGCACAAGGTTATTGTTTTGCTAATTGTTTTGGGTTTATTCTTGGAACTATTGTAAGTTTATGCTTTATGTTGCATAAATACTGTTCTTTTTGTTGTTTGTTAAGGTGGTGTGAATTGCTCAAGAATCACATCTGCAAGATGAGAAGCAATATAAGATGAATAAATATTGGCAGTTGACTCAGATCAAAAGTAATTCTTTTCTCAGCACAAATCATATAGAATCTGCTTAACAAGATTTACTGAAATGAAAAGGAGAGGGTCACAATAATATTTTATTCTGATTAGGGTAGGGCTTTTTGTAATTCATTCTAACAACTTTACTTTGAACTGACAAGGAAGCCAATATTTTTACTGATAGTGGAGAAGCCTGCAAGTGTCATAACTATCCTATTTTCTGGACTTCTCAGTGGCTTTCAACAATGTGAATCAGAGGATCCTTCTTAGTCTGTCAAGATGAGGAGTGGGAGATTGCTACATAATGGTGGCTCCACACTCCTTTCTTAGTAGACAGATCCAGGTGGAGGAGAGAGGAAGGGAGATTTTAAGCCCTTGGACACTCCAGAATGGGACGTCCCAGGGCTTGGTTCTCTCCTCCATTCTGTTTAATGTCTACTTGAAGTCATCCATTGGTTCATAGGAAAGTGACATCAATATACCAATGATACCTAGATATTCTGTATATCTCTACCTTTTGCCAAATAAGAGATGCAGCAGAAGTACTCACTCAGTCCTGAGAGGCCATCTAAATGAGGAGAAACAGTTTCAGACTCAATGCAGTCAAGATGGTGTGACTATTAATCCAGAAGTTGATTATTTCTGGGGTCATATTGGCATTTACAGCTGACAATATCAACCACTTTCAACCTCCTGAAAGAGCAGATCTGCAGTCTAGCTATTCTTTTGGATTCATGGTTCCTGCTAGAACAGCAGGTGAATGCTGTGGCCAAGAGAGCCTTTGTGCAGCTTCAGCTGGTGTGCCAATTGCAGCCTTAAAACTAGAACAGGATGATTATTCACAATCCTGTCTGGATTATTGCAATTCATTCTATATAGATCTTCCCTTGAAGAACACCTAGAAGCTTCAGCTGGTACTAAATCTAGTCACGCATGTTTTAATTGGACAATCACAATATTGCCATATGACCCTGTGGGATTTTTAGGCTACCAGTTTGTTTCTGTGTGCAATTAAAGTACAGTTATTACCTAAAAAGTCCTATATAGGGCATGAACATTTTTGTGGCTGCCTGTTCCAAGTAAATTCTGGCTGCCCAATCTGAGACTACTTGCTCGAGGTCTGCAGCTTTCATGACATATGATGGGAGGGGCACAAAGGCATTCTCAGAAGCAGATTCCCTCCTGGGGAATAGTTTGCCCCCCAAAACAAGAGTTGATAACACCCTCATGGCCTTTTGAAGATTAACTTAGATCAGGGTCTTTCAAGAGACCAGCATCGGATATGGAGATCAGTGGTGAGATTCAATTTTTTTAACTACCGGTTCTGTGGGTGTGGCTTGATGGGCGTGGCCGGGGAAGGATACTGTAAAATCTCCAGTCAGAGATGGTATTCCCAGTTCTCCGAACTACTCAAAATTTCTGCTACCAGTTCTCCAGAACTGGTCAGAACCTGCTGAGTACTACCTCTGGAGAAGATGCTAACACATTGTGTTTTTGCATCTTGCATTATGGCCGTACTGTATCGTGTTTATTTCCTGCACTGCTTAAGAGTCCCATGGAAAAATGGTTTATAAATGTATACATGAGTAAATATAAATAATTTGAGAAGCATCACTCCAGACATTCACTGTCTCTGGAGCAGGGCCTTGGCAGCAAGTAGGCCAATTTGCAATGAATGACCTGGGGCCTAACACAAAATCATACAATAAACTATGTTTGCTTTTCTTCTGTCAGCATTCACTCTAATGCTCTTGAGGTCTCCGTCACTGCCCGATTCCATCCTCTGGCCCAGGACGGGAATCACACACTGGCATCTCTAAGCAATGGAGAAACCAAATGATCCAGCCAAGAGATGAGATCATCTGTTTTTACGTAGTGTTTCTTCCATTAAACTGGTGAGTAGGGGAGGGAGGCTTTTAAGGGCTGATGAAACCAGCCCTTTGTTTATCAGGATGATTCTTGCTGTCTTTCAGCTCCTTTGTGTGTAAGACTGATGTGCTCCTGGCAGATCTTTCCCTTTCAAAAGAGATGATGTCATTAGAGAGGTAGCCTCAAAAGGAGCAGAAGCATTTCAATGGAGATAATGGTCCACTGACCACAGAAGAACGCATGGGGAAGAAGAGGGGTGGTAGCTATTGACCAGCATAAGAGCCCAAGTGGTTCAGACCAAGTCACCATCCTGTTTCCCACAGTGGTCTGTGGGATGCCCACAATTACTTGTATGTTTATTTTTAAAATGCACACTGTATACTCTGACCTTCAAAGCAGTTTTCCCAAGGTAGCTTAGTGATCCTTCAAAATTGCAGTTAAAATACGGAAGTAAGCACAGCAGGTAATAATATATCACCAGACAGAAAAAGTCAAAATTTCTGAATGAAATTATTTTTAAAGTTCCACTGCAGCCTAAGAATTAATATATTAATATATTTAAACCCCCAAATCAAATAAAATGTAATCTGGGGAGTGTATTGTCTACCTAGCAAAGCACCAGGTATGCTTTGCTGTATAGAGAATTTCAAAATTGGTAGACCACCACTAAAAAGAATTACTCTAACTATTGTATCCCCAAAAGTAGGAACAACAGAATAAGGCATCTGATATAACCTTAAATTGTCTACATAGACAATCAGACTCCCTTTGGCTCCAATTTGTTTTAATTTCCTAGAAATTCTACACTGCCTGCTAAAACTGAACATTCATTAGAACATCAGAGCCAATGCTAACTACCTCTGGAAGTTACTACAGATGTTCGGAGTCCCGACATATAGCTTCACATTCACTGCCTTCGTTTCCTGTTTTTTCAACATGCTTTACGATTCCACACTTACATTAGTTCTAAGTGACAACGTCCTATTTACATTCTGCACATTTCTGGGTTGTAAAATTCTAACCCCAACACAAACTTATTGGGAAGAAGCATTTCTTCATAGTCCTAAACTGTAAAGGATATTTTAAGTTAATACCCAGAATAGCATCTTGAATATGACCAGAAATGAACTGGAAGCCATTGAAGATGACCACAATTCATATTTCACTTGGCACTCTGGCTTTCAGATTACAAGCTAACGGAAGTTTCTGAACAGTCTTTTTTTAAAAAAATATATGCAGTTTTAGTTAGGCATTTTAATTTAGGGAAAATATAAAAACAGGAAAGAAAAAAAATCAAAAGAATGAAATGCAGGGTAGTATGCAAATGAACAAACCAGGAAATTACAAATGTACATATTATAATTTTTCAGTAAATGTTAACTGATTATAAATAACTGAAACCATTATTTTGTTTTAAAAGCCTGTGAATTATTATTAAGCTCTAAGCAGAACATAAATATCAAGGACCAAAGTATGAGTCATAGAATTAACTTAGGGTTAGGAGCCACCCTAAATTCTATAAGTATCACTTTTTTTTCCTTTGAGGGGGGGAGGAAGTGCTTTTAAGCCCATGTCACACTGAATCAACGGATTCAAAGAGGATGTAAAACGGACAAAAAACCTAGCCATCCGTTGGTTAACGCGATGTATCCGTTCTGTACTCATTGCCTCCGTTTTGCTTCCTCTCTATCCGTCCAGCATCCGTTTATGGACGTTTCATCCGCTCCAAAAGTTTTGGGCTGCCTAAAACTTTTGCGCGGAAAATGTATCCAGTTTGTCCGTTCTGCATCCACTACGCATCCGCTACACATCCGTTCTGCATCCGTTACGCATCCGCTATATCTGCTAGGCATCCGCTGTGCATCCGCACAACTCCATCCGCCCGGACGTGGGGAGGAAGTGGAACGGACACAGAACGGATGCAGAACGGATGCCTAGCGGATGCAGAATGGAAACAAAGTGTTTAAAACGGAAAACACGTTCGCAGAGGGGACCTATCTCGGATATTAAGGATGTCTAGAGGATGCCTACAGGATGCCTAGAGGATGCCTAGCGGAAAACCTATACTGCCTATAAAAAGGGGGAGCAACTCGCCTGCATCGCACTTTCAGAACAGCAGCCCAGCGGTGCAGACCTCTGCAGCCTTCATCTGCCTCTTCCTCTTCCACAGCATCCAGTCATGTCCACCGTGGTTTGTAACAAAGTCTTTCGGCAGCCACCATCGTTCTGCAACAGTGCGAAGCCATCTGCAGGCTCTGTGAACTCTACTGCGAGAAGAAAAGGAGCCACCCAAAAAGAGTCTGCGTCCGAAGATGGTTCACCAGAAGAGCAGAGTACGGACTGTACAACAAGCTGATGGTGGAGCTCAGGAGCGAAGACACTCGGGCGTTCCAGAACTTCATGAGGATGCCTCCAGCCATGTTTGACGAAGTTGTGCAGTGCCTGACACCCAGGTTGACCAAGGCAAACACCAGCTTCCGGCCCAGCCTGGAACCTGGGCTCAAGGTGGCACTCACTCTGCGCCACCTGGCCTCAGGGACCTCCTACAGGAGCATGCAGAACAGCTGGAGGGTGCCATCCAACACCATCAGCATTGTGGTCAGAGAAGTGGTGCAGGCCATCATCGAAGAATACAAGGAGGAGCTCCTCCAGTACTCCTCCACTGAAGAAGGATGGAAGAAAGTTGCAGAGCAGTGGTATCAGAAGTGGAACTTACCACACACCGTTGGAGCCATAGATGGCAAGCACATGGCCTGCAAATCTCCACCCCAGTCGGGGTCCACTTATTTCAACTACAAGGGCTTCTTCAGCATCATCCTCTTCGCCATGGTCGATGCTGACTACAAGTTCATGTACATCGATGCTTCAGGCAACGGCTCATCTTCAGATGCCCAGGTATACAATGCCAGTCACCTCAAGGAGGAGCTGGAAGGCAACCTCATGGTGGGCTTCCCAGATCCAGAACCCCTGCCCAACGACACACAAGATGTGCCCTACTTCATCATGGGGGATGACGACTTCTCCCTCACAACCTACCTCATGAAGCCCTACACCTCACCCGTGAAGAGAGGATCTTCAACTACAGGCTGTCCAGGGCAAGACGGGTGGTGGAGAACGCCTTTGGCATCCTGGCCAACAGGTTCCAGGTACTTCTCACCACCATGCAGCATTGCCCAGAGACCGTGAGGAGGATCGTGGAAGCTTGCTGCATCCTGCACAATCTCATGCGCACCCGCTACCCAGTCTTGCAGAACAGGCTCGTGGACCTCCAACAAGCCAATGGGGACATGGAGCCTGGGGAATGGAGGCAAGGGCGAAACCTGATCGACACTGAGGATGTGCAAGGCCCCAACAGAGCCTCACATGAAGCGAAGAAGCAGCGCAACCTCCTGAGACACTGGTGCAACTCCCCAGCTGGAGCAGTGGAGTGGCAAGACAGGATGGTAGATGCTTAATGGATGCTTCTTTCAGCCTGTCTCATCACACGGATGAGATTGGGCCGTGTATGTTTGGTTGGCCTACAATGAACAGGGCGTTTAATAGAGAGTTGTGTTTATGTTGACATGTGTGGATAATTATTACATTATTATTGATAATAAAGGGCCGTAGGTGTGGCACTTGGGAGGGTGGACCATACAGTCCCACTATGCTTGCACTGGAGGTTTATCTATCCCACAGCTA
The DNA here is from genome assembly GCA_015471245.1 of Laticauda colubrina. Lineage (NCBI taxonomy): Eukaryota > Metazoa > Chordata > Lepidosauria > Squamata > Elapidae > Laticauda > Laticauda colubrina. The sequence continues at coordinate 25,959,954 of BLBF01000021.1, read as the reverse complement.
TTACCCATCCCAAAGGTATCCCTGCCCATCCCACAGCTATCTTAACCCATCCCACAAGCATGCAAAGGCTTAAACCATTTCTAAAAGTTTCCAGCAAGACTTTATTAAAAAAAAGAAATGAAACAAGTGTGTGAATCATAAATAGACTTTATTAACAAGAAGCTATAAGACAAAAATGAGTCTCTGGCACTCCTCTTGGTCGCTCAGTCTCAGGGGTGAAGGGTCCAGGTGCTGTGGAGGTGGCTGGTGCTGGAGTGCTTGTCATCAGCTCCTCCAGAAGCAGAAGCAGCAGAAGCGCCAGCCCCAGAAGAGCGAGCCCATGCTGCAGAAGCCCCAGCAGAACCAGAGTGAGGGCCAGGGGGCGGGATGGTAGCCCTGTCCCTCTTGCCAGGGCTGGCAGCAGATGGCTGAGGCTTGCTGTGCTTCCGCATGGTTGTGGGGTTGCTGGCTGGCAGGGAGGCTGGCAGGAACCAAGGCAGGCAGGAAGGCTGGCAGGGAGGCAGGCACCAAGGCTGGCAGGAAGGCTGGCAGGCAGGCAAGCACCAAGGCTGGCAGGCAGACATGAACCAAGGCTGGCAGGAAGGCAGGCAGCAAGGCTGGCAGGCAGACCGGCTGGCAGCAAGGCTGGCAGGGAGGCTGGCAGTAAGGCTGGCAGGGAGGCTGGCAGCAAGGCTGACAGCAAGGCTGGTAGCAAGGCTGGCAGGCAGACATGCAGGCAGGGCAGGCAAGGCAGTCGATGTGTCCGGCAGCAGGTCTTTCCTCTGAATGGCGACCTGCTTCCGAGCTGCTTCCGTTTTATCCGCGGGGCTGACACAATGCATCCTCCCCACATGCGCAGTTAACGCCAGGCATCCATTAGGCTTCCGCTGTGCATCCGCTAGGCTTCCGCTCTGCATCCGCTGTATCCGTTCCGCGTCCGCTTCGCTGAGGCCCCCCGGAAGCCCTGCAGATGTGCCACCCACTCCCATCCGCTCCCATCCGCTTCCATCCGCTGGGCTTCCGTTCCGCATCCGCTTTGCATCCGCTCTGCGTCCTCCCCGCGTCCGTGTTATCCGCTCTGGTTATGCAAATTTTCACCCCTTTTGAGAGCGGATAACAACGGATGGAACATTTTGCTCGTCCGCTGTGTCCTTTTTGCATCCGTTGGCCAGTGTGACATGGGCTTTAGGTCAGTGTTGACTTCTAGAGACTGCTAGGACAAGTCCTTGTAGAGTTGTTGGGGTTTTTTTTGCAAGATTTCTGAAATGGTCTGCCCTTGTTGGCTTTTTAGGGCTGAGAATGACTGGTCAAGATCACCCAGCTGACTGCATGCCCAAAGCATGGGTAGAACTAATGGTCTCCCAGTTTCTAACCGAGTGCCTTAATCACTTACACACTACTAAAATCCTATAAATTTGAAGTATGGACTTTGTGCATTGAGAAACCCAAATTTTGGATGCAGTGCCAATCCATATCACAAATGATAGAGTCTAAGGATGGCTTCCAACTTGAATTAAATTCCAGATCAGGCTTTTTTAAGATACAAAGTTATTGTAGACATTGAAATGTTCTCTCATTAGAACTTCTATAACGTATTTCAGACAGCTCTACAGCATGTAGGCACTTCTTGATTTATGACCGCAATTGGGACCAGTATTTTCTTTGCTAAGCAAGGCAGTTGTTAAGTGAGTCACGTCTGATTTTATGACCTTTCTGACGTGGTTGTTAAGCAAATCACTGCAGTTGTTCAGTGAAATGTGTGGTGGTTAAGCAAGCATGTTGAATAAATGGTTGTAAGTCGAGGACCACTTGAGATTTTGGCAAGAGGAAGAGCTTATTGCCTGACCAAAATGATTTGTGGAGAAATTCACTTCAGGAGAGAATAAGGGGGACGCGGGGGGAATCCCGAGCTACAACATCACTGAGGTTCACATTTCTCTGGTTTCTATTTCAAATTGCCATTTCTGATCACTCAAGACGGATTTGGGGGGGGGGGGGTATTTGATGAGAGTATAATGATCTTTTATCTCTCTCTGGCAAGCCTCCAGCAGCTTCACAGTCCCATGAATCAGGTTTATAGATTTCATTATTAGGACTATTGGTCATCTGGGAGATCAAGAGTCCTGTCAGAAGAGGCATTCGTACAGAGGGGGAAAGTGGGGGTCAGTGGCTAAATAAATAAAGCCAATTTAAGGCTTGAATCCCCAATTCATTCCAGCTGTATGTTCAGCTTTCCCACAGGTAGGTGATGCTGGGTAGAAGAGGAAAGGACCACAGGGAATCTACCAACTGCCACTCCAAAAGATGCCCACATTGCACAATTATATGAGCACGACTGCACTGCCTGGCATTGTTGCTCAGAAGTGGTAAAGGTTGAGTTCTAAACACAGTGCAAGTTATGTCAATATGCTTGCCCCACAGCAGGGAGACAAGACTGGATGAAAGCACATTAACATGGCTGTGAGGAAGAACTCCTGGCACCAAGTCTTTACTCCCTCGTGTTATATTTAGTCATCACAATGGTAAGCTTGTTCATTGATTCAGAATAATACTTCCACCCCCACCCCCCTTTTTATTTTATTTTAAAAGTACCCAAAATGATAGAATATATACAACATGAGGAAGAAGTGGGAAGGGGGTTGGTACAAATATCAGTGGGTTCCTCTGAAGATCCTCCTCCAGCCCTGTGATCTTCAGGACTGCAAAGTGTCAGTGCCACATTGCAGAGTGCATGTCCCTCTTGGATTGCTGCAGCATTTACTGCTTGGGGAAGGCCACATAATGGAGTCCACTGAGAACTGAAAGCATTTAATAAACTCCTCCAGAGCACTTATCACACTCACAGGCACCTGGAAGTAGGCTTAGAAGGTCCCAGACTCCAACGCTATAATTGCCTCCTCCACTATTGTGTCTCTGATGCTCTGTCACCCTCAGGTTCTCACCATCTCTCAGAAAAAGCCCTGGAATCCCTTATGTTCTTTTCTGAAATGACTCAAGATCAATACAATAGCTCTTATTGGGAACTGTTAGGTCACAGGTGTCCAACTCACTGCGTCATGTTGCCATCACATGACATTTTGTCACATCCCCCTCCTCCTTCACAGAACTGGCAACCTTGTGCATGATGCATCTGGCTGGTGGGCCACCAGTTTAACACACCCATGTTAGGGGATGGCCTCCTTGCCTTGAAATCAATGGGTAAGTGGCAAAAATCTCCCAAAAGATGCTGTAAAAATCAAGATGAAAAAAAAAAATAACATCTTCTTTAATCTACTGTTGGGACTTCGTTTCTCAAGTTTCTTCATACCACTACTTTTATTGTGAGGTTCCCCAGTCTGAAGCTTCTATTTCACTGAGAGCATTGAAGCAATGCAGAAGACTCTATCATCATATGCAATATAGGCCTAATCCAATGCTAAACTTATCTACGAGGGCTATCCACAAAATAGATTATGTTTTGCGACAGAAAAAAAACAAAGTGTAGGAAAAAAAAATTATTACATACACTTGAAAGTGACACTTAAATACTACTTTTCAACATATTCACCAAAGAAATTGAGGCACTTATAGCGGTGAACAAGCTTTGTAATTCCATTGTCATAAAATTCAGCCGCCTGAGATTTGAGCCAGTCAGTCATGCCCGCCAGCAGTTCCGCGTCGTCGTCAAAGCGCTGTGTTCCAAGCCAGGTCTTCATCCTTGAAAACAAGTGGTAGTCGCTTGGTGCAAGATCGGGGCTGTAGGGCGGATGAGGAAAAATCTCCCACTTGAAAGCATTCAGGACTTCTCGAGTGCGATTTGCTGTGTGTGGTTGGGCATTGTCATACAAAAACAAAATTTTTAAGCTTAACTTTCCTCTACGCTTGTTCTGAATTGCTTTTCTTAGTTTTTGCAATGTTTCACAATACCTCAGAGTTTATTGTTGCACCATGTTCCAGAAAATCGATAAGAAACACACCTTGCCTATCCCAAAAAACAGTCGCCATAATCTTCCTTGCAGAGAATGTTTGCAAACATTTTATTGGTTTTTGGGGGAATTTGTGTGCCCTCACTCCATAGACTGCAATTTGGTCTCGCTGTTCACATGTTTGACCCAAGTCTCATCTCCAGTTGCGATTCGATCAAGAAATGAATCTCCATCTTTGTCGTAAGAGTACAGAAATGTCAATGATGCGGCCATACACTGACTCTTGTGGTTTTCTGTCAGGATTTTTGGCACCCATCTTGCACAAAATTTGTGGTAGCCTAGCTTTTGTGTAACAATTTCAATGAAACAAACTGCGTGAAATTTGTGGAAAACTAAGCGAAAGTTCCGTTACTGTGAAACGGCGGTTTTCATGAATCTTGTCATCGACTTTCGAGACCAGTTCATCAGTCACAATGCTCGGATGTCCACTCCACTGTTCATCATGAACGTTAGTTTGTCCATTTTTAAACTTAATGCACCATTGGCGCACTCCACCTTCAGTAATAATGTTGTCCCCGTACACTTCACACAGTTGCCAAAAAATTTCAATCGGATTATGGTTTTTTTGCCAACAAAAACCTTATCACTTATCGCACCTCACAACTCGCGGGATTTTCAGTTGCAGCACAGATTTCAAATATTTGTTGTGAAATAATGGGCAATGATACTCATGATAGCATGACTAGATGCAGACTAAGTGGTGGACGCACAGACCAAAGATGGCCGCACTAGCTCCACCCCTTCTTGCTACAGACGAAAACGTAATCTATTTTGTGGATAGCCCTCGTAGAATAGCTACAGATCCCATCCTTCGAGACTATTCCTTGTGCCTTTACATAGGACATGGGTGTTAGACTTGCGATGTCACGTTGTCATCACATGACGTATCACAACTATTTTCCCCTTCGCAAAACTGGGGATGGGCATTTGACATAGGACGACATTGTGAATTAGTAATTCACAAGGGCTAATTTTGAAAGCATCACTCCTACTCAGCTTTCATCTTAGCACATTAGTATCATTACCTTTGCAGCCAATCACTATTGGAGAACATTTTCCTACAGATTCCTTTAGATCTTGTTCCCAGTGTTATCCAGCATACTAGAAACCCGAATGCTAATAAATCTGTAATCTTCCTAATGAACTCCTCCATCCCAGATGATCCTCGATTAACAATCACTTGTTCACTGATGCTTTGAACTTGTGACAGTGCTGAACAAGTGATAGTTATGTCCAGTCTTCAAATTTATGTAGATTGTAGCATCCCCAATCCCCTGATCACTATTTGCAACCTTCTTTGCCAACTTCTTGCAAGCAAAGTCAATAGGAAAGTTGGCAGGCGATCACCAACATGACATCTTTGCTTAAGGAACTCACGAAGTTTCGCTAAACAACAGCAGCTGGAAGTGCTGGAATTTCTGCTGCTCATTGATGTGGTCTTGTGACATTGTATTTTACAATTGCATCAGGGTGATCTCAAAAGTGCGACTTCCTGCACAAAACTAGTTAATTTTATTAAATTTATATTAAAAACATTAAATGCAAACACAAACAAAAAAGGCAAGATCAGCATGGTGTTAATCACCAACCACCTCCAATGTTGAGTGCCCCAATGTTGAGTGCCCCAATGTTGAGTGTCTCAAGATCTCAGGCTAACTGGCAGAGCCAGGTTTTAATGCCCTTCTGTAAGGCCAAATGGGCAGGGCACTTCATCTCAGGCCATAGAATGGGGTCATGGCAGAAAAGGCTCTCCTTCTAAACCTCATCAGACAAAACTATTTGACAGCATCTGCAACTTGCCCCTTCTGCTAGACTGAGTGGAGAAGGCCAATATTATTGGGCCAAAACTATTTATGACTTCTGGCTTGTCCTCATTCTCCTCATTGTCTCCTGATGGCTTCCAGAATACTCTTTTGGTAGGTTTCCCATTCCTGAAAGAAAAGATTGACCTCAGACAAGTTATTTCATTGATACTTTCTTGGCGGGACAAATTTGATGATAAACATGATTTACATAATTATTAATAGAGAAAAATCACCCACTCATCATTGGAAGGGAAACTCCATTTTTGTTTAATTTTTCCTACAAGATGAAAATGGGTATGTTGCCAAGGTGATTAGAACTGTAAGAGGAGGCTATGCCTCTCTTTGTGTGTGCATTGTGCTTTCATGAATTATTTTTGGAGATTTGCTTTGTTTATTCATTTGCTGTGACTCACAAATAACACTCCTACCCAAGTTGGACGGAAGATGGGATTCTCCGTGACAGAAATCAGGTTGGTGACGCCTGTGTTCTGATATCTGGTGGAAGAAAATAGAAAACGTAAAAGAAAGTTTAAAGCATTGCTTTTTATGCACACGCACACACAGCTCTATCTTTAGGAAATCTGAAAAGACATTTTGCTTTTGTCCAATTTCCCAGGATTTTATAATTCATGCTTTAATTTATTTGCCTTCATCTTGTTTCTTTTTTACATTTTCTATTTGTGCAATTTTAAATTAATATAAATTAACTATCTAAAGCTGATTTATGGGGAAACAAGCAACAGGAGGAAGAATGGAAATGACAACCTGACAATCGCAATGCTCAAGGTCTTAAAGCAGTAGCAAATATGTTTTTGAAGAAAGCATTGGACAGCTACTGGTAGTAAGGAAAATTATACTGGGACCTTGAGAGTTTACCATCAAGTACAGGTCGTTCTCAACTTATGACCACAATTGAGCCCAAAATTTATGCTGTTAAGTGAGAAATTTAAGTGAGTTGTTCCATTTTATGACTTTTCTCACATTTGTTAAGTGAACCTCTGCAGCTCTTAAATTAGTAACATGCTTGTTAAGTGAATCTGGTCTTCCTGTTGACTTTGCTTGTCAGAAGGTCGCAAAAGGAGATCACACGACTCTGGGACTCTGCCACTGTCATAAATATTAGTCAGTTGTCAAGCGGCTGAATTTTGATCATATGACCCTGGGACACTGCAACCGTCATAAATATGAATCAATTGCCAAGTATACAAATTCTGATTGTGTGACCACAGAGATGTGAAAAACAGTCATAAGTCATGTTTCTCAGTGTTGTTGTCACTTTAGTCACTGAATGAACTGTTGTAAGTTAAGGACCTGTATATCTTTCCTATCTATTCCATCCTTGGCATTTGATCTTATCTAGAACAAGCTCTACTTGGCAATCTGGAACAAGCTCTGAAGCAATACTTGCCATTACTAATGTATCCGGCAATATCTCTTACGGTTCAGAAGCTCAACTCAATTTAACCTAGCTAGCAGACAACCAGGACTATAGGAATAGATTGGAAAGTTGAGAAAAGCATTCCCAAAGTAGCCCCTGGCAAATTAAGCCCCTTGTCATAGTCCCAAAGAAACTACTTGAATGTCCCAGTGAAGCCACCATGAGTCAAGCATGATCTTTAGTCTTACTCTCAGATAAACGCATAAAGGATTATCACCTGTGTGAGCTTGTGAACCTATTCCAGGGACAGAGGCAGCCAGTGATTTTGGAGGTAATTAAGCGTGATCCATACTGCATAGGCTCTTGAAAAAAACAGCTTTATTTTTACTTTATTGTACCCACCCACTTGCTCTTGTACAAAGTGACCCAGAAACCTGAAATTTATCTTTGATGCAGTGTGGTATATAAATCAACTTTGATGCAGTGTGGTATATAAATTCTAACAACCGGTTGTGTTCTTAACTCTCATAGCATGTGTAAGCAATTATAAGATAACACCAGAAGAACAGTCAAACTGGCTGGCTTAATTTAGCCTGCTATGGAGGTAACTGGTGGCTGGCTGTTCTCAGACCTGCACAAAAGCAGAAGATCCCAGATCCAAACGGCGACATCTGAGATCTTGCAAGGATCTAGGGCAGTGGTGGCAAACCTTTTTGGGCTCCTGTGGCAAAAATTATGCACGTGCTTGCATGCTTATGCTTGCATGCCAGCACTCAGAAGGCAATGCACACCCCCTATGCATGCGCGCACAATCCCCTCCCCCCCCCCCCCGCTGTCCTCTTACCACTGCACCTCACAGCTGGTTTTTGGCCAGTTTGAGGCTTTTTTCGGCCTCCCAAAGACTTGAGGAAGGCTTCTGCAAGCTGAAAACTCGCCCTGTTTCATCACTTCTGGTATTTTCAAAAAAACAGGAAGTGATAAAATGAGGGGTAGTTTTCGGCCTGCAAAGCCTGCAGAAGCCTTCCTCAAGCCTCTGGGAGGCCCAAAAAGGCCTCAAACCCACTGAAAATCAGCTGTGAGGCACGCACATGCGTAGTGAGGTAAATTTGCCTGCAGCTCGTGTGCTGGCACAAATGTGCCAGTATGACGGCCTAATTTATAAGGCTGTTGTGTGCACAACAGCACAAATGGCTCTGCGTGCCAATGGCCCTGCGTGACACACGTGCCAATAGATTCGCCGTTATATGGATCTAGGGATTACCTGCCCTCCAAAACCAAGCCCATTCCAGACCATTAAGCCAGCTTACTCCCCGCCCCCTTTTATATCTGTAAATAAGTATAACCTCTTCCAGAATAAACCAAACAAGCCAAACTAAGCAACAGCCTGGCTTTTTCACTGCTGTTTGTTTTACACTGAAACTGCAATTTAAACCCCTCACAGGAAACTGCGGCACGTTCAGTTCCAGTTGACTGTAAGCCAGGTGAAGCCTCTTCAAGGAATTCCCTTGTTGAGCCCCCTTCACTTCGTCTTTGCCGAAAGGCTGGATTGAAAACCCTCCCCTCACCCCACCTCCCCCTTCCCGGATCCGGGGTCCTGCGCATTCAATTAAATTATGAATAATCATCAAATTATTAAACTGTGTATTTGGAGTTCAGGCTGGGTTTGTTTGTTTGTTTGTTTTTCTGAACGAAGGCACCCAGTGCTGGCCTCTGAGGCGGGTTAAGAAGAACCAAGATCGCTCAATCATGCCGAGCTGAGAGGCTGTTAAGCGAAGATCTTTCCCCCCACCCGCCCCCCTTCCCCCCCCCCCCCCCCCCCCCCCCCAACCCCGCCAGCCAAAGGCACCGCCTCGAAAACGGTTCCGGCTCCAGATTTTTTCCCCCTGGTGCGCGCGCGCGGAAACCCTCCGCCTCCCGCGGAAGCGCCGTCCAATCAGGAGCCCTGCTGGGCGGGGCTCCCGGCTGTACACAGCCACCACGTGCGGCTGGGGTGGGGACTGGCCGCCGCCGAAGCCTCCGAGGAGGCAGAGGCAGCGGGAGGGAACCCTGGGCTCTCCGAGGAAAGGAGCGGGCGGCCTCCGAGGAAAGGAGGAGGATCGCGGCGATCCCTTCATTTGCACCCGTTCGTTCTTCCTTCCTTCCTTCCTCGGCGGGGGTGGTGGAGGAGGAATCTTCACGAACAACATCAAAGCGTCGCTCCCCGCCCGTTGCAAAGTTAGAAGTTCTCGCCCCCCCCCCCCCCTTTTAGCAATCGAGCCAGGTTGCCTGCCAGCCCAGCCAGCTTGCTGGAGGGGTCCGTCCTCTCGCTGTCTCGCCCGCTGCAGATGGAGGCGACCGAAGACTTTGTCGCTGGTGCTGATGGTGCTGAGACTGCAGCAACGGCGAGGCTCTTTTTCTCCTGGTGACGGGAGCAAAGAAACGGACTGAATCGGGGCTGGGGGGGGGGGGCGAATTAATTCGTGGAGATTCGGAGGAAATCCGGCCGCGCTAGTTGGATCGAACAGCATCACACAAAACACACTCGGGCTGCACAAGGTTTGGTTGGCTCCCCTGGATCATCTTGCGGAGGCTTCACCGTCCCCTCCTTCCGAAAAAAAACCGGCATTTGCTGCGGGATCCGAAGATACGGCTTTCTTGGGGCGCGCTCTCCGGCTGAAGTTGCGTGCAGACGTGTTTTGGATCTGCGGGTTGCCAGTGCCGCCATCCAACGCGACGAGACGGACTTCAAGGCGTTGGGGGGGGGGGGAGGCGAAAAAAGCAAGAAAACCGGGTAAGAGAAACGCTTGCACGTGTTTCAGCGGAATCCTATTTTTGGATCCACTAAAGTTTTATTCCAGTTTATATACCCTTCCTTGGGGGGGGGGGGGAGGAAACCCCGGGTCCCGTGTAAGTGTAGGGATGGTTTCTGGGCACGCGCAGAAGTCCTCCCTTCCCACTGATTGCGAGCCGTCTTGCGTGGTGGAGTGCATCTCCCAGGCAAAGGTTCATTGATATAGCACGTGTGGGGTGGGCAGGCTTTGAACCAGGCAGCCTTCCCCACGAACGGAGCGGAGCATCCAAGGCAGCAGAGCAAAGGAGGTGGAGAGAAACCTCGTTTTAGAGCCTATCCGGGACGTGTGTGCTTATTTTCATGAGGATATTTGAATTGCATTAAATCACAACAGCCTTATAAATTAGGCCATCATTGTTCCCAGAGAGCTGCTTGGGGAAGAGAGTGATACGGAATAAGGGACTTTGTCTGAGGCCTCTAACTAAGCATTTATTGGGGGAAAGCAAGACTCAAAACAGACTTCTTGATCGGCTGTTTATTCTGATAGCAAAAATATTATTGGATCTTGGTACTATCCATTCAGTACCGTTGTCCCCAAATGGTGATAATGAATTATTGACAGCTAGTCCTGCTATCGCTTTAATTCCGGAGGCTTCTAGCAGTTAGAAAGGAGTACAGTGGGGGAGTTTGCTGGCATGAAAGAAATATACCCTAATTCTCCCTGTAGTTAATATGAGGCAGTCTTCAAGAAAATTTTCCAGTTTATTCTCCACAAGGGCTAACGCAGGAGAAGTTCTCCACTTTGTCACCTTTAATGGCTTCTCAGCTGTAAGGCACATGGAAAAAATCAGCAATAGAAACCCAAGCTTGAGTTTCATATTGCTGTGGGATGACTTCATGGCCTATGGGGAGCTGAGGTGCACAGTTTGAGTTCTGTGGACTTGACAATATAACCCACTTCATAAGGCAATAAAACACTTGATACATTAAAAGCTCTACCAAACTGATAAATGGTCATTGCTTTCAAATTCTCCTGGGTAAATCAAGTTAACTTTCTAAAACAGAGAGCACCCCATTTGAAAATAGATTCTGAGTTCTGCTTCCTAAATCTTAAAGAACTAGGAGTATATTGCTTAATTAGCCTATTCATTTTCACTGCATAAAGAACAAAATAAGCACCTACCATATATTGTATAGTATTGGGTCCTGGAATGTAGCAAGCCATGGTCTATTTAACCATGAATTATTAAATCATGCTTAAATCAAAACCAAACCAACACAAAGCAATATAATTACATGCTCTCAGCCTGTATTTCTGTTCTGTTTTGTTCCATTGGCTAAGGCAAAAATAGAGTTGAATCATAGAGGGAAACTCTAATCATTAATCAGCCCACATACCTTCCTCTCTTCTTCCCTTCATGTTCCCAGATCTTGGACTTAGTGGGTTGTCCAAACATCATTTTGTTTTACTAAATCAAGACTTGTCATAGATTAAATAGACTCTGTGTGGTGAAAGCATTACCAATTGCTCTTTAGGTGTAAATGGGGATTTCAGCCTATGTATTTACAGCTTGTTCAGCTTAACCAGATCTGGCAATCTTTAGCAGAAAACTTGAATTGAAACTGTTGACACAATGTCAGTTTTTATGTTATTAAAAACTTTCCTCCTGAAAGCATAGGGATAAAACAGGTGGCTGATTGGTTAGCGACCCAATATTATAACTTAAGAATTATGAAATCTGTAATTAAATCTTCTTAAGTGCTTCTGCTTGTGCATAATTTTGTAATTGGATATAGACGATGCCCATAAAATATACCAACAGTGAAATAGTTTTCAGGGAATGTATAAGCAAAGCCATGCTTTCTCTGCTTTCTCTGTAAGTTGGGAGGTTGGCCCATTTCCTGGGATTTGTTATATGTCAGTTCTTGGCATTAATCCACACACATTCAAGCTCTTCAAATCTTTGTGCAAGGCTGTAACCTCTACTTGGAGCCCAAACCATGATGTAAGAGATCTTAATACTGGTTTACCAGCAGCCATCACAGTAGAACAAGTATTCCCCAGGGGTACAGCTTTTAGGAAAACAAGGGGCCTTTCAGTGTGAGGAGGGGAGAGGTGACAATGGGAGTTATTTCAATGTTCTACTTTGCTGGCAGGATTACTCCTTAACCCCAGTACTGAACATACTGAATGAGTTTCCAGTGGATGTTCTTGAAAAAGTGGCATAGAGTTATGAGAAGTTGCATTTGAACGGTATTCTGGCAGTGGTCACAAACATGCTTAACAGTGCAAGGCAAGTATGAGATGCCTTCTGATTAGTCCTAAGCTTGCTCATTTTTAGCAAATGTGTTGTGCAGATCCTGTCCCATTCCCACCCCACCCCCACAGTTTGTTCATGGATCGCTGAGTTGTGGGAACTCCATAAGTAGGTTGATCTTCTGGGATAGCACTGAACAAGTCAGATTCTGATCCATATAACTCAATGATATATCCTCTCATTTTAGATAGGGAATTGTTCCCAGCTTTATTTGATATTCCAAAGGTTACACTTGGGACCTTTTGAATGCAACACAGATGTTCTGCCGCTGAACTTACTACACTCAGCAAACTCCCTTTTCCTGCTTTCCTTGCCATAGCCTCAGTCACTGCCCTCACAACCCACTCCTTGTGGATCAAAGGTGTTTCTGACTGGCAGATTGTGGCTGGCCACCTCTTTCCCTATGAATGAAACAGCCTTGGAGGGGCCGCTGTGGAGACTCTCTTCCTGCCACCCTCCAGTTCTTGGCAATTGCAGTTGTCTTCCCTTTTGGTTGCCAGGAAGTCTCTCGTCAGTATCTGGCCAGGATGGAGGGGGACAGCAAGGTGCCAGGAAGGGAACACGCATTTCCTGTATTTCCCTTATCCAGCTGCTTGCTCTCTTGCTCTCCCTCTTGTTCCCCACTCCCCCTCTGTCCCTTTGCTTTTCCGCTGCAGGATTGTCCAGAGATGGTTTTCAAAGCCACCTGTCCTCTGGAGTCCTGAGGCATCCCTCACTGCTCACTTGCTCTGTCTCACTGCCTGCAGTGGTCCTTCTTCATTTTCCATTCCCTGCTGGCTTATGTGGATGCCTTCTTACCACAGAGCCACTTGGCCTCTGCTCCAGCACATCCTCCCAGGGCAGTTGGATAGGTTGGATTTGGAAACACCAAAGGAGGAAACTTCTTCAGGCTTGTGGTGGCTCTGCTCGGCCTGCCAAGCTGAGGCGGTAACTCAAAAAGAGCAGCAAGAGCACAAAGGTTATTTCAGATAAACAAGATAAACACTCTGGGATTTACGGAGATGAAGTTTCATCCGGTAGCCTTTATAGCGGCCGATCTTTGCTAAGCCACGCTAATCAGGGATACTGAGAGCAAAGCAGAGCAGCTAATTGTTTGGGGCAATTCCTTCATCAGATCTTTTCTTTTCCAGACCTTCTCCAGGAAATCCCAGGCTTCTTTGATGCCCTCTTTTTCCTGCCAGTAGAACGAAAGATGACTTCTGCTCACAATGTTGTGCTCTGGGATGCTCCTTTCTTGTTTTTCTAGCAAAAACTGGATAGAGAACAAGACTGGCAGCACAATGTAGACATTTTTCTGGAGCAAGAACTTGGGATCTTCCAGTCCTCTGGTTTGGAGCATTCTCCTTCCTTCTGGCAGAATCATCCCTTACGTGTGTGCATTTTCTGTCTCTCTCTCTCTCTCTCTCTCTCTCTTTGTCTCACACACACACATACACATACCCTTTTCAAGCACTGGAAGAGGGGGAAGAAGTTAAGTGGCAAATACAACAACTCCTCTTGATGCATTTTTGTGACTGGGAAACTTCAGACACTACCCAGAAATTCTGCCAAGATTGACCCAAGGCTTTGGACCAAGACAGTTCTAGCCACCTAAACTGTAGCATACAGCCTTATGGAAGACCTGGGCAAGTCAACGCTGTGGCTGCAGGCTGAGCTGGCCTCCCCTTCTCCGTGCTTGCACATCCTTGATTGCCGCAGCCGGGACCTATACGATTCATCCCATGTGGAGCGGGCCCTGAGCGTGGCCCTCCCAGGACTACTTCTGCGCCGCCTTCGGAAGGGGAGCTTGGCGGTCAGGTCCTTGCTTCCTGGCCCCCCTCAGGGGCTCTGTGAGAACATGGTTTTGTTGTATGACGAGGGGACAATCCAGGTCTCTCGGCCGGACAACCAGGAGGAAGAAGAAGAATCTGTGCTGCTCACGCTCTTGCAGAAGCTCCGAGAGGAGGGCTGCCTGGCCTACTACCTGCAGGGTAGGTGTGCAGAAAAAAGTTGTCTATGTGGGAGAAAGAAATAACTGACCAATGCTAGCTTCTAGATTGATTCTTGACTGGTGCAGCAGAGTAAAGATGGAGCTGTGGTTTCTGGAATGTTCCCTTCTGAGGTTTAAACGTCCACTGATAAATTGGGGGAATGAGGAATACAATAGGTTTTCCTTTATCCAACTTATTTGTTGTTCCCTGCCCTGCTAGTGTGTACTTCCTTGTCTTTCAATTGTTCAAATGGGAGAGATTCCAGTGTGCCACAAAGGAAGCAGGTGAAAAACTCATTGGTTTGAATTAATGCAAACTTAAATTTATGTTACTTATTAATATAAAGCATTTATATAGCCACCTGTCTTATAACCAGCTCTGGGCTACTCCCAATCAAGAGTTAAAAGCACAAAAAACCATGTTATAAAACCGAAATGCATTAAAACAACAAAAACAAAAACCTGGCACCAAGCGAGGCTTTCTGATGTGCAGTCACTTCTTCTTATCCTGGCACCTGGAAGTAAAAACCAAGTCTTCCAAGTTTTACCATGTGGCAAGATGGGTGACTTAATACATTTCACAAATAAACTAAATATGTGGATAGAAGCTGATCAAACTTCAGGGGACAAAGTATTTGGTAGGGCAAGGGTGGGCACAGAATGGCACGCTTCCTAACTCCTGTCAAATTAGGAACATGCCCACCTTAGCTGACTTGAATTACATCTCCCCTTTTGGCACAGTTAGGAACATCTATTTAGCATCCCATGTCATGGTGACCAGCCAGATACATCTGGGAATTCATGACTGAGATCAAGAGCGCTGTGCCATTCTCACATTTCTGCACAGCTAGGTTGCTGGAAGTGATACCTAACCATCAGGGTTAGTAGCTACTGATGGAGCTAATGTCTGTTATTCTTCAATTGCCTTTCAAAAGTAGTAGGGTTGGGGGCTTTCTTGCAGTAAGGAATTTCAAGTTATAATTAAGTTCTGGAAGAAGGCCTCATTGTTATTTCTTCTTAATGCTTCACTGTACATCAAAGGTGGAAATTTTCTGTACCCACTTCTTACAAGGAATTATTTTCCAGAGCTCCATTACATTCCCCATTATTTACCTTTTTCTAAGCTAGAAAACGCGAGCCATTGTAACTTTTCAAACTCAACAATATCTTTTTAAAGATAGGATAACCAGATTCCTGCACTGGGTTCCAAGCATACTTATATAATTTGCTGATAAAGACAACATGGGTAGTCCTTGACTTGCAACCATTCATTTAGTGACCGTTACAAGTTCCAAGAACACTGAAAGAAGTGGATTATTTTGACTGTTTTTCACATGACCATTTCTGTACTCATGGTTCACTTGATCAAATTCAAGTGCTTGGCAACTGGCATGTGTTTATGACAGATGTACTGTCCCAGGGGTCATGTGATCATCATTTCAAACTTTCCCAACTGGATTCCGACAAACAAAATCAATGGGAGAAGCCAGATTCGCTTTAACAACCATATGATTCACTTAACAACTGTGACAAGTCATAAAATGAGGCATACCTCACTTAACAATTGTCTTGCTTAGAAACAAAAATGTTGGGCTCAATTGTAGTTGTAAGTTGAGAATGACCCATATTGGCTTGGCCACTTGTATTATGACCTGTATTTTGAAATTTGTATTTTTCACAATAATTTGATCTATAGATTATTGATGGGTCATTTAAAAAAAATTAACAATTTCCCCAAAATCCTTTCCTAGCTAGCTGCTATTAGATTAGACACCATCAAGTTATATACATATACAAATAGTCCCCAACTTATGACTATGCCTGAGCCAAGAATTACGTTTGTAAGTCATACTGGTCATTAAGCAAGTCATGCTGTGACTGTGTCCAATTTTGCATTCTTTTGCAGTGGTCATTAAGCGAACCTATTTTCCGCAATGGGTGTTTTTTGTGGGCAATCTTAAGTAAGCACCAATTTCCAGCAAAAACTGATGTAAAAATCATAGTCATGTGACTGCAGGTTTCCAAGTGCCTAAATGTGATCACATGACCCCAAGGGGGAGCCCAACCACTGGAACTTGAAATCCAGGTTATAAGACAGACCCCCTTTTGAGGTCATAACTTCAAACAGACATGAATCAAGGACAATCTATATATGTCCATCATTTTCATGTCAAGCTAAATAATTTGGCTGTCTTCACAGTTGACCACATCACTGCCCACTGCTAGGAGGAGGAGATCACTAATAAAAACAAATGAAAGACATTTCTCCCATTGGAATCCTTGTGCTTATATCCCTTCATATTGTAAGAACTAGTCATACTTCCACGCTAGGACTTCTAACTTTGCTTCAAAGGGCTCTGTCAAAAAGATTTGAACGTCCAATTAAACAATGGCCACACTGGTTGGATGGCGCTGCTCTCCAGAATTGCAATGGAGAAGGATTTAGTTATTGAATTAAATCATAGGTCTGAGGTCTGCCTCAGGAGGGGCAATGAATCTCTAGAGCAGGGGTGTCAAAGTCAAGGCCCATGGGCCAAATCCGGCCCGCAGGGTGCTTAGATCTGGTCCGTGTGGCCATCCTGGAAATAGCAAATGACGAAGCCTGCAGTGGCTCTGCCAATGAAAATGGCGCTTGGGAGGGCCTCACGTGGCTGTCCCAGACTCCATTTTCAGCCATGATGATCTCCTGCAGCCCTCTGCTATTGGAAATGGAGCTGGGGGAGCATACACCCCCCCCAGCTCCATTTTCACCGGTAGAGGGCTGCAGGAGGTTGTTACAGATGATAATGGGGCCCAGGAGCCCATTTTCATGGCAGAGCACTAGGCCATCACAGGCACCCTCGAGTATGCTGGACACACACACACACACGAAAAACAACTGTGCTGTGGACCTCAATGATACCGAGTTTGACACCCCTGCTCTAGAGTGTCAGGCAAGAATCTTCTCTGGCCCTCTTTCCTGCCATTTTTCAACAGGATATTTCAATGCTATGTGTGATGCTTCCTACATTTGATCCTCTGTGACTCTCCCAAGTGTAGAAGGGGGAGCCAAAGTGAAAGAAAAGTGCTGGGATTGGATCAATTCCTTTTTATCCAGTTTTGCAACTCTGATGACCTCCTTAAGTGTAGAAATGTGGCAAATTAAGCCACCCATGTTCTCTTCTACGTAGGTTTCTTGGGGACAAAATGGAAATAGTTTGCTATTGCCATATTCTAAAATGTTTCTTGATTCTGTCCTTCTTAGCTTTTTTCAAGATCAGTGACAATCGGTGAGGGATTGATTTAGGATCAGTCTCTTAGCAACCATTCAAAATTATGATGAGTCTCCAAAAGGACCTCACAATCCAGTTTTGAAGTTCCAAAGTTGCCCACCACCATGGTCACATGATCACGTTTTGGGCACTTGGTGACTGGCCTGTATTTATAGCCATTTGAAGTGCCTGCAACTTACCACATTTGCTGGAAATCAACATTGTCTTCTGGCAAAAACTGGCCCATAACAAAAAATAGGTTTAATCAATGTCCGCAGTATTCAACCCAATATTTGCTTAATGACTGCTGCAACAGAGGTCCTAATAATGTCTCTGGTCACTTGGTGATCCATTTTACAAATATCACAATTTATTATCATAATTGCCAGGCTTAATTATTGTTGTATGTCAAGGACTACTGTAATGGATGGCCTTTTTTGTTAAAAATCTGGATGGTTGATGGGCTTAGCAGGGGAGAGCCCATCACATGGGACCTTGTTTAGCAATTTATCTACTGATAATTATTTATTGTTATTTTATCTCAGATTACTTTTTTCTTATACGATGCCGCAAGTTGCATTGTTCAGGTTGGGCAGCAATATAAATTCATTAAATAATCTTTCGCTATGGTGGGCTTCATCTGCAGAGGTGCCAATATTCTGAAATTATTTCCCTCTACCCCAAACATTACACCAAATTCATGGGGTTTCTGTGAATGATCTATTTGACCAGCTAGGTGCTTTCTGTGTAAATGTTGGGTTAATATTTTTAATTTCTTCTTTTGTTTTTCTTCTCCCATCCCCCTTCCTTTATTGCTGTCTATATTTTGATAACCTTTTGAATTCAATAGTTTTTCTTATGAATTTATATTTTTCCAACTACTTTGAGGTGCTTTTCGCATAGAATTACAAAACAATGTAAGAATCTATAAAACATAAAGCTACAAACACAGAATGTACTCCAGCATGAAAATATGATATAAAAATATTGCAAGGTGTAGGCCTTGACTTAGAGCCATTTGTTTAGCAAGAATTCGAAGTTACAAAGGCACTGAAAAAAAGTGACTTATGATCATTTTTTACCACTTAACAACCATTGCAGCATCCCCATGGTCACATGATCAAAATTTGGCTATCTCATATTTATTTAGCCACTGTCTCGTATTTATGACAGTTGCAATGTCCTGGGGTCATGTGATCACTTTTTGCAACCTTCTGACAAAATCAATGAAGAAAGATTCACTTAACAACCATGTTACTAACTTAATAACTGCAGTTATTCACGTAACAACTCTGGCAAGAAAGGGTGTAAAATAGGGGAAAACTCCATTTAACAGCTGTCTTGTTTAGCAACGGAAAGTTTGGGCTCAGTTGTGGTGAAATTGAATGATTTATACAGCTTACTACCTTGGATGTGGATGAATCTTCCAAATGACTCGTGGGATGGGTAGAAAACAAGGTTTGCCCCATTTGGGGATCCTTCTGATGCCATCCTATAATATGCTTCCTGTAACACTGATTACTTTTCCTTTTTTTGGATCTGTCATTCCTCCAGGAGGCTTCAATAAATTCCAGGCTGAATGGCCCCATCTCTGTGAAACCAACCTGGATACAGCCAGTGCCAGCAGCTCCCCTGTTCCTCCGGCAGCTCCCATTGTGGGGCTGGGAGGCCTGAGCTTAAGTTCAGATGGCTCAGATGCTGAGTCAGAGCCCCTAAGCAGCGGCATGGAGTCTGAAGGCGCAAGTCCCCCTTCTTTTCCTGTGCAGATCCTGCCCAATCTCTACCTGGGATGTGCCCGTGACTCTGCCAACATGGACACTCTGGCCAAACTGGGAATCCACTACATCCTCAATGTGACTCCAAACCTCCCAAACCTCTTTGAGAAGAATGGCGATTTCCATTACAAGCAAATTCCCATCTCAGATCACTGGAGCCAGAACCTTTCTCAGTTCTTCCCTGAAGCTATTGATTTCATTGGTGAGTGTCTGCAGATTGGAGGGTAATAGTACCACGATGATGATGATTTGATGGATGATTTTATGTGCTTATATCATTTTTGACTCCTCGCAACCACATAGATTTCCTCTGTGACAATCTATCCCTAACCTGGTCTTTCAGGCCCCCCAACGTTGCAATCATCGCCACTATAAAACACAAGTAGTACATTATGTAAGTTGGGTACAGTGATATTTATACAACTTTGACTGGTGGTTTTTAACACTTTGACACTACGATAACTTAAACCTTTAAAGATGGAGGGGAAAATTATTGATTTTTGTAAAATACACATCTAAAACTAAATGTAGCACAAATAAACACTGCAAAAATACCATGACCTATTTGTGACTTAATAAAGGTTTCTATCTTAAGCCTAACACTTAATACTACATTATATCATTATAGTTGTTTACACATATTAAAAAACAGAAAGGGACAACTTTTTTAAAAAATGTTCTTTGATTTCTAACTTACCCCTTCTGGTGCTCCTTTCAGTATTTATAAGCATTTAAGCCTCCTTAGAAACCAACAATTCCCCCTGTCAAACACATTATCAACACATTATGTCCTGTTAACATATATATTACTCTACAGTTTAAAAGGTCAGCTGCTAAAAATCAATTAACATGATTATTCAATAAAGGGCTTTTGGGGGAGGATCTTCTAAGCCCAAATAGAAGTAGTGATCTACCATAATTTCCTTAGGCCTCTGATCACCCTCAAACGACATGTGTTCCTGGAAATAGAAGTCTAGCCGTGCTTGTCTCTCCAGAGGTCTGCTGTAAGGGAGAAACTCTTCATAAATCAATAACATTGTTCAGATTTCAAAGATTTCTCCAAGATAATCTGTTTAAGGTTTTCTGTGGTCTCTAGAAGGATGATCTCCAATTAATAACATGGGAGTTATTGAGAGTGCTTGCATTCTCTGCCCTAAATTGGAAAAGATTGCCCTTCTATAGTCGAATAATTTCAGTTCGTAAAGAAACTGAAATTTTTCCAATCCAGGATCCATTATAATGAGTTGCCAAAGTTTGTGCAAAGATCAAAATGAAAAGGAGACCTGGATACTTCAGTTTCCAATGTACGTTATTGGCCTGTCACTCTCAGGTGTCTCCTATTGCATATCAGTTATGGAAAGATCAATGCTATGGCTGGCCCCCATGCTACAAGGAAGGCTCTGGAGGCCTAAAACGTGCACCCAGTCTTGACAGTTCCCAAAAACTTGTCAGGTTTCCACATTGATCCTTTTATCATGCTGTTCAGAACAGTTCTTTTTCCCTCAAGTAGATGAGGTACAGTATATAGGGCTCAAAGCTTGTGCAGAAATAACTTAGAGAGGGAAATGGAAAATGGGGTTTAATTCAGTGTGATTTGCTGGGAAATCTATTTAGAGCAAGTATTTTCAGGTATCCTGTGCTAATTTCCACTCATATTGCTAATAGACAAGTGTGGAAGTTCAGATAGGGTCAGTTTTTTGTGCAGGGCCAAAGACCTTGTATCCAAGAACTGAGGGGGGAATGGAGGCTAAGTAGTCAAAGGTCAGCTCTTTGCACTCACTGAACCTGCAGTATTAATACAGATAGTCCTCAACATATAACTGTAATAGAACCTGCCCATTATGGTCGCATTTTGTAAGAGTTTTAAAATGTGACCAACCTGATTTTTAGATCTTTTTCGCAGCAGTCATTAAACAAAAGCAAGTGCTGGTTTTTCATGAAACCATAATAAATCGTGGTCACGGGATGTTACAAATGACCACAAATGTGGCCATGTTGACAAGTGCCTGAAATTCCTCATGTGACCATGGACTTTCTGAACTTTGAATATAGATTGTAAGTCCCCTTTTTTGGGTAGGTCATAAGTCAAGGACTATTTGTACTGATGTTTCTCACTCTGATTGGTTTGTCAAGCCAGAAACATGCATTTCTTCCCACCCATTTCTTTCTTTCTGCCATTGATTTGCAACCTTCTTTAGCCTCAGTGTTAAAAGAATCAAAGTTTTTTGTTCCCTCGTTGCTATCAGCTGTTTCATCTTCCCCAGGTCTTGTGTCATCTTGATAATTTGTTGGTATGGCCTGTAATGCTATGTAGAATATGACATCTCAGTATTAACATTTAGATCATGAATAAGTAAAGCAAATTATTGTTAAAAGTTTTTGCTCAATTAGAAAGGTATTTCTGATTGGTTAACATTTAATATGCACCTACAAAATCCAATTCAAATTCCACTTGCCTAGAAGTGCCAGCCCTTTATGTATGATTGCATTCACTTGACCCTCTCCCCTGATCTCTTTGTCAGATGAGGCCCTCTCTCGGAACTGCGGCATTCTGGTGCACTGCTTGGCAGGAATCAGTCGCTCAGTCACCGTCACTGTAGCCTACCTCATGCAGAAGCTCAACCTGTCTCTCAATGATGCCTATGATCTGGTGAAGCGAAAGAAGTCCAACATCTCACCTAACTTCAATTTCATGGGGCAGCTGCTGGATTTTGAGAAGTCCCTGGGGCTTAGCCAGGGCAGTCGGCGGCCAGCCTCAGACCAGACCTGCTTCTTCACCTCACCAACCAATGACAGTGTCTTTGAGCTGGATCCTACGTAGAAGCCAGAAGGGTGCTACATTTTTGTCATTGTCCACCAACACCTCCTGTTCTTGGTTCCATCTGCCTGCCCTGGTGGCAGGGCCTTCTGGGACCAACTGAATACCTCACACTAGAGAGGGAGGTGCCTCATTCAGGAACAACTGCTACTTCCAGCAAAGGTTCTCATTGTCTTTTGGGTTTTCTGAAATATCAACAGCAATGGTGTCCTTACTCATCACACAGCGAGACTGACATGGCCACATCAATAACCAAAGACTCTCCTCCTCCTCCCTTTCTCCCTAGAGCTCTGTACAGACCAAGAAACCAACACTTTTCTTTGGGGGAGGGGGCTATTTCTGAAATTTTGGGTCTGGACATTACAGCATCTTGAACTTGATCCAGATCGCCCTCTTTTAAAATTTAAATATTTGCAATGGAACATGTCAGGGCTGGAACCTGCCAGTTATTAATGATGTTGATCACATATTGAAGGTTTTATGGTTTTCTTGTGTTTCTTCTTCTCCAGCCATGATGCAGAAATTAGGCAGAGACCTGCAGCTCTCCCATTAGAATCTTCTGCAGGCAGGACTTTTGATGAGATGATAGTGCATTCACCAGCTGATGTGTTAAGTTCCCAGTCCTAATGCCTCCAATGAACATGGCCAAATGATGACCTTTTAACTGATGAAGGCTGCTCTAGAATCATTCCTTTCAGTTTGAGAAGTGAGATGCAGGAACATAATTTTAACATGGTTGTCCTGGAATGACTAAAAATATCTTAACAGAAAATTTAATGCAGAGTCTTGTGTTTTAGAAATGAAACCAGAGAATTTCCCAGATCTCTCTTGTTAAGACCAGGATGAATCATAGAACTGAGGAATCGGTGTAGCAGCTAATATAAACATAACCTCTGGAGAGATCTTTAAAAACCTTGATGAGGTCCTGTGATACAGGAACTGCAGAAATGGGTTTGAGAATCTGCAACTTTTTTTGATGCGAGGTGTTTATGTTCCCAGAACAGACTACGAAAGTTCCAGTGTGGGACTCTTTAAAATCTCCAGAGCTGTATTTCAGGTCCAGAATTGGAGCAGGTTTAAACATTTGTATGATAACCTTAACTCTCCCATTATTATTCCCAAATCTATAGATGCTCTCATCATCCCCAAAGCACCTCGCTCAGTCCTCTGTGGTTTGTTCAGGATTTAGGCAGAGGGAAATAAAAATGGTGGGAGAAGCTTTGGAACAGAATCACAGTGAGAAGATATAAGTATCAGAAGCAAAAATATTGCTGTTGCACAACCCGGTCTTTGGTTGTGGGAGAAAATAGAGCAGCTCTGCATTTTGTATCTGTATTTGTACAAAAGGTGAGTTTGTATGTGTGCCTTAATACTTGCATGAAAGCAAAGAGACCTGCGAATGTGTGTACTAGGCATTGTTTGCATAGTATCTGCCTGAAAGGGTTAATTTGTGCCCACATTTCATTCCCCAAATTTCAGCCAGGATGTTTTCAGTATTGGAGCTCAATTCCAGGATCTTGTGAGTTCATAATAAAAAAAATAAAACCTCTGAGCATTGTAGGATGGAAAATGTATTCCAGAGGGACAGTGTTTCTTACTTAACAGAGTTTATTAGGAAGAAAACTGCAGACTTGGTGATTTCAAAATTTTCAATAATTATCTAAAATCATTAATCGCTATGTGTACATGATATGGTCCTTGTGGGCATGCTTAAAAGATGTCCAAGGTGTTCTAGTAATCTGCATTTAAGGCTTTTATTTTAGCTCTGTTTAGTAGATCCACAGGAATCCAGAAGAACATTTTATCTGCAAAATGAATCTTCCCAAGTCTGTTTTTTCAATGTTTTGCTTCCTTTTTCAGGATTTTTTTGGCCTTTGAGGCTATGAAAATACCTGCCTTTACGGGGCAATGCTTGCTTGAAATAATTTGAAATGGCTGTTAAGTGAGTTTTGGAAATATGGAGCTTCAGTGACCCTGCAAATGCCTTACAGGTTTTCCCTCTGATGAAAATAAATTAGAATAAATTAAGAATAAATTATGCAAAGCAGTCACACTGGCCAACTATTATGCAAAACGACTCTTATGCAAATTTGACCAACTAGCACAATTCAAGGTGATTGCAGTGTTCAGGTTTGCTCGCAATTTGGGTTGCCTGAACACCAAACTTTACATTACTGTCCATGCAGGTTACGCATAGTTCTGGCTCCCTGCATGGCTCCAAGCAGTCTACTTGAGTCTCCATCTTGGGTCTCTGTTTTCAAGTGAATGTAAATGACTGGAGATGGAAGGGAAGTGGGCCAGAATTGCCATTACCATGGACAACAACAACAACAGTTATTTTAATAAAGCGGGACTTTAAACAACACAAACAAGTGTGGATTTATTGGAAAACTTGAAGGTGATGCAGTTTCAAAGCAGCCCTGACCATTTGGCTTTAATGACAGACACTGATATAGAATTAGAAACCTTATTCTACTTGCAAGGAAAAAAACCCAGCCACTTTCTGCCAGCTCCCTGAATATGAGTGGGCTTCCAGAGGATGTTTTTACTGGGCAATCAACCCTGCCTTAAAAAAAAAATTGTATGAGTTCGGAAGCTCATCTGCTATTTGTAGCCCATTGCAACTACTTTGTGTTTGCCGTTAACAACAATGAAATACCCGCTAATGGTACTGTATAAAACAGAATGGTTGCAGGAATTGAGTACGCCTAGTGAAAAGAAGGGCTAGAAGTGACACGACAACAGTGTTAAAATAAGGGGTTGCCACAAAGAAGAGGGGGGGGCAACGTATTCTCCAAAACACCTGAAGGCAGGACAAGGAGCAATAGATGGAAACTAATGAAGGAGAAATTTCCTGACAGAACAATTAACCAGTAGAACAACTTTCCTTCAGAAGTTGTGGGTGTTCTACCACTGGAGGCTTTTAAGAAGAGACTGAACCTGTCTGGAAAGATATAGGACAGAGATTCCTGAACGTGGCAACTTTTAAGTTTTGTGAACATTAACTCACAGAATTCTCCAACCAGCATAGCTTATTACCCCTTATTTTGGGGACCTCCTGCTTGACCAGGGGGTTAGACTAGAAGATTTCCAAGGTTTCTTCCAACTTCTTCCAAGTTTAGTCTGCTAAACTTCACTTAAACTTTCTGATTCACAGCAACAAAGATCTTGTGAGAGAAAATCATTTTTTGTTGCTTCACAAAAACAATTTTTGAAAGTGAAAGTCACCACAGTCTCATAAAATATGGGGATCCTATGAGATTTGAGGCTTATGAGAAGTGGCACCCAGCATCTGAGAAAGTTGCCAAATGTTTTATAACCACCAAGTCATAAGATTCTTTGAAATAATAAATATAGGTAGCATCTGGCATCTAGAATAGTACATAATATATATAATTAAAAAGGGGTACATCATCAATATGCTTAAAAAAGAATTGACAGCTGGTATTAGTATATTCCAAAATAATCTTTTCACCAGGAAGCACAACAGCCAAGAAAATTGTATTAGTCCATAAGAAGCAATAAAATTTTAATGGTAAACTCAAAAAAGGACAAACTCAAACTTCTTCAAAATTTTGATTAACCTTTCAAGTTTGCTAGATCCTTTCATTAGAAAAAATTCTGCCAACAACAAAGTGGTAATGACCCAAGGGGAGGAGGGGATGGGAAAAGGCTGACTTGATACTCAAAATGACCTGGTTAGAGTTTTTAAAAAAGAATCAAGAAGCATGTTCAAAAAGTCTCATTAGACCATATCATAAAGGTATGGCTAAGACACTTATCATAATGTTCTCATTTTTTAAAAATGTAATGTGTTGGATTTATTTCCAGAAGCAGCTGTAGGTTAGGGATCCCCAAAACAGATCAGGATACTGTAGATGTTTCCATAAAATGTGTGTGTGTGCTGAGATAAAGATATATACATTATATCAAAGCCACTGAAGAAATAGTCATTCCAAATCTGAAAGATGACCCAGATTTGGAGAGGGGAAAAAATCGCCATTCTGGTTGTTTTTGTGTAGAAGAGAGGATGCCAGGTTGCTCCTTGCCAGATGCAGCAAAATAATTTTAACTCAAATTCTTTGGTCAAATTGCTTGGATCCTTGGCTTTCATGGTGAGAGCCTAATCCCATAACTTGTCCAAGATTTTCCCTCACTGACTTCCCAGAGTAGCAAGGGGTTGACATCCAAGATGATGCTGACTTCCCAGAAAAAAAATTTTTTTCTTCTCTTGGGAGAGAGAGAGGGGGAGAGAGAAGAGAGAGGGAGGGAGGGAGGCAACGAGGGAGCGAGGGAGCGAGAGAGAGAGAGAGAGAGAGAGAGAGAGAGAGAGAGAGAGAGACTTTCCTGAAGATGCCATTCCTAACAACAACTTCCTCCAGGAAGATGGTACTTCTCTAGATTTTCAGCCCCTTGAGTGGGAGAAAGGAACAGGATGTTACACAAAGTGTTGATGCAGAGCACTTCTTCAGGTCCTGCTACATCTTGTCAGGCCTCTGTTTTCAGATCTCTGGTTGGCAATCAATCAGCTACCCCTCTGCTCTTCCCCCTTTTGATCTGGGAGAGGGACGCGATCCTGTTCAAAGCATCAAATATCAAACAGAAAAGTCAGTTCCCCTTTTCAGTTCAGTTTTCACCCAAGCTTCTTTCCCTGGTTGTCCCCACTCTTCCCATCTGTGTCTGCTGCATGTCTTTTGGCTTTTTTTTTTAATTTATTTATTTAAAAACCTTCTCTCTTCAACTCTGTTGCTTAGTAACCAATCTCATTTCTGTTCCAAGAAGAGAGTGGAGTGGGAGGAAAATTACTTCTAATCCTGGAGGATGTCCATATTGGACATTCCCTCCCTCCACCTATTTTCTTTCCTTTGTTCTCCTCCTTCCTCAGCAGGAAGAGGTCCATGGCCGTGTAGGCTTTTTTGAGCATTATCAGCACCCACATCATGCAGGAATTAGAGTCAACATGAACTGCAGCATTGTCCAAATGCTTATTCCACCCGATTATAGTGGGACAAACTCCCACCGCTAAAAATAAATAAATAATCATGTGAGAAAAACAGCGCCCAGCAGAGTCAACAGCTAAGCCCACTGCTCACTGTGAGGCAGATGTAATCGGAAGGGCCCACCTGGTAAAGAGCATGAGGCAATAAAGAAAATGTGGATTTGAAAATTCATCTATTAAAGATAAAGCTAAATGCACCAGACACAATGAAACTGACAGGGAGTTGAGAATCGGCGTTATATAAATATCATAAATAAATAACACGGTGTAAATATTTTTAGGTAAAGATCCATGGCAAAAAAAAATCTATATCAAATAGATGAATACTATATGTATACCTTGACAGAACATTTATTAAGGGTGACTGAAAAAAACAGACATTTTAAGATGTGGAAATGCTGATTGGTAAGTTTAGTATATGAACTCTTGCAAGAAAGGAATATTTGTCTAAAGAAGTGAAAATGGCTATGTATTAAGACAGTGATTCTGCCTATTTTATTCCATGGCAGTGAGAGTTGGATGTGTCACAAAAGTAACTCATGTGCAGTGAGAAGGCAGCCCTTGGGTGTATGCAATGAAGAAGATATAGGTTCAAGTATGGGTGGTTGCATGAACCTGGAAGTAGGTGGTGGTTTGGTCCAAGGGAGACATAATAGCAGTGGTCCAATACTTGAGGAGCTGCCACAGAGAGGAGGGGTCAAGCTATTTTCCTAGGCACCTGAAGGCCAGACAAGGAATAATGGATGGAAACTGAACAAGGAGACTGTTCTGTATGTAAAGTGGATGACTCCAAATCTACCATTCTGATTGGCTAAAGAAAAGACAAGTGGATTGGTTCACTAGGAACCAATCCAAAGAGATACCAAAAAGGCGGCAAATCTAAATAGCTGCCATTGGCTGCAAGCAGGCAAGCCAGCCTGTATAAAAGGGCTGGCCCCGGCTTCAGCCGGTGTTCCGTTACTAACAGTTAATAATAAAAGTATTTGTTGTTGGAACCCGGTCTACCTCGTGTGTTTTCCGAACAAAACACTGGCGACGAAGGTGGGATCGTCCTGAACGGAACAAAACCTGCACGTGGTGATAGAAGCCCAGACTGCAACTAAGATGTCTGGAAACAACGCACCGCCCGCACCCTTCAATCCCAACGAAGAGGATTGGGATTCCTATGCTGATCGCTTCCAAATGTACTTGGAGAGCAACGAAATGGAAGGCATTTCCGAACAACGAAAGAGAGCCGTGTTCCTGACGCACTGCGGAACAACCGTCTTTAAAATGGCTAAAGCCCTCGCCAAGCCTCGGGACGTTAAACAATTAACGTGGACAGAATTACAGAGACTCCTGAAAGCACACTACGCCCCGATGGTGTCTAATTTAATAAAGCGACATGAATTCTACCGAAGAGACCAGAGAGAGGGAGAAACCGTTGCCGATTTCGTCGCTGCACTCAGACAAATTGGGGGTGAGTGTGAATTCTCAAACATAGACGAGGCAATGAGAGATCGCGTGGTGTTGGGCCTGAGAGACTCAACCGCACAGAGTAAAATGCTCAACAAGCCCAACATCACCGTTACCGAAGCCATTGCGGAAGCCACAGCCGCTGAAGCTACGAAAAAATCCGCAGTAACATTTAAGAAAATGAACACGCACGGTGATGAAACATCAACCAAAGAGAAAAAGCATCCTGCCACAACGACCCATTATGAAGAGTCGGGCGAAACAAACGAATCAAGCGAGGAGGACGACGAGGTCCACCGTTTGCTCACAAACAAGAAAGAGCGCGAAAGGAGAAAGTGGCGGGAATGCGCTGGCTGCGGAGGAAACCACCCACGAGCCGAATGCAGATTCCTCGATGCCATCTGCCGACATTGCAGAAAAAGAGGGCACATCGAGAAGGTCTGCAGAAATAAAAAATCTTACAGCCCGACGAGACGCAGAAATTCCCCAACACGAGCCGAGCCAAGTCGAGCCGAAAGAAAATGGCAACAAGAAAAGCGAGCCAATACACACCAAACTGTCATTATCCAAAGCTCCCAGACGGAAAGTGGAAGAAAAATTAAAATCGTCGTAGAAATCGAGGGAAAACACTGCAAAATGGAAGTGGACTCGGGGTCCTTCCTCTCCATGGTATCATGGGACACAATTAAACAGTTAGTCCCAGGTATCAAAACCAAAGACTTGATGAAGCAGCACCTAACCCTCAAAGACTATCAGGGAAACCAAATCCCTGTGATGGGCAAAGGACATTTTCAAGTTGCCTACAAAAACCACATCAAAGTGCTTCCGCTGACCATAGTCAACCAAGACAGACCAAGCCTCCTGGGCATCGAGTGGTTCGCGCCATTGGGCATCGGGATGACCGGGGTCGATCGAGTGACCACAGCCGGCTGGGAAGACGACCTCGTCAGAGAATTCCACGACGTGTTTGACGGATCACTGGGCAAGTACCGGGGAAACCCTATTTCTTTCAATTTAAACCCCCAAATAGCCCCACGAAGAATAAAAGCCAGGCGAGTTCCTTTTGCACTAAAGGCAAAAATAGAGGAACAGCTGGAAAAATTAGTAGCCCAAGGGGTGTTAGAACCTGTGGACCATGCCAAGTGGGAAACGCCTATCGTCACACCCATTAAACCAGACGGGTCCATCAGAATCTGTGGTGACTATAAGGCTACCCTGAACCACGCATTACAACCAAGCGCATACCCGGTGCCCGTAGTCCAGCATTTGCTCCATTCCCTGGGAGATGGCAAAGTTTTCGCCAAACTCGACCTGGCACAAGCCTATCAGCAACTCCCAGTAGACCCAGAAACAGCAGAAGCGCAGACTATTGTCACCCATAAGGGCGCATTCAAATGCCACCGACTCCAATTTGGAGTAAGCGTAGCCCCTGGCGTCTTCCAGAGTCTAATGGAACGCCTTCTAAATGGCATACAAGGAGTCGTTCCCTATTTCGACGACGTTCTAATCTCGGCCAGAGATGAAACACAATTAAGGAACAGACTAAAAAAGGTTCTGACTAAGTTTAGAGAAGCTGGCCTCAAGGTTAAAAGAGAGAAGTACTGTCTAGTTAAAAACAACGTCGAATTTCTGGGCTACTCAATAGACGGAGAGGGCATCCACCCCACAGATAAAAAGATTAAGGCGATAAATGACGCGCCTGAACCTAAAAATAAAACGGAACTCCAAGCATTTTTAGGATTAATTAATTTCTATAATGTATTCCTGCCAAACAAAGCCACTATAGCAGAACCGCTACACCGCCTGCTAGACAAAAAGGCTACTTGGACTTGGGGTTACAAAGAAAAAAAAGCCTTCCAAAACATTAAAAGACTGCTAACATCAACAAACGTTCTCATCCAATTTAGCGACACTCTGCCATTAACAGTGACCTGCGACGCCTCACCATATGGAGTAGGTGCCGTCCTGAGCCACCAACTACCGGATGGCAGAGAAGCACCCGTCGCATATTATTCTAGGACTCTATCAAAAACCGAGCGGAATTATAGCCAATTGGACAGGGAAGCTCTAGCAATTGTCGCTGGAGTAAAACGTTTCCACGAATATGTATATGGGAGGACTTTTCGAATTATAACGGATCACAAGCCGTTAATGGGGATTTTGGCGGGAAACAAGCCAACACCTAACATACTTTCACCCAGAATGACGAGATGGTCAGAGTTCCTGGCGGCTTATTCCTACACTCTAACACACCGACCAGGGAAACAAATTTCCCATGCGGACGCTTTGAGCAGAGCGCCTTTGCCAACAACCGACGCAGACCCGGCACCAACGATGACAGCGCTACAAATCGAGACATGCCCCGATCTACCCATATCAGCGTATGATGTCGCAAGAGCCACCGCGAAAGACTCATTGACTGCCCGCGTTCTTAGCTGGGTAGGTAAAGGCTGGCCGGACAATCTAAAAACTGAAAATTCCAAACCCTTCCGGTCCAGACAGACTGAACTTTCCATCCAAAAGGGGTGTTTGTTGTGGGGTGATCGGGTTGTAATCCCTGCTAAACTGCAGCCCAGGGTTCTTAGGCTTTTACATGAAGGGCACCCCGGAATGGTGAAGATGAAAAGCCTCGCCAGGAGTTACGTGTGGTGGCCGGGTATTGATAAGGACATAGAGTATTGGGTAAGCTCATGCCACAAATGCCAAACAATTAGACCATCCCCACCAAAAGCACCCGTTAAGGACTGGGAAACCCCTCGAGGACCGTGGTCAAGAATACACATTGACTTCGCGGGGCCTACCAAGGGGCATACTTTTCTGATTGTCGTTGATGCCTATTCCAATTGGCTTGAAGTAAAAATCATGCCATCAACGACAACAGAAGCCGTAATTAAACAACTAGACAGCCTGTTTGCCACCCATGGCATACCAGACATTCTCGTTTCAGACAATGGACCACAGCTAACCAGTATACCATTTGAGCAATACCTAGCCTCCCTAGGTATAAGACATGCACTAACCGCGCCGGCTCACCCGGCTGCGAACGGCAGGGCAGAGAGAATGGTCCGGTTTACAAAAGAAGGGTTAGAACGAATGGACGCTGGAGATACACAACAAAAAGTAAACCGGCTGCTCACACTGCAGCACATAACACCTAGTACTATCACAAATAAATCACCAGCAGAACTACTTATGGGGCGAAAATTAAGATCTCACCTGGATAGGTTACACCCAAATTTCACCCCAGAAAACCCCCCTGACTCCTCAACACGGTTCAGACAATTCGAGACAGACGATTTAGTTTACGCTAAAAATTTCTCCGGGGACCCGGTATGGCTACCCGGGCAAATTACCCAACTTACAGGCCCCAAATCCTACCGGGTAAAATTAGACGATGGGAGGGAATGGAAGCGGCATATAGACCAGCTTCGATCTCGAATTGTGGAAAGAACCGCGGACTTAAAAACATTCACAAAAGAACACGGCGAAATGCAAACTGAGGTGGGGGGGGAAAGGCAAGAAACGAATAAAGAACTTTTTAAAAATAAAACTAACATTCAAAATGACCAAAAAGAGCCAACAAAAGACTCACCGTTTGAAGAGACCCACGAAGAGAGATCTTCGGAAGGGGCCAGCCAAGCCAGCTCGACCTGCCCCGAGGAAACGGGAGGGAGCGGCAGAACCGCCGACCTAAGAAACTTAGGCAGCGGTAAAATGGCCGACTCACCCTTCCAGACGGTTCCAGAGAGGAGGACGGACGACACAGCAGCCCCATCCGAACCGGTCGAAGTCCTCACTGGAAATGAACCGCGCAGGTCAGGTCGAGCCCGGAAAAGCCCCACCTACCTGCGAGACTACGTCACCACGTAGGACTGAACTAAGGAGGGAGGGGTGTTCTGTATGTAAAGTGGATGACTCCAAATCTACCATTCTGATTGGCTAAGGAAAAGACAAGTGGATTGGTTCACTAGGAACCAATCCAAAGAAATACCAAAAAGGCGGCAAATCTAAATAGCTGCCATTGGCTGCAAGCAGGCAAGCCAGCCTGTATAAAAGGGCTGGCCCCGGCTTCAGCCGGTGTTCCGTTACTAACAGTTAATAATAAAAGTATTTGTTGTTGGAACCCGGTCTACCTCGTGTGTTTTCCGAACAAAACAGAGACCTATAAGGAGAATTTTTTTGACAGAATAATCAACCAATGGAACAGCTTGCCTTCAGAAGTTGTGAGAGCGTCATCACTGGAGGCTTTCAAGAAGAGACTGGACTACTATCTGTCAAAAATGGTGTAGGGTCTCCTGCTAGGGTAGGGGGGGTTGGACTAGATAACCTACAAGGCCCCTTCCAACTCTGTTAATCTGTAAGTAGAAAAAATAGGAGAGAATTGCGAAACAAATATAGGATGAAAGAGTGAATGGATCAAGAGAAAACTGTGGTTGAATGGAGTGAATGAGATCCTTAGCAAGAGGGAGGTGAGGAGTTTCAAGGGCAAAAGGCAATGTGTGATGTGGGGAAAACAAGGATCACTGCAAGTTTATAAAGCTATGGAGAGGTAGAATGGGGTTTGGGGTAAACTGGTTTTAGGGTTTATATCTCATGCCTTTAATGTTAGTATTTAGTTTTAGTATTTCTTACCCATTTTCTGTGTTCTGTGGAATGATATGCTTGATATTGTATATATCTATGTATCTATGAATGTAATAGTTCAGGTAGTCCTCGACTTACAACAGTTCATTTAGTGACCATTCAAAGTTGCAACGGCACTGAGAAAAATGACTTGTGACAGTTGCAGCATGGTCACATAATGCAAAATTCAAACACTTGGCAACTGACTCATATTTATGACAGTTGCAGTGTCCCAGGGCCATGTGAACACCTTTTGCAACCTTCTGACAAGCATAGTCAATGGGGAAGCCAGATTCACTGAACAACCATTTTATTGACTTAACAAGTGCAAAATTCACTTAATAACGGTGGCAAGAAAGGTCGTACAGTATGGCAAAATTCACTTTAAAGCAAATATCTCACTTAGCCACAGAAATTTTGAACTGAATTTTGGTCATAAATCAAGGAGTACATGTACTGTAACAGCTGGAGGAACTTCCCAGCTTTCCATCTTCTAGATCAGGGGTCACCAACCTTTTGGATCTCAGGGACCACCAAACTCATCATTTTAAATCCCGCGGACCAGAGACCTTGGGAAAATCCCCAAAAAATCTGCAGGAAAGTTCCCCGCCTCATTTTCCTATCGATCGATAGTTCTTTATTTGGGATCACAGGAGACCATCTCCAGCTCTGTTCTTGGGGGGGGGGGGGGGAGGGGGGGGGGGGGGGGGGGGGGGGGGAGAGAGAGAGAGAGAGAGAGACTGACTTTTGGCTTCATGCAAGGAAAGCAGCAGAAGCTGCAGAAGTCTTTCTTTCTCTCCCCCAAACTCTGCCAGAAATGAGTCTTTGTGAGACTTGTCATACCAACCTAGCCTCTTGGAGCAGAAGGCCTTGCAGAGTCCCAAAGACTCATTTCTGGTGGAGTTTGGGGGAGAGAAAGAAAGACTTTTTCTGCTTTCCTTGTATGCAGCCAGAAGCAGAAGGAGAAAGAAGCAGAAAGAAGCAGCCCAGTGGCCAGGCCAGGCGTGTGGGGCAAGTTTCCCCTCTGCCCTTTCCCCCTTTCCCTCACTACTTCATGTTGTTCGCAATGCAAGTGATGCAAAGACCTGTGTTCCCACACAGCTTGGATTAATTGCTTTGGGGGTGACATTTCTCTGCGGACCACCAAAATTTTTTCATGGACCTCCAGTGGTCCCCTGGTTGGCGACGACTGTTCTAGATGTATTAAAGGGTAACACCTAGGAAATTTCCCATAATAAGAAATGGGGAGTTCATAAAATGCAAATTGTCTGAAAAGAGTGGCAGCTTCGCATGGGAAAATGGAAACATCTTGTCATGGATCTTTATGTACAGGGACTGGCCCTGGGCTATGAAGTCCTAATATATGGGTCTTCCTGCTTGGGGGGGGCGGGTTTGGACTAGATGACCTCCAAGGTCCCTTCCAACTCTGTTAATCTGTTAAATGGAGATCATAGCCTTCTGTATCATTTGAGGCAGTTTGGGAGAGACCGCCGTAGTTCCGCGCCTGCCATTTTAAGCTTCACAACTAAAGTATAAGGAAACTGAGCTGGCTTCCACTACAATGCCACAAATATTATGTATCTCCATCGCAGGCTGTATTTCTGCTGTATCTTTATTAAAGAGATAGGAAGTCCAACCGGAAAAAATAAAAGCTGGGGATTGAGAGAACGAGCTGTCCCCGGGTCTCTCTCGGCCTCTCTCTTCTACACGCACATTTATGGTTCTCGGGCTAGAAGCTTCCGTTCCCACCACCACCCTTCCCCTGTTTGCAGTCCTTTCCTGCAAGCTGTTTCCGAGGGATTAATTCACTCACTTTTCTTCCTGTTTGAGGACAGGAAGGGCAGCTTCCTATTCAGAGGAGTTTGCTGTCGCCTGGGTGGTCATTCTTATTCTTTCTCCATTATTGTATGCTGTGTGCTTATCATCTGTCAACCTCCCCTCCCCCCCAAAAAAAAGTTTTAAAAAGAGGATATTAACATTTTTACAGGTGGAAACTTTATAGATTTGCCCTAATGGCTTTTGTGAGCTTGAGATCTCCTTGGGTGGACCTAAGACCAAATTATGTAACAGTTGCCCTGTTTATCCTGCAGTACAAAGAGTAGCATGAAAGGCCTCCCTCAATCAGATGTTATCCCTACCACATCCTGCATGGTTTCTTAGCCTCCTTTCCTTCCCTTACTTGGTGCCATCCAGAGGTGTTGAATTTAAGCCTTAACCAGCATAACCATCAATAATACCGGAAATATGTGACCAATTAAGGACTACAAAATCAAGGCCACCACTAGATGGCAACAAAGAGACAGTTTTTCTGCATCTCTTTGCTGACCTCTAGTGGTCAGTGCAGGAATCCTACACAGATCGCTGTCTAGCTTCGGCTTGAACACATGTCAGGATGAGGAGCTCACCAGCTCTCTTGGCCCCTCACTCTATTGTCAAACTTTTATTAAGATGGAGGTGGGTTCTAAAATTTGGTCAGAATTCACCTTTCTGCAATTTAAATCCCATTTTCTGCTTCTTATGTTCCAGAATATGAGACAGCAGCTCTAGACTTTCTTCTTTGAGAAAGCTCCATTTTGGTGCAGTGCCATCCTAGCCTCCCTCTTTTTTTCATAAGGCTAAACATATCCAACTCCTTTGATATCTGTGTTCATCAACTGTGTGCCCTAATTGGTTGTTAGCTCTTTGTTAATTTATATTGCAAGGAAATAAACCTGCCAGGTCTCATAAATTCTTGGCAAAAAAAGCTAGTCAGAACAGTATGTTTCATTGAAATTCAATGATGGAAAGGTGGCTATCTGGAGGAATCCTTAAAGTCTTTTTTGAACCCAAAGATACCATAATTTGAAACATATAAAATCTGTAATTTGAAATCCCCCAACAAGCCTTGGTTTGTCACACTGCTGAGTACAGGGTAACCAAATATTTTGCTTTATCATGGCATGCAAACGTAACCTTTATGGTAGTCATATATTTTATAGGTGGCCAGATTCTCTCCATCACTTGGCTGTTTTTCTTTTTCCCAGAAAACATTCTGATGCAGCAGTGAAAGGGGGTGCATTACTTGCTCAAGATTTCGTGAATGAACTCCTGATGACTCCCTTCCCAGAAGGGTATCAGATGGTCTGGTTCCAGGACAAATCTTGAGGGATAATATGAAGCAAGTAAGTAGCAAGGGAAGGAAAGATTAAGCACCACCCCATATGCCTGTCATCTGTGAGACCATTTTGAAGCAGGTCAAAAATGCTGCATTACCATTCCATACACTTGATAATGTGTTTTCTTTCT
>BLBF01000021.1:25884940-25916737 GCA_015471245.1 Laticauda colubrina | reverse complement strand
AGGAAGGAAGGAAGGAAGGAAGGAAGGAAGGAAGGAAGGAAGGAAGGGCATCTATTCACATGCCAGTTTAAAAGCTGAACTTTTTCCTGTTGTCCAAAAAGACCTTGTTTAACTTCTATTTATTCAGTTGCTCATAAACCTATGCAATTCATCCTGTAGATTTTTAAATAAGAGGTATTTAGAGGCTGATACCAATATAAACAGAGGATAGCACTTCCATGACCCAGGAATTTGCTGGGTTGAACCATAACAAGCAATGTGGGTGTCAAGAAGCCATCAAGTCTTTTATTGTTCATTTATTCTCCATTCTCTTTGTCCTTCATTCTTCTCCTTGTGTCATGGCAAGCAAGTTGACAGGTGTGTTGCGCAGCGGGTGGAAGAAGTGAACAGATGGAACAGAAGGAAGCATGGAAAAATATGAAGAGTAACTTTCCAATTGCAGCCTACCCAGGAACTGGGTTTCTCTGTACGTGCATACAAAAACAAAAACAAAAACCAAGCAACTTAAGAAAGGCATATTTCCAGCGAACTCTAAGCTTACATAACCCAGGAACTCTCAGATAGGAAATTGTTTTTCTTAATATATTTGAGTTTGGATCGCATACAAAACCAGCCATGTTGGCCAAAACATTATTTTATTCATAAATGTCTTCATTCTTCTTTACAATCATGTTTTTTCACATCTAAACTTTGAGCCTAAATTAGAAGTTACAACAGGTCTGATTTATACATTGTACTAAATTCATATCAATCATGATTTGCAAATTATATTGACTGGATTCATATATGTACTAAGCTATAATGGAGTTATATTAGGCTGCTGGTGAGTACCAGGTCCAACTGAAATATGACTTCATCTATTTACAGTGGCCGGATGGTTGAACAGGTGAATCTGGTGCATATTACTGACACATGGTTAAGTGAAGTTGGAGATCTAGTCCATCAGCAGCCTTTCCTGAGTTCCTAGATCTTTTGAAGGGCTGATGGGAGAGCTGCCCCAGCTTTGTAGTGCTGAGGGACTTCAATTCAGTGCCATGTCCAAATGTGCTGAAGATTTCATGACAAAACTAGCTTGTCCTGGAATATCTCACCCCAATGGATATAGGTCATCACATAGACCTGATGTTCATCTCAAAGTACAGGGCATGTGATCTGAATATAGAGGACATAATCACCAAACCTTTGACATGGCCAGATCACTTCTTGGTCAAGCCACACATTATTTGCATCCATGACTCCTTCAAAGATAGAAGACCACTTTTTCTGCTCAAAGTACTTAATAGATTTGGATGATTGGATTTTTCCAGTAACCTTTTGTGGAAGTTAGAAAAGACAGCGTTCTTGCTGCCACTGTGACACATATGTTAGATTATTTACTGATAACATTACTCATATTCATTCAGGATTGGGTGCCACATGGGCAGGATCATGCATGACAACTGAGGTAATGTGATGTAATATTATCTGGGATTCAATGGCCTTCTGGAATCTGAGAAAATCAACAGCAGCCTATGTACAGTAGTGTAAGTTTCATTGTTTATCGGCTAGGACGAAGTAAATTA
The DNA here is from genome assembly GCA_015471245.1 of Laticauda colubrina. Lineage (NCBI taxonomy): Eukaryota > Metazoa > Chordata > Lepidosauria > Squamata > Elapidae > Laticauda > Laticauda colubrina. The sequence goes on along the minus strand of BLBF01000021.1, from coordinate 25,915,175 downwards.
AATTTCTTAGAAACTGCTTAGGATAGTGGCTGTTGTCTTGTTGAGAGTTGCAGGCATGAAATGGTGCCATTGATCCTTCTCAAGCTTCACTTCCAAGTATTTGTCATTGAAGAGCCACATGCAGTTCCAAGGATTGTATTTAATGTCATATCTTATCCCAAGCTAAAACCCATCTGGATAAGTTATTTCTAAATTATGTAATAGAGATTCTTGAGGGTTTCTAGGTTCTGAGAGAGATTGGTTTGCAATCAAAGTTCCAATTGTGTAGGGAGTCAAATCCATTGAACACCCTGGCAACATTTGCCCAATCCATTCAGCCAGCTTTCTCCAGCTTGGCCATCAGGATCCTAATTCAGCCCATTTATGCACATTGGATGTGAACTTTGCTGGTCAAAGAGGTCCACCCCTGGATAGAAGGAAGCTGTCCCGCAGGGGGCCAATTGGAGCTCAGCAGGTTACACACCTCCCTCAGGCTCATCCTCCAGGTACACAGAATAGGTAATTGTCTGTTTGATGGAAAAGACCATCTTCTGGCCAACTTTAGAATGGTAAGATTCCCTGGGTCACTTGAGAGCATTCCAACCAGCATATTGATTGAATCCTCAGATCTTCTGGAGAAGGAAGATGAACCACTAAAACTCATGAGGAAGAAAGAGGTGACCACTGTGTCAGTGAACAAAAAACAGGCGTTCCACAACCATATTCCTGTTTTCACCAGTTTATTTGACACATTTGTATAAGAGGAGGGAAGCATGAAGGAAAACGATTCCCATCCATCCCACCAAGAATCTTACGAAAGTCTCCAATTCCAAGCAACTCAGCAAAGCAATTGTCCAGTCCAGCAGGCAAGCAACAGACAGGTGGTGCAAAAGGTGGAATATAACTACTGGCCTCGCTACCTGTTTCCCTGTCAATCACTGTCTTTATGTTAGAAATCTTGTGGCTACCCTATTGATTGGGGTGGGGGAGCATCCATGGCTCCATTTCAAAAAGCATTTCTCCTTCCACTTTCAGCGGCTGCCAGATGGACCTTCTAACGTGCTAGCAAAAAATTTGCTAAAATATCATCAGAGAGATTTCTTCATCATCCTTTGGTCAGTAACACCTCCCTACACATACACATATTATTATTATTTCTCTTTATCACCGATAATCCATTTAGCTAAAAACAGAACAGAAACACTATTCTACAAAGTAAAAAAAAATCTTCTATACTCCTTCACTCTCAAAAATTTTGAGAAAATGCCCTGGCTCACTTACTGCCATATATTTCAGGATGGTGATTATTTTAAACAATAAACTAAAATTTCAAAGCACAATTTCTTTTTTTATATAATATGCTTGATCTCTCATTTCTGTTGATCTTTCTCCTTTTTCCCTTTCAAGGTCAAAAAAATATATACATAAACGAAGAGCCAATATGTCCATACTTTTCAAAATGTTCCTATTTGCTTCTTTGGAATATTGACATAGAAGAGGGAAAAGATGCGCACAAACCTTCTAGTTGGTGATATCAGGATCCCTGCTGATATCATTTTATTTACACATTTAACAACCTTATTGGACCTCTTAATGTTGCAGTTTAACCCTTTCATGGTTGCCAAATGTCAAAAAGCCTACATTACACTAGGAAGTCTTTACTGAAAAATTGATAGTGTTTTGAGACTCTGGCATAAATTAAAAAAAAAAACCAGTGTGCAAAACATTAGCACACGTGTTTTCAAAACAACCAGGGGTCTAAGGGAATAAAGGCTTGGTGGGATGGCATGTAGAAGTTTGAGAAGATCCCGTCATAATCTGCTTGCTAATGTAAATGGAATTTTTGCAATGAGGGAAACACATTACGTGGATTCATATTCCAGTCACACAAAATACAAAGCCTGAAAAGCAATGATATAATGGAAATGAAGGCTCATGGATGGAAGCAGCCTAGATGCTGAAGCCATTCTATACATGGTGGTTCATTTCTATTATAGGGAGAGGGATACTACAGTAATAGTTTTAATTTTAATTCACTTGGAGCATCAAACTCCTCCAGAAGTCCATTTCTTCTTCTGACAGGACCCCACTGGCTTGTTGTTTCCATCAAATTCTGACACGGTCTTCTTACTCAGCCTAGCAATTACAGTATAAACTAAAAACCCAGCCCAGATGTGAAGATTCAACAGCAGATGGAACAAGCTTTGTTTTGTATTACCTACAAGTCAAACATCAGATTGGACAGATTGCTTCCTAGATCAAGGAGATGCATCAGCTCACTGCCTTGACCATACTTTAGGCATTATACTAGCTCTTCTTCTTAAACAAGCAGCTCATTTTTAAAACACTGCATATATTCAGCAGTGATCTTATCCGCCCAAAATCTCACACATATTTCAAATGGTTACAACACTGCTCTAAGATCAGAAGGAAGTTATATCCTTTGGGGAGTCTGGCAACACTCAGGCATAGGAACTACTAAGGTTCCCCAAACTCAGGAAATACTAAGATTCTCCAAACACCTACTGAATTTCATTTTGACCCTGATTCAACTTGAGCTAAGATAGCTGAGATTCACAATATCTCAGAAAAAGCACTCAACTTTACTGTGGCAGCTCCCATCTTCCTACTAGAGGAATCCCTTCTCTTCCAACAACAGAGTTGTCAGGTTTCACTGTATTCCTTCAGCGACACCAGCTGTTCCCTTCTGTGGAAAGCTATCCTTCTATGACTCAAGAGGACAGGAGGAGAATTAGCTTCTCAAAGCAATTTTGAAATCAACCCCAACAGCTGGCAAAAGAATGGCTGGGAGTTTTATTTCCCTGCCACCACCGTCTCCGCTGATTCTCCAGTAGGTTGCTAGCCTCGATGGCTGATATGGATGGAAGTGAGGTGAGTAACGCAGCAAGACTGCAAAGGCTCCGCTGGCTTCAATGGGATGACCTCTGGCTCCAGGCAGATTGCATTTGAGCCGGCTCAAAACAGGCTGGACAGGGATGCTCTTGGCTTGACTGAACTCCTGAGCCCCTCAGGGCAGAGATACCCCCAGATTTGGGGGGGGAGCACAAAATGAAAAGATACCCCACACTTGGGGGAGGGTGCTGATGCAGCGTTGTGGCTGTGAAGCCGCATGCAGGAGGGTAGCTCATGCAAGGCAGTGGCCCAGGCTCTTGAAGCACCTGTGGAACAAGAAGTGGGTTAATTCTAGCATGCCTGCTGTGAAAACACTCTTGACACTAGGGAGAAATCTAGTGACCTCCTGATGTTTTTGTGTCTGGTTCTTGACAGCCCCGGGCAGCAGAAATAATGGCAGGGCTTGTTCAAAACATCTGGAGAAATAAGATGATTGGCCTTGCTCCTATAGGATCTCTTCTACAACAATGCAGGCTATTTTCCACCAGCAGTGCTTCTGCCTCATTTTCCTTTTCCAAGGTAGATGTAGAGAAGGCACCATTCAGGTTGATAGTGGCAACCTGGAAAGCAGACCCCTACATGCCACAGTGATGGATCTACAGAGTTCATATTGTCACACCACACCCAGAACAACTAATTGGCCAATCATTATAAATAGCCTATGGAATTTGTATATGTAAGGATTGCTTAAGTAATCCAGAAGCCTGGATGAAGTTGGTCAGAAGTAAACTTGTTTTGTAAAGACAGACATATTAATTGTGATAGCACAAAAGCTGCACATGAGCATTTTTCTGCTGCTAAGTAAACGCTTCAGTGTGCAGTCCTGAAAACAGCAATTGGCCTTCTTACTCTAAGCTGGGTAATAATTCAGTAAAAAAGAGGATTTAAAGAAACCTAAGCTGATGTTAAACGTATATTTTTCTTTAGTGAACCCACCTCTGGGGGGGGGTCACCATTTTCCACGCTGTCTTCCAGATGTTGCCTCTCCAATTTCTTCACCCTCTGCTCCTGGTCCCATCTTGGTGATATGGCGTAAAAAGGATGTGGCATTGATTGCTCGCTGTAAAAATAAAAATGGAAATCAGACATCCCAGAAGGACTGATAAAATTGTCTTGACTGATTTTATTTTTTTCAGTTTGAAAAATTTATCAGGTAAAAATTATCAATGGAACTATAAAGGTATCCATCGGTGTGTTACTGCTGATAAGCCCAGCTGTGTAGGTGGCTGTAAAGCTGACAATAATATTGAGAATTATACAAAATGATATTGTATTTCCTTTGATTAAAGAATACAAATCAACAGATATTCAAACAAGACAAAGCTGGAAGGACTTGTACACAGAATTTCAGCAAATCTGTCACCATGAAGTAGTAGTTTACCTGTTTGCTTGCTGGAGAAATTCAGGGTGATTTCCTCTCTAAAATATTTAACTTAACTTTTTGTAAGCATCACCCTGAGTACCAAAGTAAAAGGAAGGTTGATATTGTTTATTTTTATTTAATTCTAATTCTAGTCAATCTAATAATCAGAATATGTTGGGTGGATTACAAAATACCCTAACAAAGTAAAAACCTAGAGATGAAAATGGTAATCAATAAGCAGAAAATAATATATATATGCAAAAATTAGGTTTAATTATAACCCATCTTTCCCAGTTTTCATGAAGAGCAGAATAATTTTGATCAAAAGGGAAGTTTTATTTGCTTTCTCAATTTGCCATCTAAAATGTAGACTCACCCATACTTAAAACAGAGCCAAGCTGAATGCTGCCAAATCTGTATTCTTTATCAAAGGGTGACAAGAAATGGCAACACAGAGGAGCAAGGGGGAGACTTCACTTTTTTAACTTTTTAAAAAGTTGAGACAGGAAGCTTGATGCCGGTAAGAGCCATAGAATGAAAACAAATCACAAAAAGATGGAGTTTGAATACTGTAGAGTTATCAAGAGTACAGCATTGTTCACAGGAATCTTGACAAGAAACACACCTGCCAAGAAGCAGAAATCTGCTAGCACTAACCAATTTAATTAAAAGGTACTACTACCCATGTTTCTGAGCTGCAGCTCCATCCTGTCAAGAAAGTGAGAACTAAGCTGCTAAATTTTGTGGCAGGATCTTTTTCTGTTTTTCTACTGTTAAAACGAGGTATCTCTAAAAAGATATAATTCAACTTATCCTGGCCAGAGGATAAAAGTAGGAAAATTCACCACAGCTATGGAAATCCAGTATCCCTCTCTTTGAAATTAAAAAGGGAGCGCAAAATCCTTATCTTAAGTTGACCTTCAACTTTTGACCTTACCTTCCACTGACTGCGAGCAAAGTTCTTCTGAATCTGCTCACACACAGATCCATGAATATCCTTCTCCAGAGCTGTATCCCCAGAGATCCTGAAGGGTATAAAAGAGAGGGAAGTGTTTCCTGACTTGTGTGTAATCTATTTCCTTATACACAATAATTCTTGTTTTGCCCTGGGCTTCAATCAGACTATCTGGTCTTTGAAGGGGAAAAGTGGCTTGCTGACTTTGCTACTCACTGTCATAGGAATTTCTCAGGACTGTTTTTTTATATATCCAACTAAAGGCAAACCACTTTAAGAGAATGATGGTAGTGGAAGTAGGGGTGCATATAATTTATCTTATTTATTTTTTATGCAGAGTGGTATAAGGGAATATTTGTCTCTCCAGCATCTACTGTACCTTAAGACAGGGCAATATTCTTTAGAATAGAGTAGAAACAGAAACAGAAACAGAAACAGAAACAGAAACAGAAACAGAAACAGAAACAGAATAGAATAGCTTTATTGGCCAAATGTGATTAGATACATAAAGAATTTGTCTCCAGTGCAGAAACTCTCAATGTACATAAAGGAAAAAAATACATTCATCAAGAATCATAAGATACAGCACTTAGTGATAGTCATAGGTTACTAATAAGCAATCAACTCATACTAGGAAACAAATACTCTGTCCTGTGCCTTGAAAGAGATCAACAGAAGAGCTTCAAAAAAAAATCCAAGATCCACAATCCTTTTAAGGGATTGAGAGAATGGGAATTGGAATGGAAATGGGAGTGGTGTGGAAGAATGATTAAAAGAGAAAAATGTTATCCCCTCGGGTAGTCAGTCTTACCAGGGATGTTGCAAAGCTTGTTCACAAGTGAATCGTTTCTCAGGGTCCCGTTCTAGAAGATGGCGGATGAAATCTTTGGCTACAGAGGAACAGAAACACAAACCTCATGCTTTAGTTCAAAGTTACCAGAAAAAGCTTTTTTTTCCCCGGCAACCAAATAGATAAAGTGGCCCCACTATGACTACATTTAGTATCTTATCCTTGAACCACCACTTTGTCACTTAATGTAGCAGGGCAAGATGGGGGAATGTCAAGAGATAATGATCTATGCCAGCTTATTACTACTAGGAACTGATCACGGTTGCTGAAAATCTGAAAAAAAAAATCACTAAAAAAGTTCCATTAAGACGGTAGATCAGGAGTGTCTGGAGGGTTTGGTGGTGTCAATGAAAGTCAAGACAGCAGCTTCAAGCACATATTCAAAGCCTTGCTCTGATTTTACATGTCATGCGTGTTAGAAAAGGGATGGAGCTTTGCTCACACTGTCATAGCCGCCATCTTCTTTTTTTTTAACCCCCTCTCAAGGATGTTCCTGGTATGCCCCTTCCTTTGTGCATCACAAGGCTTTGTGATTCTCCTCACTCCTTTGAGAATATGAAGCATGTGACAAATAAGATACTCAATAAGATCAATAAGTATCAAATAAGATACTCAATATTCAATAAGAGTATTGCCAAACAAAGATCAAGAAAGGTGTACAGAGGTTTAGAGAGCCATCCAATTTTTTAACATGAATTTTCCAGCCCATTTAAATCTTTAAAAGAACACGCTGTTGTTAAACTGTTGCAAATCCAAAGATACAAAACATGCTTATATTAAAGGTAAAATGTGTACATTAAAGCAGGGGTCTCCAACTTTGGCGATTTTAAATCTTGTGGACTTCAACTCCTCTCTGGGAGTTGAAGTCCACAAGTCTTAAAGTTGAAGTCCACAAGTCTTAAAGTCGAAGTCCACAAGTCTTAAAGTTGCCAAGGTTGGAGACCCCTGCATTAAAGGACAGTTTGCACAAAAGACTCTATTTTATATGGAGGTGTGCATGAAAGTGTATTCTGTCAGAAGAAAAATGGTCTGCCAAATGCTTACTTGTTCTTTACCTTTTCACCTGGCAAAAGGTGAAGAGCATGCAACCATTTTTTGTTGTTATCAAGTGATGGGGAATGGAATATGAAGGTAGTAAATTGAATGGGATGATTAAGGCATGGATCCCTGCTTTTAAGGAACAGGACTGAAATTCTTTCCCCCAGTCAATATATTTCAGTCAAAACACGTCCCCTTTTGAGGGATTCTGAACAGGGTTTCTACCACTTCCAAATTTAGAATTGGCAAAAATGCCACTTTCTTTACCCAAATGTGCCACTCACCTGACTCAGAGATATCATCCCAGTATGGGGAGTCAAACTCATATTCAGCTTTCAGGATCTGGTTGAAAAGCTCAGAGTCGTTCTCGTCATAGAAAGGAGGATAACCACAAAGTCTGCAGATTGGAACATACAGGCACCAAATCTCACATATGTATGCAAAAACATCTTACAACCTATTATAAATGCAAAAGGATGGATAGTTGGTGAAGAAGAAAGGTACCCACAAGATATAGGAGATGACACCAAGTGCCCAGGAATCCACAGCTTTTCCATAGGCCTTCTGCTCCAGGATCTCAGGGGCTACAGAGACACAATGGCCAAGAAGGCAAGGAAGGTATGAGGTTTTATTAAGATCTGTACCCACAATGCAACTTTCTGCAGCTTAACATAGTTTTTAACTGTGAAAAGAAGAAACAGTTACCCAATAGATCAACTACATTCCCATTAGCCCCAGTTAGTACGATGAGCTTGGGGCTTGGTGAAATCTACTGGGAACTATTCTCAACAAAACCTATTAATGTTGATCTTGCAAACTCCACCCTTCCATTGGGTATATGTCAGTACACATGACAGTATATGTACTTACAGCCAATCTTCCACCCTTATAACTGTGCACAAAAAGGGACAAAAAAGCAACTGTTCTTTTTTGTACTGTTAACCACTTTGTTAATTGAAAATAATACCGAACAGAACACATGAGTTGTAGTACCATGAACTACAAAAAGAATCAGTCAATCAGTTCTCGATCAAATAAAGACTTACTGTCTCTTGAAGTGGTATTCAGCAAGCAGACATTTGCATAATTTGGACATAGATATGAGCAGAAGATAAACTAGAAAAAATATGCTTGGAAAGACAACAGATGAGGTAAATGAACAAATTCAGAGAGAATATTGAAATGTTCTTGGAACAGCTATTTGTTGTTACAGGAGATAGATCAAGATGCTCAATGTTTGTCCATACAGTCAAGTTGAATCCAACATATGATAATCTGACTAACTAATCCTGTAATCCTGTCCTTGTAACCCTATAATTAAAATGCAATTATTTTCCAGACTATAACTGTAAGATTCCCATGTATATTCAGTGCATTGCTCCAGCAACTCCCTGTATTGGTTATATGTAATACAACCCTTGCTTTTGTTGCTAGTATTTAAGACAATTGCCAGTTGCAAAGTCTTGTGCTAATTGTCATCTCTTCTTGACACATCTATTCTCAGCCCACCACCCATGTATGGTAGCATCCAAGAAGTGGGAGGAAAGAGTAAGGCTTTAGGAAAATACATAATATCCCCAATCTCTTTTGATCCAAACTCAAGGCCCCCAGAAACTTGAACAGCCTCCTCCTAGAGATAAGGAGGGTGCCCTCTTTCCTGGAGTATTGGAAAGCTTGGGAAAATCAGACCTTGGTCCCTGACCTGGGGTGGATGTATCATTCTTCATCTAAGACCCTTGGTTTTTTTGCATTTTTATTATCTGTAAAATTATTGTAGTCTGGACTGTCCATTTGGTTCAAGGATTTTATCTGTTGTTATAGCATTTTTTTTTCTGGTTTTGTGTACCACTCAGTATCTGTTGGAGTTGGACTGCTTATAAATGCCAATAAATGAAATAAATAATAGGTTTGTATGTTCCTTAACTGGATGAAAGTCATTTTTAGCTCTCCCACTTGTAAATGAGCAGATGGACTGCAAGCAGATGGATTATGATTCGGAATATGCTACAAAAATATTGCAAAAATCTCAGTTTGGAGGTGAAAAAGGGAAACAGAAAATAAACAATTGGCAGCCTCTTTACAGTTGGAAAAAAACTACTCCCGATGGCTCAAAACCATTGGAGGGTGAGTTTTAAGGTTCTGGGTTGCAGTTTCAGGTCCTTACATTATTCCCTGTTCAAAAATACTGAAGCAAATCAAATGTTGCAAAAAAAAAAAAAAAAAAGCACATGCTCTGTAAAATATTTGTATAATGTACTCTTTCCTTGTCATGGACTGTTACCATTGAATATTAAATTCAATGATTGATTTTCTGCAGGAAAGGCTTTGCACAACTACACAAGAGTGGATATTAACACAGAACAAGTTGGGCCCCTCACCCTTCCATATTGCCACACTCACCAACATAGCCAGGAGTTCCACAAGCGGTAGACATGATGCCATCAGCCTCGATTTTAGACAGCCCGAAGTCCGTAATCATAATCTTGGCATCTTCAAATGGTGTGGCATATAGGAGATTTTCAGGCTGTTTGGACGAGCAAAACAGAGTAAAGTTTTACATACATCATGTTTTGTAAGTCTTCCTTCCCATAAGGATCTGAAAGAGTTTCTAGTTTCTACACAACCAAAGATACTAAGAGTAGAGCTTTCCTCCCCCTTGCACTTTTTTTCAGCCTCTGCCCTAAAGGCATTGCTTTCATCTCCTGGCCACCCCATGATTGGCTTAAGTTGTTGTTTACCATACTGGCATTAAAGTAAGTGTGTTCCCCCCCCCCCCACCTGCACACACCTTATTCCAACTTATTCAGTGCCTTCAGTGGTGCAAAAGAGACCTTTGTATAGATATGTCTGGCCACAAAAATTCAGAGGAACATTAGATGGCAGCAAAGAGATTCAAAAAAGTGTTTGTGTTTGTGTATCTGTGTGTCTGTGTGTGTGTGTGTGAGAGAGAGAGAGAGAGAGAGAGATAATGAGAATGTGTGTATGCACATGCACCATCTAATGCTATTTCCCTTCAAGGATCAGTAAGGGGGGGTTGTGCATTCCAATAATACTGTGACCTACATAATTGTGTAATTATTTCCAGGTGTCACAAACCAGGGATCATAACCAAACTCAATGTAACGTAGAAGGAAACAGTAACCCAGTACAATATTCTGCCAACATTTACAAGCAGGAGAATCTCAAAATAATACTGGACAACACACACACACACACACAATCAATTTGAAAGGTACCCTACAAGGTATTGGGAGCAACCAAGGAAGGAAAGCACGAGTAACCCTGGAGTTTATGATTTGACAAAAGCCAAAAGGACGTTCAGTTGCTGATGCATCCAAAGCAAAATAAAAATCTGATGCTACAAAGAAATGTGTATCCCTGGCACATGAAATGTTAGATCTATGAACCAGGGCAAATTTGATGCTTTCAGAGCAGAAATATTAAGACTGACATTGACATTCTGGAAATCAACAAAATGAAATGGACTGAAACGCATCACTTCACATTAGTGAGACACCATATTTTTTGCCATAGGCAAGAACAGAAGAAATGGAGTAGCCATCACAGTTAACAAAAGGGTGTAAAAACCAATAGTTAGATACAACTTAAAAACGATGGAATGATCGCAAATGAGTCCAAGGCAACATGATCAATGTTACAAGTGATCCAAAACTATAGTATACTCCAACCATAGATGCAGAGAAAGTTTTATGGCAACATGCTGCACCAAAAGAAGAGATCATACTAAAAAGATGTTTGTTTGTTTGTTTGTTTGTTGTTTGGTTGGCTCCTTTGAGTCAGTCTTGACTCCTGGTAACTGCTTGGACAAGTTCCTGGAGAGTGGCTAGCCCAAGGTCACCCTGTGGCTTCATGGCTAAGGTGGGACTAGAACTCACTGTCTCCTGATTTCTAGCCTAAGGCCTTAACCACCAAACCTGTTTTCAAAAAGCTATGTGATACCATCTGGTATAATAGGAAAACTTTTCTCGGTGTACAAAACAAAGTAGGAGAGACACTAATAAGAATTCTAGCAAGAAAATTCAAGAAATTTGTTATAGCAAATACCTCCTTTCAACAATCTAAAAAGGTAACTCTATACACAGACATTACTGGATGGACAATAGCAAAATCAAATCATGTTTTGTGGACTATATACTCAGTAAACAAAAACAGATAAGCTTTCTTTGAGCAGCACAAACAAGACCTGGTGCTAATTATGGCACAGATTACTACTCCCTGCCTACAAAATTACAACTTAAACAAAATAATCAGACCAACAGTATTTAACTTCATGAGTATGCAGCAAGGATAAAGAATAGATCTTGCAGACTAAATTTGATAAATACAATGCTTGAAGATTTCTAGACAAAAATCTGTGAATTTCTTAAAGATGTAACAAAGCAAAAGTATCCTGAAATGCAAACAGCAGGACAAAACCAAACAGCTGTTTGATAATATTATCTTGGGGGAAGAGCTGCTCTACTAAAACAAGAACCAGAACAATAGAGATCTGAGTTTGATTGTCTTTATTAAGATACCTTCAGTGTTATTACTGAACCCCAGCCAAAGCAAATTGGGAACCCCAAGTTTCGGTCAGTGAGGACTTTATAGAAAGAGGGAGAAATGTGCCAATCCATAGAATGTAAATCATTACATAGTATAGCTCAGAAGTGGTGCTTAGCGGTGAAGATGCTGGACTTGTTGACCAGAAGGTTGGCAATTCAAGACCCAAGTACCATATGATGGAGTGAGCTCTTGTTCTTACCCCAACTCCTGCCAACCCAGCATGTTGAAAGCATGCAACTGCAAGTAGATAAATAGGTACCAATTTGTTGGAGAGGAAACAGCACTTCATGTACCTCAGTGTATAGTCATGCTAGCCACATGACCACAGAAGCATCTTCAGACAATACTTGTTCCCTCAGCTAAGAAACAAAGATGAGTACCATAGCCCCCTAGAATCGGACACAACTGGACAGGGCAAACCCTTTATCTTTAATATAGCCCACAATCTTAATCTTACCAATGGAGTAAGTATTTGGACCCAGACCTTGAGATGTCATTTTATTCCTCTTTTTCCCTAATTTGCCCCATTGAGCAAAGAAGCTGGGCCTTCTGCTTCCTTTAATATGATAAGGGGACTTACTTCATGAATCCCCTAGTTTGGTGGATTTACTTTATGTCTTCTTATCCACTTATCTCAGGACAACAATTGTTGGTTTCAGTGTGAGAAAGTTTTCTGCATTCCTCATTTGTTATTTCTATAACTTGGGTAAATATACCACATTATCTTAAACCATAAGAACTTGTCTGTTGTTTTCCTTATGAACCAGGAATAAAATTCCAACTTCTAAACTCCACAACACATCAGAAATAACTGAAGGAAAGCAGAAAGCAAATGCTAAATTCCAAAAAAAAAAGCAAAATAAGGCAAGGAATTATATATCGATAAGCAACACAGAGAAACTGAAGAGAACATCTGAATGGGAATGAAAAGAGCTTTATTTTTAAAAATTACAAATAGCAATAGCACTTAGAGTTATATACCACTCCATAGTGATTTACAGCATTCTCTGGACTGTTTACAATGTCAGCATAATGCCCCCAACAATTTGGGTCCTCATTTTACCAACCTTGGAAGGATGGAAGGATGAGTCAACCTTGAGTTGGTTGGGATCAAATTCCTAGCTGTGGGCAGTTAGTCTGCAATACTACATTTTAAGCACTGTACCACCACAGCTCATAAAAGGACCTTTTGTGAAAATATGAGCATGAAAAGACAAAAGAAAGATATACTGGATTAATGACTAAAAATTTAACAGAAAAACAGAAATTAGAATTAGAAAAGGAGATGAGAATTCAACTGATAAAGAAAATTAAATATTTAGGAATATGGTTGACAGCACATTGTAAGATGTTAAAGGAAAACAATTATGATAAATTAATGCAACAGGTAAAGAAAGATTTAGAAATATGGGGTAAGCTACAACTTTCTTTATTAGATAGGATTGCTGCCATTAAAATGACTATTCTTCCAAAATTCCTTTATATATTTCAGGTGATACCAATCAAAATCCATCAAAAATACTTTGTGGAACTCAATAGGATAATTTCAAAATTTATCTGGCAAGGTATAAGAATAAATTTAAAGACAATGCAAGATATGAAGAGCAGGGAAGGGATGGCACTTCCAAACTGGGAGCTGTATCACAGTGCAGCCTCCTTAGTATGGTTGAAAGAATGGGTGAACTTAACTAACAAGAGAATATTAGTCCTAGAAGGTCATGACTTACAGACCTGGTAGCATGCCTTTTTTTGGGATATAGGGAAAACCAGTCAAAAATACTTTCATAGACATCTAATTAGAGATGCCCTCCTGATCAGTTGGAAGAAAGTAAGGAAAAAATATTATTTAAAGATCCCGATCTGGATTTCAACTATAGAGACAATGATACACTCTAATAATTGGGATATTACCAAGATGATTAAATATAAAGATTTATTGGATCTGCAAGGAAATTTGAAATCATGGCAGGACCTCCAAGATCAGGGACTACAAATCGACCATTGGGAATATCTTCAAGTTCAAAACAGATATAGACAGGATAAGAAAGAATTCGGAATTTATAATAAATCCCAGCAATTGGACAAAATTGTCTTAGGCCCAGACAAAAAAAATATAACAAAATTTTATAATTATCTATTAGAGACAGAATTAAAGGAAGAAATAGTTAAAGGAAATTTGATAGCCTGGAGTGGGTACATAGGACGTAGTATCATTTTAACAGAATGGGAGAGGGTCTGGAATAGAAATAATAAAATCACAAAATTGGCATCATACAAGGAAAATACTTATAAAATGTTTATAGGTGGCACCTCCCCCCCTTGAAATTAGATGCACCCCAATATGAGTCCGAACTGCTGTAAATGGAAAAAAAGGAAGGAACATACTTCCACATGTGGTGGTCCTGTACAGAAGCACAAAGATACTGGCAGAGAATTAAAACATGGCTGGAGGAAATGATGACAGAACAGATTAAATTCAAACCAGAGTTCTTCCTATTAGGGATCTTTAATAAACAATTTCCAAAAAAAGTGAAGTATATAATATTACATGTATTGACGGCAGCTAGATTGGTCTTTGCACAATGTTGGAAACAACCTTATACTCCACCAGAGGAAATTATTATTCAAAAAATGCTAAATTGTGCAGAAATGAATAAATTAACCCTAGCATTAAAAGATCAAGAAACATCAATGTATTATGAGAGCAGGAACTGCTGGTATGAATGGTTAGATGAAAGATGGGCTACATAACATTGTAAAAGAGGATAAGCTATAATTGTAGTGGTAATTTTATATTTGCATTAAGGATTACTTGTAAATATGGCATAAAATAAGGATAGAAATAATGACCCACAAACTGTCGAAGATGAAATTGTTTTCAATCACTTTTTGATTTTTCTTTTACTTCTTTTTCTCTCTTCTCTTTTACTTCTCAACTCTGTTTCTCTTCTTATTTTCTACATTTGTGTACATGTTGTTTGTTTATTTTAATTGTAAAATTAATAAAGTTTGTTTTTTTAAAAAGAAAGATATACCGGAGAAGAAACATATAAAAAAAAACCATATTCCTAACTTCTCGTGGATAATAGAAAAGGTAAAGAAGTCTGGTTTTGTTTACTGATTATACAAAGGCCTTTGACCATAACATAATGAATAGACCTTGAAAGATTGGTATACCTGATCCTTTCATCAGCCTGTTAAATAATCTGTACAATGATCAGGAAGCAAAGTTAAAATAAATGATAAGGAAACTAAACTGCCCATAACTGGAAAAAGGAGTATGCCAAAACTGCATGGTATCATTTAACTCATATGCAGAATAAATTGAGAAAAGCTGTAGAAGATATCATAATTGGAATTGAGGATTTTGGAAGAAGCATTAATAATGTATGCTTCCCATAGATGGTATTTGATGGGAAGCATAAAAAAAATATCAAGGAATTTCTTGTTGAAGAAAAAAAAACCTAAATACAAAACTCTGCTTCACACTCATAAAAGGCAGTCTGCTTCTCACTAGTAAAAGATTGGACTGGGGAGGGAAGGACAACTAAGATTACAAGAAAGGCCGACCCCACAATACAGAGAGAGAAGTTAAACTTTAATCACAAACTTTATCTTCTTCATTCAAAGGCTCAAGAATCCACAAGCCATGAACTGAAGAAACATCTGCTACTTAGAAAAAAGACTATGATAAACCTGGATAAAATACTAAAGCTATGTATTGTAATGGCCATGTTCTTCAGAGGAGGTATTCAGCAGGTTCTGACCAGTTGTGGAGAACCAGTCGTGGAAACTTTGTGTAGTTCGGAGAACCAGCAAATAGCGCCTCTGACTGGCCCCACCCCATCTCTTCTCTGCCTCCCGAGTCCCAGCTGATCAGCTGGGTCTCCTTTTGTTGTCCTGCACAGGAGAATGGAGATGGAAAACAAGTAAGTGGGGTGGGGAGGGAATGGGGATTTTGCAGTATCCTTCCCCTGCCACACCATGCCCAACATGCCATGCTCACAGAACCGGTAGTAAAAATGTTTGAATCCCACCACTGATGTTCTTCCCAATGTAGCACATTGGTGTGAAAACTAGGCAATAATAAAAACTACACAATGAAATGATGACGCTCTTGAATTATTTATGCCAGATAAAATTGTTGAGAATACCATGGAAGAACAATTCTGTGCTAGACGAAGTAAAAACTAAACTTTATTTTAGATCAGAGACATAATGCCAAGACGGAAGTCATTGCAGAAGAATCCATAGGCCTGGAAAAACTGAAGGTATTAAAAAAAGAGAGAGAGAGAGAGAGGCCAACAGCAGAGAAAGTGGTCAGAGACTATCAGTGCTGACAAAAAAATATATTGATAGTAACAGCCTCGGTAATGATCATGGAGAGGACAGAAACTGATTCATTCTTCCAGGCCTAACACAGAGTCATCCATAAGAATGGGATGCTTTGCTAGTTGCTTGTTTCAATCACTTGTTTCAGATCAGCAGTGGCTCTCCAGCCTAGCAGTGATATTGTTCCACAAACTAATGCTTTAACTGGACAGTTATTGAGGAGAATAAATACGCTCATCGCTATCAAACCAAAATATTGCATCTCCTCCACTTCCTATGAAGACACATCCAATGTCAGCATACAAATGTGGGACTTCCTCTACTCTGTATTCATCAATCAGCATAGTACTTTCAACATTTTTTCCCATGCACACGTGAGCAGCAGCTGTTTGTGTCAGCCTTGGAAGCCATTATTTTCCTTAGGAGTTTCAAGGCTGACACATTAAGTGCCTGGGGAAGCGGGATTGCAAGGAGCGATGGAAGATTAGCCACAACAACAGTCCTTTCCCTGGGAGGCAAGGACGATTGCCCTGTACCTGGAGGGGAGTGACTGAGGGTAATCTCCAGTTGGGACGAAGATATGATTGGACCATGTGATGGACTTGTGAGTGCAGGGGGTGGATTTTTGACTTTCTTTTGGGTGGGGAAAAACCCAGAACTCTCAGATTTGGGTTTTCCCAGAGGAAATGCTAGCCTTGGAGTCTTCTTTCTTGGAGGTTGTCACTTGGAACCCTGACAGTTTGCTTTTATAAAAGGTGGGATTGCTCTGATGCAGCAGGAGCAAAATCTGTATCTTACTAAGTGATAATTGCACCCCCATTCAGAAGTGGTGATTGAGGGTAGTGATTCTCAATCTTGGCAACATGAAGATGGGCAGATGTCAAATCCCAGAACTTCCCAGCCAGCATGGATAGCTGGAAAATTCTGGGAGTTGAAGTCCACACTTCTTCAAGTTGCCATGGTTGAGAAATACTGATTTGGGAAATGGAATATTATTTTCCCATGTTCCATTCTGATCTTTCCATCCCCCACTTCCTTCTTCCACATGGCCTATCCTGCTAGACCCCACCCCACCCCCCACCCCAAGATTGACCCTGAATCTGGTTTCTTTCTCTGGGGACCACCATTTCTTGCAGGAAAGGAGTTTTGTATTGCTTTTAGTTCTGATGACTAAATTCTGCCTCACAGATTGTAACAGAAGGCAGAGTAACTGCAGGAACACATTGCAGTGAATTTCACATTCTGAATTTCGGTCATAATGCAAATAAGATAACACTTGAAGAGAGAATTAACCAGGAGAATTAACCATTCCTGCCCCTTATTCCTTTTCAATAGCTGCCTAATTGCAACATTAAAAGCAGAGATTTGGGAGAACTCCAGAGGGACTAATTACCCCACTCCCGATCCTCCCAACTTCCACCTTTGGCCTAAAGGTATCCCCTCACAGTAAAGCTTCACATTTGCTTATTCATTACAAAGAGCTGGCATAAAGTCTGGTTAAGATAAATTTGTCTGGTTTTTTTTCCCCTAGGCAACAAAAAAGTATACAAAATTAAGTTGCTTCTTCCATGTAGCCTCACTCTTAGTTTACATCTTGGTTATGCCAACATGTGGCAAAGAGACAAAACCCAGGAACTGATTTTATAGAGAGGCTGCACATTGAAGTAACATGAAATAAAATGTGTAGATCACATTTTAAAATAACCTCTTCCCTTCAGCATTCATGATCAAGTACTTTGACTACTTTACAAACATAACCAAGTACCTTGGCTACATTACAACATCTGTGTTCTCATTGACATCTTAAAAGCAAAGCTGCTTCTGTCCAGCACACTGGGCCAGTTTATCATATAACATAACCCTGGCTCATTTTTATTCTCAATTCAACTGAAGGTAAGACAAATATATATCATGTGTTCTATGTTCTATATTACATCCATGTTCAAGAGTCTCAGCAGAAAAACTCTCTGAAAACTGGGACAATGGGATTAAATTTTGCATGGTGGGAAAAATCAATGAAAGATGGAAGTTCAAAAATGGGCCAAATCCAACTGTAAATGGCAAAGAACAAAATTTAGAACAAATTCCCCCAAAACAATCTTATGAAATGGGTAAGATCTAGAATTAGGCTGACTGCACCATTCTTAAGCCTCCTCCCACTTCCCCCCAATGATGTGACTCTTACAGCAAAAGGTTGGAAAGAATTCCAAAAAGTAGGCTTTGCATCTATTTTTTAACCTTGTTTTTGGCGGTAATGGCAACTTCGTTTTTGTGCCAACACAGATCCCTCAGGAAGTTTGGAGTTCAATTTATTTTGGAAATCAAAAAAAATAGGTTAACTCAATAACCAGGCTAAATGCTGTACAAATGTCTGTTAGCAAAGCATGGTTCCTAGTCTTGGGGGGAAGGGGTTCTTTCTTTCATATAAAGGTTGGGACCTGTTGGATACCCCAAAGCATCCCAACATACTCACTTTGAGATCCCGATGAACGATTCCCAGATCATGTAGGTAATTCACAGCCTCCAACACCTGCCGGATGAGCTGGCTGGCATCCTTTTCTGTGTAATAGCCCCGTTCAATGATGCGGTCAAAGAGCTCTCCACCTGTCACCCTGCACCCAGGAGAGAGAGAGATGATTTACATTCACCCTCTTTCAACAAGAGGAAGAATCCAACTATCAGGAATGATCTTCTTTCCCAATTGAAAAGGGAAAGCAGGGTAGGGTTATTGTCTTTGAGTCAGTTTGCTGTAGTGGTTAAGACATCCAACTAGAAACCTGAAGATCAGAAACTCTAATCCCACCTTAGTCACAAAGACAGCGTGATGACCTTGGGCCATGGAAGAAGAAGGGCAAACCACTTCTGAAATCTTGCCAGGAAAATTGTCCAGACAAATCACTGGGAGACAACACTGATTCAAAGGCACAGTTATATATATTCGATCTGTTTCTGATTGGTGCAATCCTGATTGTAATTTGAGAAACTGCATTTGAAAAGTGACATCTTGGGAAGGGCTGGTCGTGTGTGTGTGTGTGTGTGTGTGTGTGTGTGTGTGTGTGTTTTAAGTTTTCGCGGGTACTTACAGCTTCCTTCCTGGGAAAATACCCGATTATATATATATATATGTGTGTGTGTGTGTGTGTGTGTGTGTGTGTGTGTGTGTGTGTGTGTCTGCTGTTTAGCTTCCTTCGGGTATTATCCCACATCACTGTAGTTCTGTTAAAGTTGTAGCAATGTTTCAGCAGAATCTCATCTGCCATCCTCAGGCTTCTGTATAGAGTTAGTTCCTGGTTTAAAATTTGAGGCTGGTCCATTCTGATTGGCTGGGAGCCTGGATCTGTGTTCATTGGACTTGGAGTTTGATTGATTGGTGTTTCTGGTTTCTTCTGTCTGAAGGAAGCTAAACAGCACACATATATATATATACACATTGGACAGACATACATTGGACAGACCAATAGAAGAATAAGTACCTGCCTGGATGAACATAAAAATGCAGTAAAAAAGCTGGAACACACCTCCTCACTAGTCCAACACATGAAAACCACAGGTTATAACATCAACTTCAATGGCACCAAAACCCTAGCCACTATAGAAAACCCCAGCCACAGAATCATCAGAGAAGCCATAGAGATTGAAAAAACCCCTGACAGCATGAATAGAAGAGATGATTCCACCAGACTGTCAATCATTTGGAAGCCTGCACTCTCAAATAGAAAGATCTCCATGCCACAAGCCAGGCAAACACCTGGGCAAAAACAGACTCCCTCTGATAGCTCCAACCCAAACACCCCCCCACCAGGCACCCAGGTGAAACCCAGCTTGCTAATGAAGAGCAGCTTGCTAATGAAGAGCAGCCGTCCCTTCACACGGAGCCAAGCTGCACTGAAAGCCTCCAACACAAGAACAGAGTGTTGCCAGCCAATCAAAGCCACAAAACAGACAGAAGAAACCAGAAACACCAATCAATCAAACTCCAAGTCCAATGAACACAGATCCAGGCTCCCAACCAATCAGAATGGACCAGCCTCAAATTTGAAACCAGAAACTAACTCTATACAGAAGCCTGAGGATGGCAGATGAGATTCTGCTGAAACATTGCTACAACTTTAACAGAACTACAATGATGTGGGATAATACCCGAAGGAAGCTAAACAGCACACATATATATGTATGTATGTATGTATGTATGTATGTATGTATATATGTATATGTATATGTATATGTATGTATGTATGTATGTATGTATGTATGTATGTATGTATGTTTGTATGTATATTTGGTATGGTGAGCTCCAGAGCTTCTGTTCATATCAGAAAAAGGTAAACTGGTCCAACAAGTTGGGATCCTTTGTTTGGAGGTTTCATGGTACTGTCTCTCTCTAGTTCTCTCCTCCAAACCCGTTCTTACATAGACTTGGAATAAAACTAAATATCTCAAATATCATTTGCTCTGGTTTTCTACAGACCTGTGTTCCCTATGTTATCTGATTATTATGACCAGCCCTTCCCAAGACCGCACTCTTCAAATGCAGTTTCTCAAATTGCAATCAGGATCGCATCAATCAGGAAAAGATCAATTTTAGTTGTAACCTCATTGGATGCAAAGATCTTTTTCTTTGAAAGAACTACATGCAATGTTGTGATCTACAAAAGCATTGTAATGCCATTTTATATCTCAGAGGACAAATTGCCCACCCCAGACCTCACAAGTAGAAACATATTCATAGGGATTTCTACTCACAGCTGCATGGCCAGGTACAAATGAGTGGGACTTTCATAAATATCTTCCAGAGCAACAATGTTCTCATGTTGAATTCTACAATAAAAATTAGGAGATGGGAGAGTGAAGGGCAGTCAATACCCCAAGAATCTACCCTCATCTTTTTAAAAAGGCATGTGTTGTCAAGCATCAGGGAAATCAGGAGATCTTGGCAATCCAAATGTGCATAAAGATTTATTGTAAGCTTAAGTTCTCTCTACAAGAATCTGAACTACTAATGGTCAAGGAAAATTAGTGGGAGTTAAGAAGATAAAGGAATTCAAGGTGGGCTGGACTTATATCTCTTGTGATGTGTTTGACCTCCTCCCTCCAGCTCAGCTTGGTCATCTCTGGAAATATCATGAAAGCCATGTAGATACTGTAGAAAGGCTGAAAGTTTGATTAGAGTTGGGTGAAATCCTACCCAGATAGGAATCTCTCTAGGGACTCTTCTCTATAATTAAAGTGCTCTCCACCAATCCTTGAGCAAAAAAGTATTCTGGCATAAAATCTGCTGCTCACATTGCCAATCACTAGCCAGAAAATATGCTGATTTACTCGTGCTTGTTTATTACATAGAGAGCAAGTCAAGGAAGTTGGTGGATTTCTGTAGTTTGGCTTCCCTCTTCTTCCACTAAACATTACCAGCTGGTGAGAATCCACCAGTTACACTCTTTAACTGGGATGGGGCAGAGGAAGAAGCAAGTTTTGATAGCTGGATTATATATCTGCCAGCTGTACACTGGGGCTATGTATGAGAGGTGACAGAAAAAGGGGAGAGCAGATTCCTTACACATAGGATTTCGATGCGATGGTAGGATTAGAAATTTAGAGGGTAAAAAGGTCAGCTCTTCCCAGCTGATTTCTCTTCCAGTTGTGGTGTGGAAATCACCACACAGCTCTCCCACATTTTTCAACAAAGCCAAAAAAGAGAGAGAGAGAGAGAGAGCTGATGGGAATTGGGGATAGCTGCCAGTTCTGACAGGTTCTGGAGAACCAGTAGCAAAAATTTTGAGTAGTTCGCAGAACCAGCAAATACCACCTCTGGTTGGCCCTGCCCCATCTATTCTCTGCCTCTCGAGTCCCAACTGATTGGCTGGGTCTTCTTTTGTTGCCCTGCACAAGAGAATGGAACTGGAAAGCAGGTTAGTGGGATGCAATGGAAATGGAGATTTTACAGTATCCTTCCCCTGCCACACCCATCAAGCCACACCATACCCATCAACCCATGCCCACAGAACCAGCAGTAAAAAAATTTGAATACCACCACTGGATAGCTGCATGGTACAGTTGATAGGTGTGGACAGGTTGCACATTAAGGGAGTAATTATTAGCTATTTTTCAGGGGATTTTCAGACATAATTTCCCTGAAAGATCAGAAATTCCAGGTTTAAAAGTAATCTAACTGCTAATAATGGAGGGGGAACCACATGGTGCAGCAGGAGTCTTTTTCCTAGTATTGTTCCCTGCCCCAATTCCAGTACCTGTTAGCTGTTAGTTGGGTTGATCTTTTTTTTTTTTAAACACAGGTCTTTTAAATAGGGATCAGTTTGGAGACTTGATGGATTCACGGGAGAGAAGCTGGTTTAAAAGACTCACATTCTCCTACTACTGTCCTCAAACAGACAGAAGGACCCCAGAATACAGAGAAGGACCGGATCAGCCTAGAGTTGCCATTAGGTGTCTGGCTGATTCTGTCCATTACAGTGTCACTAAACGAATGCTGCCTAAGGGAAAAGACCCTGTTAAGGATGACTTAAGGCCGCTCAGATGTGGGTTGGCAGTGAGCTGAAGGAGATCATGGCAAAAAGTCCACAACTGCTAGGACATGTTTATTCCATGGTTAAGGGCAAATGGGGAAAGGTGATAAGTAATCTTGAGACAATTACTATCGCTAACTTTAACCTGGCTAGATAAATTCTTAGGAAAAATACCTCACTCAGAGGTTCTTGGCTGAAGGCTAAAATGTGGAATGAATAAAATTATCCCTGCAAGATTCAGTGAAATCCCTGCTAAATGTGGTGTGCTTCTTATTTAAGCCCAGACATTCCCAAAAGTTTAAAGAAGGGAAATGTACACTCAAGAGAAGGAGAGAAAAACCATAAGGAAACCACATTCCCTTACCCAAAGAGAAAAGGCATTGCCTTCTGAGTCCAGAACTGTGGTAGGTTGGCCTGTGCAAAAAATGCTTGCAGGTCAAGTTGCCTCTCTGATTTTTTCCCTTTGCCATACAGCTAAAAGGACAGTGTTATCTCTTTTCCATGTCTGCAAACTGGACTCTCTACAACAGGGGTGTCAAACTCATGACATCACGGCAGCATCACATGATGTTTCGGGACTTTTTCCCCCCTTTGCTAAACCCATCCAGCCCATGGGCCAGGAGTTTGATAGCCCTTCTCTACAAGATCAGTGAAATATCATCTATACTTGCATTAAGTTATTGTGATTATAACTGTTGTCTCTGAACAAAATGAAGTCCCAATCAGTGGTGGGGTTTAAACATTTTTACTACCTGTTCTGTGGGCATGGCTTGGTGGGCATGGCAGGGGAAGGATACTGTAAAATCTCAATTCCCACTCCACCCCACTAACCTGCTTTCCAGCTCCGTTCTCCTGTACAGGGCAACAAAAGAAGACTCAGCCAATGATCAGCTTGGACTCAGGAGGCAGAGAATAGATGGGGGTGAGGCCAGTCAGAGTTGATATTTGCTGGTTTTCCAAACTACTCAAAATTTCTGCTACCAGTTCTCCAGAACTGGTCAGAACCTCTGGTCCCAATACAAAAATGAATCCTGAGCACTGAACCAGGAAATTCATTTTACATCCTGGAACAAAAATGCAGAAATGCAAACTGACTTACTTTTTGAGCACAGCAATTTCATTCTCCACAGCTGCTTCTTTACCTCGCAGTGCTTTTTTAGGAATACATTTGAGGGCTACAAGGCGCTGAGATCCATGTTCCTGGGCCAAAACCACTTCTGAAAAGGCCCCTCTGTAAGAATAAGAATTAAAGGAAGGTGGAATAGAGGCATGTAAGTGTAAGTGTTCACAGCTACATATAGCAGTCACTAAAGTTCCTTACAAAAATCCAATACAGTTGCAATAGCAATTCAGCAGTAGACACATAAGTCTGTTTATGTACTTTGTGCCCAACTACATTAAGTGTGATTTCTAGGAAAGCTGAATTTGGTTTTGTTTTTTGTTTTTTGTTTTGTTTTTTTTTCCCTTAAATTCCTTGGAACCTTTTACTGGACTGGAAGTTAAGTAAAAACAGCATTACTGTAAGGAAAGTAAGGGAAAAAGCGTTGTCATGCAGCCAATGTAATTCTTTTTGTAACTCCCTGCAGATTGTCTGAGTGTAGAGTTGCTACATGAAAAAAAAAATGTTCTGTTTGCTTCAAACTGTTCTGGGACAAAGAAGCAATTGTGTGTTCTGCTTCAAAATATGGAATCAAGTCATTAGAACTTTGCCTTCGTTTTAAAAATGGGAGAGGGAGGACAGAACAAGTAGTTCAAAGGGTGGGGGAAAGGTTGCTTTGTTTTGGGGGAGATGATGTTTTGTTTTTGGCTTTGCAGGAGGGAGATCATTCAAAGTAAGCGACAGTGACCAAAATACAAAGGTGGTAGAATTTTTTGAGACTTCCTACACAGGCTCCCCCAAGGGTCTTCAACTTCTCTGTGCCCCTACCACATACACACACAAAAAATATTTGCTCTACCACACACCAAACTGGAGCTAATTCAGATATGTCTGATCCCTTGGTTGACACTTTATGATTTTGGAATAAATTGGCTGAAGCATCTCCGGTATTGACTATGCAAACTGGTAGCATGCATATGTTTCATGGTTGGCTGACTCATTCTCCTGTGCGGCAAATCTGATCTCCTATTGCTGCAGAGAAAACAACAGGGAGGCATTCCCTAGGAAACCTGAGCAAACAAAGAAGCCCCTTTGCTGTCCCTCTGGAAAGGGATTTGGATTCTCTGCCCTTCGTTCCAATTAGAAGGCTTGGTGCATTTGGTTAAGAAAGGGTTAAACCTGTCGTCTTTCCCACCACCCTCTGCAAAGTCCCTCTGGCTCCTGGTCTATTATTGTCCAACCCACGTCAGATATATGTCCGAGGCCATCAAAGCCAATGGGATCACAGTGTGCAAATGAGGCTGCAGCATCCTGGGGTCCTTCTCTGCAGAAGAGGCTTCCAGGAAGGAGGAGGGACCACCACATCCAGGCGCAGAAAGACCCCAGCTGGGCAGGCAGGAGGAGGAGGACCTCAGGGCAGGAAAAGCAGATGGGCAGAAGTCAGCATTGGGTGAGGGACGGATGCAGGGAGAACGGGAGAGTGGAAAGCAGATCTCAGACCTGCAAATGTTCTGCAATGTGAGATTGCACATGTGAGATGATCTGCTATACTATTGGGAGGGGGACGGAGGAGGGGAATACTTCTTTAGACATACATTTAAAATAACAGCATCTTTAACATCAACCCAGGGCTTCATACTGGAGCGGGTACTGAAGACAAGGAGGGAAGCTTGGTCTAACCGCATGATAGATGTGGGAGGACAGGATTTGAATAGGAAAGGGAAAAAAAATAGAACTGGAAATGGGTGGAGGGAGGAAAAGCAAAGTGATTGAAACTATAACAGCCTCCTTCGATCTTGCACCCCAAGACTCTAGGTTCCCTCAGACGGACAATGAGATTCCCAACAACAATTCACCTTCCCAAGTTGGGGAAGGTTAGTGTAAAAGGAAAGAAGGGCTAACCCAGAGCACGGAAAGTATAAATCTATCAAGAAATGGAGGGAGAGAGGAAGTCCGCAAGGGCAGGATTCCCAGAGCAAGAGAGCGTCCATGCGGATCTTGAGCCAGCCCTTCCTTTTTTACTCACGCGCCCAGCTTCTCCTTGATGTCATAGACACTGGCAATGTCTTCCACTGTTTTCTTCCAGCCTTTCCCAAGAGGCATTATGAACAGCTCAAAGCAGGCAGGTCGGAAAGAGCTGGGGATAGGGAGGCAGAGAAAGAGGAGATAAATGTCACGTACAGAGAGGGAAATTTGTAATGGAAACATTTAGAAAGGGGTCAGCCTGTTCCCATGGCTCCTTGGGCCAGAAATCTCCCAGCTGCTCCTCTCTACTGCAAGATATTGAAGAAGAAATGTTGAGTCTGAGGCAGAGATTTAGAAGGCAACACACCAATAAATTTGGAGTTACACATCATTGGGAAGTTCATTCTCAGTTCCAAATATTACTGAAATAAAAGGAAAAGTGTTTTTCTGATGATCCCATGTTCAGTTGCCCTTAATAATACTTGGGGAGGTATCCCCCAATGTGGTTGTAGATCTAGGCAAGCTCTAGATGTAAAACCACATTGTCTGCAAGGCTTTCCAGGGAGATGTCCCGATGTCTGAAAACTGCAATTTACTACAATTGGAGGCCACCAGGCCAGCAGAAATTATAGTTGCCCTATGGTATGTTCTGTCCAAATGGTTTGATTATAAAGGCACATTTGAACCAAGCAAAAATAGAGTTTTATTTACGTCCTGACGATGAAGAAGATGCTCTCTGTGGCCACATAACTGGGGCTGTAGAAAATATGGACCCTGAAGAATTTGAAATCAGAAAATCCCAATCCCAGATCATTTTGATCTGTAAACTGCAATGAGTTCCTGTGGAGTCTAATGGAATAAAAAATAATTTTAAAAAATAAACACCACATTTGGACCACTTTGGCAACTTTTGGGGTTTCTTATTCAAGTGTCAATAGTGCCTAAAGGTAACAGGAAGTGGAAATTTATCACAGTGGCATGAGAGGTTTGCCAACTTCATCACATCCACCTGTAGTTCAAAGCATGAGAACAAGCCAGCCTAGAGGCTGTTTTGTCAAGTAAAAACCTTAATATAAATTCTTAAGTAAAGCCATTCTACCTAGAGAGTATTAAAATAATTACAGAAACAAAATGGTTATGAAAATCTAGCATCTTTGACTTTTCTAATATTTTTCTAATATTTAGGAAGAAGTATCAAAAAATGAGGAAATAATGCCAGATCCATTAACAGCAACAAATGATAATCAGTGGTTACAGGAAAAAAATTATATAGTGTAAAAGCTAATTAGCTATATTATTTCTGATAATATTATCACTGATCATTGTTCTGTTTCTTTGGTACAATTTATTAATAAAATGAAAAATAGCCAGCTTACTATTTACACATCAGAGATGCTAGGAAAGAAGTAATTCAATCAATCAACTTATATTTGGTTAATATAGACCAACAAAAAGACAAGTAATCTTCAACTAATATAATTGAGCGCAAAATTGCCACTGCTAAGCAAGGTAGTTAAGTGAGTTGTGACCATTTTACAAACTTTTCTGCCACTGTTGTTTAAACGAACCCCTGCAGTTCAATAGATCATGCGGTCATTATGGATTCTGGCTTCCCGCCTTAACATTGCGTATCCAAAGCTGGCTGGGAACTTCACAAAATGATGATCACAACGATCATAAATACACAGCAGCTGCCAAGCATCTGTATTTTGATCACGTGGTGCTATAACAGTTGTAGATGTGAAAACCAGTCATAAGTCTCTTTTCTCAGTGCTGTAAAAAGATTGTAAGTCAAAGACTAGCTGTAATTCACTACTAGACAAGACGGTCTGATCATTTGTATTTGTTTTCAGAATTAGACAGAATCTGGTTAAGATCTTGAAGAATTCTCTTGTATATATTTCCCACTGCCACAGAGAGATGTCCACTCAACTGAACATAAGAAATATTGATCTGGACAGATTTATTAAGAAGTGTGCCTACGCTGTCATTTCAAACAAAGAACATAACTTTTCAAGGGATAAGAACAAGCAGTATTTCACACTTTTGTATTCTGTTTCCACTTCAAACTTTTGCTTTTAGAATCTCTATGTGTGCATTTTTATGAATGTATTCATGTGTGAGAAAGAAATAATTGCAAGTCCTTTTTGCAGCTATTTAGGCCAGCTTTATTATAAAGCATGATCACTTCAGGAAGGAAAAAAGAGACAATATACTTCTTTCACCCCTTAAATCACTGTCTGAAACAGCCCATGTTAAGAAAACAGATCAACGTCGTCTCCCTCAAATGAATCCTTCTACGTGTTCCAAATTACATAATCCCCTATGCCTTAGACAGGTTGGAGAAGGCCAATCTGGGGAAAAAAAAGAACAGACAAGAAGACTGGAGCTCTCATTATGGTGTTTTTCTTCTTCTCTTCGTCCAAGAAGTTTCAGGAAGAAAATTTAAAAAAAAAAAACATGTAGAGTCAAAAGGGAATTAAACCTCCCTCCTGTTCCATCTATAGGTTTCTCTCTTTCAGAGTAAAAAAAAGTGTGATGGGCAGGGGATAAATTAAGTCAATGCAAGAAAGAAAAGAATGCCCTGTTCAGAAGATACATTTATCTCCTCCCATCTTGTTTGCTCTGCAATTATTTGGATCCCTGAGTCAAGCAATGTGGTTCGCCCTTTCATGCTCCTTCTTCAATTTCCCCAAAGGACTGTAAAGAGTGAAGTGAAGACAAGGTGTGCTTTGTGCCCTTGGCAAAGGGCACTTTCAGTCTCCTGCAGTCCTGATCTTGAGCTGGCAGAGACTAGAAAGTGTCATGCCACCTGCCTTCTTTCCAGCCCAGAGTTCTTATGCTACAGAAGTCTCTCTCCATTGCTCCAACCTTAATAAAGCAGAGGTTTTTTTTTTTTTTAATAAGCCTTCACTACTACAACAGTATTACTTCTTTTGAACTCGCAAGAATGTATTACCTAAAGCAATTAACACTCTCACTAACTGGGTGCATTTTTTAAAAAAATCCAGAGCAGAGTAGTTTCAGCTGGGAGTTGGCAGATGGGATATGTGCATTTGTCCATTAGAAACTGTCCCACTGGTGCCTCAGATAGCCAGGGTGTGCATGGATGACAGGCAATTAATATGTGTTGTGAAAGTTGAGACATGCATAATAATAATTAAAAAAGAATGATACTTAATGCAGAAACTGGCAATCAGATCATAAAACCACATCCACTTCTTTGAGAGATACCACTTGATTTTCCCATTTGCCCACTGGGTGTAAAATAGATGTGGAGGACTGATAGCCTTTGGGACAATAAATCTGATGAGTAACTGCTCACTGTAGAAGAAACGTACAACAGGTAGTTCTCAACTTACAACACACCATTTAGTGTCTGTTGAAAGTTACAATGGCACTGGGGGAAAAAAATTACTTATGACAATTTTTCACACTCACAACCGTGACAGCATCCCCAGGGTCACATGATCCAAATTCAGGCACTGGTCATATTTATGACATTTGCAGTGTCCAGGGCTCGTGTGATTCTCTTTTGCAATCTTCTGACCAGCAAAGTCAACAGAGAATTCAGATTCATTTAACAATAGGGTTTCTAACTTCACAACTGCAGTGATTCACTTAACAGCTGTGACAAGGAAGTTCGTAAAATGGGGCAAAAGTCACTCAACAGCTATCTCCCTTAGCAACAGAGATTTTGGACTCAACCGTGGTTGTAAGTCAGGGAGAACCTGCGGAGTTTTGTTTTTTTTTAAACAAAAATTAGTTGCTCATTGCTAACCAGCAGGCCTGGTTAGTCATGCAAATGGCAGCCCTTCCTCCTCCAAGTCCGACTGCTCTCCAGTCTTCCCCAACATGGATTCTTCCTTCCTTCCAGAAAATTCTAGGACTGATAGTCCACTCATTTGGAAAACCCCAGGTTGAGGAATCCTTTCTTGTACTTGTATATTCTTCAAGTAATTATAAACTTTTATCCTCCAATTCTAGTGCTATGTGCGGTTATTTGGAACTGCTTATTGGTCCTGGAGAATTTCTATGTTTAACAGCAGAATCATACAAACACACACACACACACACACACACACACATCAGAGGTGGTATTCAGCAGGTTCTGATAATTCTGGAGAACCGGTAGTGAAAATTTTGAATAGTTCGGAGAATCAGCAAATACCACTTCTGGCCGGAGTTTTTACAGCATCTTTCCCCTGGCAGGCCGACCAAGCCACACCCACAGAACTGGTAGTAAAAAAAAATGAATCCCACCGATACATATATCAGACACACACACATACAAACACACACACACACAATCCATATATGTGTGTGTGTGTGTGTGTGTGTGTGAGTGTGTGTATATGTGCTGTTTAGCTTCCTTCGGGTATTATCCCACGTCATTGTAGTTCTGTTAAAGTTGTAGCAACGTTTCAGCAGAATCTCATCTGCCATCATCAGGCTTTCTATATAGAGTCTGTATAGAGCCTGAGGATGGCAGATGAGATTCTGCCGAAATGTTGCCACAACTTTAAAAGCACTACAATGACGTGGGATAATACCCAAAGGAAGCTGAACTCCATACATGTAAGTACCCGCGAAACTTAAAAAAACAAATATATATACATACATACATACATACATACATACATACATACATACA
>BLBF01000021.1:25866306-25883595 GCA_015471245.1 Laticauda colubrina | reverse complement strand
GAGAGAGAGAGAGAGAGAGAGAGAGAGAGAGAGAGAGAGAGAGAGAGAGAGATGTGGCATTCACACAAAAGGGAATGCAATAGAGGTTCACAAGGCATGTTACAAGAATGGAGATAAAAGAAGTCAAGAAAATGGATATACAGACTTAGTTGAGTGAACCGGACTGATGAAACAGAGATAAAGCTTGCTGCCCCCCCCCCCCTTTAGAACCGCATCACGTAGACTTCCAGTTACACAGCCTAAATTGAAGTATTTCAGATTCGCACGACCCACTCACCCCTTTTTCGTACGGCCACCTGTTTGGAAGACCAGCGCAACCAAGCCCAGCGCTTTCCACCCCGACAGGCAAACCAAAACAGAAAACAAAAAAACAAAAAAAACAAAAAAAAACCAAACAACAAACAAACTAACCCACAATCCAAGAGGCCCCCGTTGTTTTCCTGCCGAA
Organism: Laticauda colubrina; assembly: GCA_015471245.1. NCBI lineage: Eukaryota > Metazoa > Chordata > Lepidosauria > Squamata > Elapidae > Laticauda > Laticauda colubrina. The sequence goes on along the minus strand of BLBF01000021.1, from coordinate 25,883,147 downwards.
ACAATACGGCTCGGCAGCGGTATCCAGCGCACAGGTCTAGGTCAACTTTACAGCCGGGGCAACCCGAAGCATTTTGCGCCAAATGAACTGACCGACCTAACTTGCCGGCCAGACGGGCGAGTGTGTGTGTGTGTGTGTGTGTCTGTGTGTGTGTGCGTGCGCGTGTATGTGTAGGGCTACAGCATTGCTTTCGTTGGCGCACCCTGCCGAAGGATCTCTCTGCTTTCCACCCACCTTAGCACCTGCTGCCCTTTGGATGGGAAGCCGCGAAGAAGCGCATCCACGAATCAACCCAGAAGGCCCGAGAGCTGTGTGCCTCGCTGCGTCCCCTCCCTTTGAACCACCCCTCTTCCCCGTCTCCCCTTCTTCCCGGGTCCTCCCAGCCCAGGTGTTCTACCTCTCCCCGTTTCACTTTCCCTCTCTCCGGCGATCTTCCTCCTCCTCCTCCTCCTCCTCCTCCACCACCACCCAGCCCGGATCCGCTGCAATCCGGGCTTCGTTTTCCATTCCTTCGGCGTCTCCGCATCCCGCGCGCTTCCCAGCCTGCTCGTGCAGGCGAATGGGCTGGGGATGGGGGGGGGGGGGGGGGCGGCGAGGGGACCGAGAGAGACGCGCGTGTGTGCGTGGGCAAGCGCGGGCGAGGAACGGAAACCGACCCTACCTCGCACCCCCCCCCACACACACACACACACCTCCACCCCCGAGTCCGATTTGTCCTCTCTCCCTCGTCCTTCCCACTTACCTGCTTCAAAGTCCTGAGCCCCTCGGAGCTCGCCCCTGCCACGGGCTGCTGGCAGTCCAGTCCCCCTTCCCATCCTCCAGCCCGCTCTCGGCCTGTCCCGCCAGCCCGCCCAACCCAACCCACCTCGCCACGCCTCGCCTGCTTGGCCTTGCTCCACCCTTCTCCTCCGTCTTCCTTTGGCGTCTCTTCACCCCTGCCTTGTAAGGCAATAACCGGCGGGCGTGGGCTTCGGGAAGCGGCCGGGAATCGAGCGAAGAGGGACCCCAGCGGTCATCCCCGCAGCCGGACTTCTCGGATCTGCAGCCTGGGAAAGGCAGCTGGGACCGCAGAGAGGCAGTTTGGGCACGTCCCTGAAGTAAAACCTCTCAGAGCAGAAGCGGCGTGTCTCTGAATCATGGGGGGGTGAGGTGGTGTGGCGGTATGAAGAGACTGGCTTACTTACAAATCAGGAGGGGAAACCAACATTCCTGGGTCTTACCTTCAGCTACCTCAAAGCTCTCTCTCTCTCTCTCTCTCTCTCTCTCCAAGTATACTACGATCCAGAACAATACTGCAGATTAACTTTACAAGGTTCAAGCAAGGCAGAGGAGAGAACCCCTGTCTTGTCATCTTCTCTGAGATGGGCAGCCGTATAAATGTGCTTTAAAATTCAATGAAATAAATCTATCTATCCATTGGCCAACTCTAGGGCAGCCTGGTGCTCTCCAGATTTCAGTTCCCTATCATTCCACAGCTAAACTGGGCACCACCACTTTAACCTTCTGAGGAAACCTTCTCTAAAACATAATAACATGCATGAGATATTCTGATAGTTACTACTGTCTGCTAATAGCAAAATGCAAGAATTGCTGCTTTCCAGAACTACGTCTGAGGTTTAATGACATGGGATTTTTTTTATATTCAATTTTCTAGTAGTCTGAACAGAGGCTGCTTGAAGCATGTGGCTTTCAAAAGCTCTGATTTTTGAAATTCCAATGGACCCGATTGGATCTGATGCTGCCAGCTTGAAAGTGTGGAGGGGCAATCAACGCAATATATGCAGAAACTAAAAAAGAAGTGGGTGAGCACCCTCAGTAAGTTACGGGCCATCCAAAACCATATTCTCCCATTTCCAAGATGTACATCTTGTAGGATGTCGTCAAATTGCGCTCTGCCAAATGGTCATTTAGGTCCCAAGAAAATTCCAAACATTAGAAGAGCCCAAGAGAACCCTTAGTAGGAAGACAGAAAAGTCAAGTTTCTTGCTCGTTTCTGCTCATCTTGATTTTTTTAGCAATAAAGAGTGTAACACGCTCAATTGTCTCCTGAGATCAAATAAAGCATTAAGACTGGATGCAAATCATCAACACTTGTTGGGGCAGTGGATAGAATGAAATGTAGAAATGCTACATGGACATGACACTATAAATTTCAGGGTGGTTTTTCTTACGTTAAGTCTGTTTTGAAAATGAGGTGACTTTTTGATTATTTTAAATTTTCATCCTTGTCTTTTAGGAGACTTTGGAATAATTATGTCGCATCAAGATAGACTTTCTCCTGTCCCTAACCTACTCCTTTAGTCTTCTAACAGTGCACCCGTTATTGCTATAATTAACTCCATTCACCCTGTAACTGGTTATCCTCTTCTTCTCTTTCCTTTCACCTTCCTTCTCCAGTGAGCTTGGTCTTTGCACAATGTGTCTGAAGAATGAGCCTGATTATTTGTGCTTTGAGTGAGAATTCGAGTTGATTTGTTCAATGATCCATTTGTTTGTTTTGTTAGCTATCTACAATTTTCTCACTAATCTTCTCCAACACTGGTTCAAAAGTGTCGATATTCTTCCTACCCTGCTTTTTCAAAGCCCAACTTTCATTTCCATTAAATGTCATAGGTGTGTGAGTGCGTTAACACCACTGCCTGCCCAGTTCTGATCTTTGTAAATTTAGATACATCCCAGCATCTGAATATCTTTTCCAAGGCCTTCAAGGCTGCTCCACCAAGTGCTAGTCTGCAGCATATTTCTTGACTGCTGTTTTCTTTAATATTGAAGGGTGGTCGTAAAAAGCAGAAGGTACCCACCGCTTCAATGTCTCCATTACCAATTCTAAGGCTGGCTACTGTACTTACTATCATTAGTTTGGTCTTCTTTACATTTATAAAGAGTGCATTCCCATTTTTTTCATCATGGTCTTTGACTTTGATCATTTCATTATTAGACCCTGCAAATCATTTGCACTTATGGGACTACAAGGCACCATTCAGCTGAGCTAGATAAGCCACAGTCCATGATCTGCACCCAGTTCCACAAAGCTTCTGTGTGTCTTCAATTGTATTTATTGGTTGGCTTAACTGATATTCTGCTTTTCTTTGAGATCGATGCCAGCATGCAGAAATATTTCTTGCTCTCCAATTTTTCCACAATATCAATCTTGTCAGGCAAAGTGGCCTAAGGAAAAAATTGACTGGCCCAGAATCCTACACTGATTCCAGGATTGAGGGTGAGCTTGAACACAAATCTCCCGGATTGTACTATCTTACATTAAGTACTACATCACCCTGATTTTTTCATCAAGAGACCTTTCCATTCACGACCAACATTTGCTGCCAAAACCATGTCAGCAAATTTCAGAAATTAAATTCCTTTGACACGACATCTACTTATTTAAAAGAATTAGGATTAACTGAGAAAAGTTGACATTTTTAAAAAAACAAGGATGATGTATATTGAAGATGAATTAAATGCTACAGAAATTTCGAAGGTCTAACAATATATGCTAAGAAGGTGCAGACAGGGTGCCATGACAACAGCCCTAGCATCCAGATATGATACACGGCTTCTAATTATATTGGGTCCACTAGATTTGTCATAGCTCATACAGATTGGTAATTGTGGGGAGGTGGGGAACAGCTAAAATATCCTAGTTGAGACATTGCTCCCTCCTTAAGGAAGGATGATGAGGGAAAGGATATTTGTGGTTCAGGACAAGGTGAGTTTATACCAAAAAAACACTAGATGGCACATTTGCCTCACAGAGACAGGCAATTATACTCGATAAGAGTACATTGCAGTACATACTGATTAGTCAGGCAGGCTGTGTAAATATAGAGAAATGATGGTAATGATGACGATGATGGCATCTAGTGATGATTTGCATGGGCAGATGGGATACCATCATAAATAAAACATCTTGGACCGAGTCTGCCTGTTGCTGAAGCATAGAGAATTGGCTTCCTCTCCTTTCAGTCAGGTATTTTTGTGGCCAGATTGCAGGAGGGAAGGTACTCCAAGGATACTGCTCAAGGCCAGCCCTCCTTAATTTGTCTTTGCTCCAGACGTCTTGGTCTTTGCTTCCCCCAATTCCCAACCAGGCAAATATTCTGAGATTTGCCATATAAAAGACATGTAGGATGTCCCATGCAAGGAAGGTGGAACTTCAGCTCCTTTGCATGAAGTTCCTAGACTTTTCCGGCTTCCCCCTCGTGGAGAAATATTCTCATCTGAATGTCCCCCCCCCCAATTGTCTAGAATAAGGATTGCATAGCAGGATTCCCACCTGGGTTGCAAGTCATGACCAGGGCAAGGACACAGCTAACCACCTCTCCCTCCCTCCCCGCACCCACCCTAGCATCTACATGGATGGCAGGGTTTATGTGAATCATTCAATGTCTTTGTTTTATGCAGCACTGAAGGGCTAACTCACTGCTCACTCCAGGAGTTCAAATCTGTGACTCAAGGTTGACTCAGCCTTCCCTCCTTCTGATGTCATTAAAATGAGGATTCAGATGGTTGGGTGGCAATATGCTGACTCTTAGAGAGGGATGTAAAGTGCTATGAAGCGGTATGTAAGTCTAAGTGCTATTGCTATTTATCACATTTATAAAGAGTGTTAGACATTATATTTCCTGCAGTGCGTTCCCACAGTAGCTTTGTCATATAATTTAGAAAATGGGGTTATTGTCTCAGCCAGAGTTTCATAGTCAAGTCGTAATTGGACCTTTGGTCTCCCTTCTCCTAGTCCCTCTCTCTATCAAATCATTAAATCTTTTTAATGTCCCACTTGCTATTGATAGTATAGGAGGAATGAAAAAGGGAGGATGGGATTTACTGCAGAGGAAATAGTCAAAATCCCTTAATGCCATAGCTCTGTTCTGGTTCAGACTTTCCGCAAGTGGTGCTTTTTTTTTTTTTTTTCAAAATAATCTAATCAATGAGAACTACAATCATTATATCTCCAGCATCCTATCAGCCTCATGCCTAATAAAGAAAAAAAAGATCTGTATCAGTGTTTCTTAACTTTAGCAACTTTAAGAACCTTAAGGCAGAATCCTGTAGGTTGAAGTCCACACATTTTAAAGTTGCCAAAACTGTGAAACACAAATCTGTATATTAGCATGTGCATGAATAAGCACTAAAATACCATGTATGAGAACAAGTATGGTATCATGGTTAAGGTATATAACTGGAAGTGGGGAGACCCTGGTTCTAGTCCACCCTCAACCTAATAAAGTGACTTTATACCAGTCACCCAATATCAGCCCAACCTCCTTCTTAGATGGGAAAAACCATGGAGTCATAGGGCTGGAAGGGACCTCGGAGGTCCAACGCCCTGCCCAAGGCAGGAATCCTGATGCCATCCCGGACAAATGGCTGTCCAATCTTTTCTTGAAAGCCATTTGTGAGGGAGGACCACAACTCCAAGAGGCATGCTGTGTTATAGATTGATTGTTCTTACAGTCAGGAAATTTCTCCTTAGTTCCGTGTTGAATCTCTCTTTAATGAGCTTCCATCCATTTCTTCCTGCCCTCAGGGACAAGATTTATTCCTATGGGGAATAAATCGACACCCTTCTTCCAGAGGTGGCATTCAGCAGGTTCTGATCAGTTCTGGAGAACCGGTAGTGGAAATTTTGAGGAGTTCGGAAAACCGGCAAATCCCACCTCTCTGACTGGAGATTTTTCAGTATCCTTCCCCTGCCAGGCCCACCAAGTCACACCCACAGAACCGGTTGTAAAAAAATTGGTATCCTACCGCTGCTCTCTTCCCTGTGACAGTCCTTCCAGTCTTAGAAGATAGCTATCATGTCTCCCCTAAGCCTTCTCTTCTTTAGGCTAAACATACCCAGTTTCCTTAGCCGTTTTCATTGGGTGATTTAGCCTCCTGACCCCTAATCATTTTTATTGCCCTTCTTTGCACTCTTTCTAAGACTTCAACATCTTTTATCACTGTGACCAGAACTGAACGTAGTATTTCAAGCGCTAACGGTGCCACTTCACTCCTCTATGAAAGGCATGATATAAATCTAATCAATATAGCATAAAATGTTCCACACTGCAGCAAGTGGGATCTGAAACCGCCATGCTGGATCAGGCCTCCAAGCTCTCAAATCAGATATCTGCTTTTCTGTGCATCAGATTCCCTCATGCAGCTAGGAGGGGGGGAGGGAGGGGGGGAGAGGGATCTCGCAAGCATCTGGGGTAGCCAAATTACACTAGGTCGAACCAAATGCAGCAAGTGCCTATCCTTGGCAGGAAAATAGAAAAATAATAAAATTGTGTAATAACAATGTCCCACCCTTCTATGACTGCCAAAGTCAGCTGCTTGAGATGACCTCTATCTCCCTTGTGTCATGATAGGTCTTTTATGTAGAATTAAAAGGCTGGGGAAGCATGAGGTTAAGTAGTCAAGAGTTGTTGAGAATGATACTGTGGCCATTGTGTAATTTGTTCCGGGGTGAATCAAATGTCATGTGTGAAAAAATCTATAGTTGAGTGGTCCTTTGCCTCATACTACTAATAGTCCCAGTCTCTCCTTTTTAGGTGTGTTTCTCGTTAAAATTGGCAGGATTATACCTCTATTGGCAATGAATAAATACCCTATAGTTATGTATATCCATTCTAATAAATTGTAGGTAGGCCTCTTCATCAGTCTTTGGATCCCCAAAGAACTCCAGAATCTAGGTTTAATTTTCTGTGCAAAATAAAAAGGGAAAAGGAAGGAAATGGTCAGAAAAGTTAAAAAGAATTCTGTACTTGATATCCAAAACTGAAAGAAAGGAGAGAGAGAGAGAGAGAGAGAGAGAGAGAGAGAGAGAGAGAGAGAGAGAGAGAGAGAGAGAGAGAGAGAGAGAGAGAGAGAGAGATGAAACCTGATAAGCAATGCAGACAGTCATGAGTGAACCCCCCTGAGATATAAACTTCATGAAAGGTGACAAAGCTGGAGAGATCAAGTGACACAGCCAAGGTCAGACAAGCAATGAAGGGTAGAGCTTGCATTATTTCCCCTTCCCTCCTTCCTGCCATGCTCCGTCATCCATTTCTTCCCTTAAAACTGGAATAAAATACTGTTCTGGAATAATATACTGTACTTTGCTGAATAAAATCAAAAGCAAATGAAAGGGCCATTGACAAAAATTTCTGCCCAACCCAGAAAGTCTGCCAGTCAACCCCAAGCCCTAGAAAACTCCCCTTTGCTCTGCAACTGAGTGAGCACAATTCGACTCACCACTTAATGATTTTTTTTCACCCTCTGTGTGCAATAGGCGGTGACTATTTGTCAGCTGAGAAAGGTCCAGTCTTCAGACACATAAAACAGTGACACACAGAGGCCGTGACCGTTTCTTTTTATATCTAGTTAAACCAGAAGAATAGTATAAGCTCTGAGGAGAAAAGAGATTTTCTTTTCTTGGTTTGGCAAGAGACAAAATCAAACCGAGCACCCTTTTGAAGGCACATCCGTAATTGATTCCCTTTTTATTATTTCTGCAGAGATCATCTATCCACATGGTACCATTAGAAAGATACTTCAGACAAAGAGGCAAGTTTTCACAGCGCTATGAAATGTTTGCAATCAACGCTCTTCATTAAGGAAGGAGAAAACAATGTGAGGGGATGGGGAAGAGTAAATCGAGGCTCTCCTCCGTATGACAGCCTCACACTCTACATGTGTGTGTATCAAGGAAGAAGGTAGAGAGGGAGGGGCCCTTCTCTTGCATGCATCATTATCGTTGTTTTATATGTGATCATCTATCAAGTTATTTAATGATGTACTGCTTTCAGGTCTTGGAAGGGCTGAGAGATACTCCCAATTTAAGGGAGGCTTGAGCAAGAGATGCTACTGTTACCCCAAGGTAATAGTAACAGTATGATTATGTTACGATAGTACTACCATTATTATGACCAGGATGACAATGATTTATCCATCCAGTCTTAGTAACTGGGAGCTACCATTTAAATTCCCCATAGTAAACCCAAAAGTCTTCTAACAGCATCATCCCAGGATAGTTGGGAGGGGGATCATTAAACCTTGCACACCTAAAGCCAACAGGGAGGGTAAAAATAGAAGAGAATTAAGGAGTTGCTTGAGGGCAGTGAACTTTATAGTCAAAAGACCAACCCCCTCTAGGCTGCCTGAGCCAGGTGCTATCTCTGGGTGGAGCTGGACTTTGTATGGGTTTGGGGAATGATTTTGAGGGTTCCTGGGATGGAATTAGAGTCCACTTGGACTCTAGAGGGTGGTACAGTAATGGGCCTGGGGCAGCGCCCACAACAAAGCTGTCCGCTCAATTAAATGAGAAGCTTTAATCACAGAAGAGTTAACATCCTGTCCCTGCACCACCACCACACCATGTTATGACAACCACAAGGAAAGCAAACAAAGCAAGCACAGTTTAATTTCCCAGTCAGTTGGCAACTATACATGAATAGACCACTGTCCTCTTCCACAGTAGGTGGGAGGTAGAGAAAAATGTCTTAGTTCGGGAAGACAGACTGTGGGCATCCCAGAGGGTGAAGCTTCCCCTACCCTAGGAATTGACAGCAAGGGGCATCTTCTGCCCAGTTGGCAGCCTTCCATGACACATGTGCATAAGTTTGGATTTCACGTTTAAAGCAAACTCTCCCAGGCGAGGTTAAGAGGCAATTTTGCCTATTCAAAGGGATTTGACAGCGTCTGGGGGAAACAGTGATTAGAGGCATCATTTATCTCAAACTGAAGGCCACCATGGTTGGGAAAGAGACCAGAGAAGAACCAACAGCCCCATTATCTCCATACACCCACACATTCCAGGGCACAACACACAGACATACATTCCTCCCAGCTTATGAGCAGTTACACAAAAGAAAGTAAAACAGTCTGATCAGGAAAATTACTCCGTTTGTAAATTGGCTTCCTCCTACACAACCTGTAGGGTTTTATGTTCTTTTGTATGTCTCCTACCACACCTAAGAAAGTAAAATAAGAACTGGTCCCGATCAATGAAGCAGGGTCATAAATGGATGTGTCAAGTTTAATTTGAATGTCTTTTGCTTAGGGAAACAACATATTGTGGCAGCAGCATGTTTTGTTTTAATTTTCTCTGAAAATGGGGAAGGGGACAAATATTTACTGGGCTTTGAGAGAAATGACAATCTGAATAGGTGCACCCACTTTCATTCCAATGTTTTATATTTCGCAGTTCTATAGCCAGTCTGATGGTTTTCAGTAAAAAGAAAACAAAATATATCAAGAACAAAGGAGACCAAAGACTGGAGACCAACCCCCCCCCCCCCAAAAAAAAAAAAAAAAAAAAGCCAAACAGCAGAAAATCAACCAAGGGCATCAACTTACATCCTAGCCCAGAGCCCATGAGAATAACCAGGTTTTAAACAGTGCGCAGAAAATCCAAAAATCCTATCCGTGCACTGCTTAATGGATGGAACATGGTGTGGGGCCATCCTTCAAATGTATTGTTTGTTTCCAAAGCTCCCTTGGAAACAGATAAATTGTTTGAAATTGTACTTGAATGTTAGCAGTTGTAAGACCCAGAAACCCTTTTTGACTTTATGATGTTTACATTTATTTATTTATTTATTGTTAACATGGATGTTTTATGGATTGCTTGTCAATTGTTTTGTAAACCACCAAGAACCTGTATATTTATATCTATACATATACATATTTATATTTTTATATTTTATACATTATTTATACATATGTAGAATTAACGAATGAACAATATAATTTCATAGTATTCTGTGCATGCCTGCAAACAGTAGGCCATACTGTACAGGAAATCCTCGGCTTATAACATTCATTTAGCGACCATTTGAAGTTATAACATCACTGGAAAAAAATGACCAATCTTCTTGATCACCACAGCATCCCTGTGATCATGTGATCAAATTTCAGGTGCTTGGCAACGGGCATATATTTACAACAGTTGCAGCATCCTAGAGTCATGTGATCACCATGTGCAACCTTCCCAGTCGAGGCAGATCCGCTTAACGACCGCATGCTTCACTAATCAACCATGGCAAAAAAAATAAATCATAAAATCGGGCACGAATCATTTAACCATCCTACTTAGCAATGGAAATTCTGCTCCCAATTGCGGTTGAGGAACTGGTCTTTCCCTCTTGGCGACTTCCAGAATAAAGAGTTTACTGGATTTAAAGGGCGATCCAACAGGCCAATAAAAGACCAGATTAGGGGAAAACTCTTTTGGGGTGGTTAGAACTGCTGCCCTAGTTTTTTTTTTTTGTTTGTTTGTTTCAAGATACACTTTTGAGAAAAGCTGTGAGTTAGAGGTGATGGTTTTGAGCTGCTGCATGATTGATCAACTGATTTGATTATGTCAACATATTACACCCAGACTATTTTCAGACAATATGCTTACACATAAGATTCCTTGATCCCTGAGATTGTATTATCTCAGTATTATCACACTGAACCCTACGATACATTTATTGGCCGAACTGCACAGATAAGAGGTGAAAATCTGTTTGGTTCATCTACGATCAACGTGCCACATAAATTCAACCACAAAGTAAATGGAAGACTGATTGGGCCACTTAAACCAAAGTATTGTTTATTTGGGGAAGGAAGCACTAAGAACACATGGCAGAGGTTTATGAGTAGTGTAGAAGGGAGGCGGAAAGAAAATATTTCATGCTGTCAGGTGAGTGGAATGCAAGTTTTCAAAATGAAATTGATGGGCATGAGAAACACAATCCGGAGCAGATAAAACAAAATACTTCTTTATGCAATATATTCATTTCTACAGATTACTTCCCTGAAATGTTATAATGGCCCCTAGTTTAAATAGTTTTTTTTTTAAGGATTGGACACATTCAGAGAGATTAAAACTATTTAAAACTGGAAGCTTTTCTATGTGGCCAAAACTCACGTAAAATACAGGTGGCTCTCAACTTACAATCCCAATTCAGCCCAAAATTTATGTTGCTAAGTGAAACATTTATATTTTACAACCTTTCTCGCCGTAGTTAAGTGTAGCACAGTTGTTAAGTGAATCTGGCTTCCCCATTTTTTGCTTTGCTCGCCAGAAGGTCACAAAAGATGATCACATGACCCCAAGCAACTGCCACAAATATGAATCAGTGACCAAGCATCCAACTTTTGATCACATGACCATGAGGATGCTGCAATGGTTATAAGTGTGAAAAGCCGTCATAAGTCACTTTTTCAGTGCCATCGTAACTTCAAACAGTCACGGTTGTTAAGCTGAGTACTACCTGTATTCAACCTGGTACAAGCAAACTGAGTTGGAGAGGGCAGAGCATCAAAACATCTCACCGCTTCTCTTAGCCAGATGGCCAACTCTCTGGAACCCTCAGAGGGTGGTCCTGGACTCCTAGGCCAGGGGGAAACTGAACCTGGGTGCGAATCTCCCACAAAAGCAGAGCTGATGAAGGTTTGAGAGGCTGCCACAAAAAGGAAGAGGTCAACTTATTTTCCAAAGCACCAGAGGGCAGGACAAGAAACAATGGATGGAAACTAATCAAGGAGAGAAGCAGCTTGGAATTAAGGAGAAACTTCCCAATAGTGAGGACAATTAACCAGTGGAACAGCTTGCCTTCAACGGTTGTGAGGGCTTCATTACAGGAAGTTTTTAAGAAGAGACTGGACAGACACTGGTCTGAAATGGTATAGAGTCTCCTGCTTGAGCAGATTCCCAAGATCCCTCCCAGCTCTGCTCTGATTGATTGAAGATAGTCTTTGCTCGGCTTCTGTGGCTGATCCTGGTTAAATCTGGGCTGAAGGGGGATGGCAAGGGAGCACAAATGAATGGGGGAGCCTTTTCCAAAGCTCCCCAGCCAAGTGACCAGGTGGTGGTTATTCCCCATTCATTCGGGTGCCGGAGGACGTGTAGAGAAGAGCATCTAAGGAAGCGTGCTTTACTATTTTTCGTGCAACTTCCTGCCAAAGCATCTTGCCAATACGGTGCTGAGCAAGGCAGCCTGGTTTATGGGGAGAGGAAGTAGAAGATTGAGAAGTTCAACACATGATAGTGAACACTGTACGTTCATAACCGCCAACTGATTAAAGAAAACTGATTGTGTCATCAACAATTTCATGAACTTTGTTTGATCAAAGGTCACTTTTGGCATTCAGACTGTGCCATATGTGGAAATGCACAAGTATTACTAAGAATAATTCCAATGTTATTGAAAATGTTAGGTTAAAAAGTTCAATTATTGTTGCTATTGTTTTGATCAGGATTATTGTTGGTGAAGGGGATTACAAGAAATCCTCGACTTACAATCATTTGCTTAGGGACCTTTTGAAGTTATAACGGCAATAGAAAAAAAGTAACTTGTGACCAGTCCTCACACTTACAACCATCTGAGTCCCCAGGGTCACATGACCAACATTTGGACACTTGGCAGCCACACGTAATCACAACTTTTGCAGCATCCCAGGATCATATGGGATTGCCATTTGTGACCTTCCCAGCCAGCTTCTGAGAAGAAAAGTCAGTGGGGAAGCCAGATTTGCTTAATGACTGTGTGATTCATTTAATAACTGCAGTGATTCATTTAATAACTGTGGCAAAAGTCATAAAATATTTCACTCAACAGCTGCTTTGCTTAGCAACAGAAATTCTGGTCCCAATTGTCATTTTAAGTTGAGGACTATCTGTATTGTTCTTAATGTCAGGAATTAAAAGGCAACAAATATTAAAGCATCAGAGCTCAGCACAGTATACCTTAAGAGTTTAGAGCAGAGGTCTCCAAACTTGGCAATTTTAAGACTTGTGGACTTCAACTCCTAGAATTCACCAGCCAGCTACGCTGGATGGAGAATTCTGGGACTTGAAGTCTGCAAGTCTTCAAGTTGCCAAGTTTGGGAACCCATGGTTTAGAGATTTATTTTCAGTGCCAGAGTTTGAATTTGGAACACAGCAAATAAAGTGCTTTGAATATAGGAAGAATAATTTAGCAGCATTGTTACAAGCAGTTTCAATGATGATGTGAAAAGACTTAACAGTTCCAAGCCAGGCAATTCAAATTAATGCTTTTTTTTCTTCATGCGCTCATGTCCAGGTCTCAGAGAGGCCTGGAATTTTCTTGGCAAGATTTTTCAGAAATGGTTTGCCATTGCCTTCATCCTTGGGCTGAGAAAAAGAGGCTGGCCCAAGGACACCCATCTGGCTTTTTGTGGGACTAGAACTCATGGTCTCAATCCAACTGCTGGTATCAGAAGGGTCATAGGGTTTTGGGGTAGGCTAGAAGAGGGGAATGCAGGGAAGCTCAACATAAGGACTAAAGACCTGCAGAAGTCAGAGGTATTGGCAATTAAGGGGAAGGAGATGGATGGGTAGCTTGGGCAAAAGTATTAAGCGTACTTTGTGTCACTGCTATTTCCTCTCTTTTCAGCACGATAGAAGAGAAATCTGGTTAAAAAGGCCCGGGCATATGTCTTTCATTAGAGTACAGGAAAAATGTATTTCTAAATTAAATTCTAAATTGTGGTTGCTGCTCATGAAATCAAGAACAGAAGTCTCTGCCTTTCGAAAGCTCTCCTGCTATTTCTTGCCCTCTCTACTAATGAAAGCATTCAGTTCATTTTAGCATTTCAGTTCCTTTTCCTACTTAGCTCAGCCAGCATTGCTAAAGGCTAGGAGTTTGGGCTTTCACCACATGCCAGCAAGTAATATTATTGTACAGTCATAAAGTATTCAAGCCATTTCATCATGTTTGTGCTTTCCATCCCTCATCATCTCATTCTGTGCTCACCAAACATGAAGGGATCCAAAATTGCCACGACATAAGGACCTTTCTTTTCTAGTGGTTAGGCTCAAATCTTGAGGGAGCTAAATGAAATGGAAGGAAAAATAAGACCACTAACCATTTGCAAAACCTAGAAGGGAAGCTGTGCTAGTTAAGTGCAAATAACAAAACAACAAGAGTTTGGGGAAAACTTAAAAGACTACAGGTAGACCTCAACTTACAACAACAGTTGGGGCCAGAATTTCCATTGCTAAGCAAGGAGGTTGTTAAGTGAATCGTGCCCAATTTTATGATCATTTTTGGCATGTTTGTTAACTGAATGACACAGTCATTAAGCAAATGTGGCCTTCTCCCATTGACTTTGCTTGTTGGATGACAGCTAGGAAGGTTGCAAATGATGATCCCATGTTCTCAGGACACTGTAATCGTTGTACACACATGCCGGTTGCCAAGCACCCAAATTTTGACTGTGGGGATGCTGCGATGGTCATAAGTGTGAGTCACATCACTTTTTTCAGTGCTGCTATAATTTTGAGTGGCTGCTAAATGAATGGTTGTTAATTGACACAACCTGTAATGCATTGGTAGTCAAAAGATTCATAAGCCACACAGCCCATAAAGAAGCATCTTTTTCTGTGGGTTCAGCTATATATAAGCTTATGGCAGTATATGTCACCAAATATTGATTGTAGGACAATCTTCTGTCTTGATTTCTTCCATCCATATGCTATCCAGTCCTACTCTGTCTTGTTTCTCCCCCTACTAAGCTCCACCAATATCGGCTAAAAATGAGGTCCCAAAAAGTTGAACAGATTTCTAGCTAAATAGTTGTAGGACTGTAAACCATGTATTCAAGCAATCTTGATATATTAGCTAACAACCTTGGCAACCTTGGCTGGCTGGGGAATTCTGGGAGTTGAAGTCCACATGTTATTTAATTGGTCTAAACAACCTTATAAATATTATTATTTATTTATATAAATATAAATAAATAGTCCTGTTATATAATCAATATACATATATTCTCTGGAACCAAATTAAACCAGCTGTTGGAGGATTTGCTGTTTGTTCTGTATGGATTGGGTATTACAAATTTAGTTTTCTATTTGTTGCATTATCTTTTGTTGGCTTAATCCTCTTTGTGCTGCCCAGAGTCACTGCTTTGAGATGGGCAACCTTATAAATTGTTTAAATAAATAAGCAAACATTCATTTCCTTATTGCCATTTAATCAGTTATATTATATCTCTTGAGTATATGCTGCAAGGGTGGGGGCATAGAGATGGGGCATAGGCTGGCTTAGTCCATGTTGGAAGGTACAGGGTATGATAAGATATATCAACAAGTTCTTAAGTAATAATAGAGAAGGAAGAAATGCTGCCCATGGACTGAGTATTTTTCCATTCATATCACTAACAATAATCAGTATTTACTTCTGGGCTTACAGCTGTCCTCTGACTCAGCAACTGGGAATTTATTTCTGAGGAAATATGTATAGGGTATCCCACTATAGGTTGACTATGGGATAAATCATTAGAAGGAGTTGCACACTTTCTACGTCTGTGTGTTTAATGCCACAAATTCCTACCGTTGTTTATGTACAATATGTCTAGATAAGTTCAAAAGAGAAGGGAATGTTGACAAGACCCAAGTTTCAAGAGACAAAGCTTCTAAATATATTCATTTAAAAGATAGCTGCACCTTAAATGACACATTTTTCAATCCAGATGAAGAATGCCTCTTCAGATATTAGTTTAGCAAAAGATATCATGTAATAAAGTAGCATTAGGCACAAAGCGGCAAACAAAACATTTAGCCAAAGGCCTTCCCTGAAAGAAGAAAGAAGAAAATGTTCTGAGAAACAGTGGGTGGCTAGAAGAATATTCCTTCAGTGGGTGCCATCACCAAAAAGGCCCTCCTCCCTTTGTTCTCAGAGGGTCACCAATTGAAACTGGAGCAAATGCAGAGGATTTTGTCAAAGAAGGTGCTTTCCTGGTTCCAAAAAGTTAAGGATTTTATAAATTAAATCCAGAATCTTTCTTAAACTGAGCTTTGAAACACCAGACACTATACTGTTTCTGGGCTTTATTCAAGGTTAATCTCCCCTTACCTCTCGGATAAATTCTACCTTGCAACTTCTGACTTCCAAATCCAGGAATACAGGTCGTCCTTGATTTACAACACTTCATTTAGTGACCGTTCAAAGTTACAACGGCACTGAAAACAGTAACTTATGACCGTTTTTCACACTTACGACCCTTGCGGCCTCCCCATGGTCACATGATCAAAGTCCAGGTGCTTGGCAACTGGTTCATATTTATGACGGGCTTACATGTCCCAGGGTCATGTGATCAGTTTCTGCTACTTTCTGACAAGCAAAGACAAAGGGGAAATCCAGATTCATTGAACAACCCTGTGACTCACTTAAAACAGAGGCAGCGATTCACTTAGCGATGGGGGCAACGAAAGTCGTGAAATGGGCCCAGCTTCACAAACGTTTCATTTAGCAGCGTCAATTCTGGGCTCTGATTATGGCGGTACCTCGAGGACCGCCTGTAACGATGGGCATACTCGTGCGTGTGGGGATAACTCCGGTTTAATTTGGGAGGTGCGGCTGGCGATCTTCTCAGCTCGCCCCTTCCGAGCTTGAAAACGTGCCAGGAGAAACGCCCAGCGCCGCCGCCGACACTTCCGCCTTCGTCGCGCGTGCAACACACAGCGGGTCACGGACGCGGGAGGAACCGCAGCCGAAAACGGCGCGTCTGACTGGAAACGCGCCTCAGCCAACGCCGAAGTGCCGGTCCCGAAAGGAGGCCCGAGGAGAGCATTGTTCTACGGCAGCACCCACCCGGGGAGGGCACAGGTGCGCGCGGGGGAGGGAGGGGGGGGGGGGAAAGGGAAGGGCCGCTGCAGCTGCGCCCACCCCCTTCATCCTCCCCCACCCCCGTCTCGCTCCCACGGACTGCCGCCTTTCCCTGCGGCTGGCGGTGCTGGGGCGCGAAGGAGGAGGGAGGGCGGGGAGGGGAGGGGAGGGGGGGGGCGGGGGGGTGTGAGGTGACACAGGGTCTCTCTCTCTCTCTCGCTCTCTTTCTCTCCCTCCCTCCTCCAGCAG
>BLBF01000021.1:25795594-25866206 GCA_015471245.1 Laticauda colubrina | reverse complement strand
GGGGAGGGGAGGGGGAGGGAGGGAGGGGGGGGGGAGAAAAGCAGTCGGCGAATCCCGGCGTCGGCGTCGGCGGCGAGGCAGGGAGGGGAGGGGAGGGGAGGGGCCGGGCCGTCTGACGTCACACGGGCTCTCTCTCTCTCTCTCGCTCTCTTTCTCTCCCTCCCTCCTCCAGCAGCCTCGAAGGGGCGGCGATTGCGAGGAGGCAGCGGCAGCCCCCGGAGCGGCGAGCCCAGAAGCGGCCGGAGCAGCGCGAAGGCGACGGACGCCGAGGGAGAAGGCTCGTGCCCCTGCCGTGACCGCGGGCGGGGTGCTGTGGGGGTGCCCCCCCCCCCGGCGGGTTTCGCTGATCTTCGTCCTCGAGCAACCCGCTTCCCCGAGTCCACTGAACACATGAGGTTTTTCAGGTTGACCTTCAAGTGCTTCGTGGATTGTTTCTGAGTCCCTGCAAAACCCCTGCCCTCCCCTCCGAGCCGGCGACCTGCCCCAGCGAGCCCCGGCCCCAGCTCCGACGCCCGTCTCCACCGTCTCCCGCTCGCCTCTTGCGAGGGGGCTTCTGCCTGCGGACACCCCCCCCCCCTCCCCCCTCTTCTTTTTTTTTTTTTTTTCCTCCCCTCTTTTGAACATCCTCTCGATCCGTCTGGAAGGGGGCGACCGGGACTCGGGAATCCCCCCAGGTACCATGGCCAAAGGGGCTTCGTCGGAGAGCGGAGGCGGCGGCGGCGGCGGCGGCGGCATTTACAGCGTCTCGGTCGAACCGCAGGACAAAAAGACGGGACCCCCCGCAGCCGCCATGTGCCAAGGAGCCTCGCTCGGGAGCAAAGGGGAGGCCGTGGACTCTTGCAAGCCGATCCTGGCCTTGCCGCCCCGCGAGAGAGAGACTTGGACCCGGCAGATGGATTTCATCATGTCCTGCGTGGGCTTCGCCGTGGGGCTAGGCAACGTGTGGCGCTTTCCCTACCTGTGTTACAAGAACGGGGGAGGTGAGCAACCTGAGGCCGTGAGGGCTGGGTGGAAGGGAGGATGTGCGGCGGGGGGTGGGGGGGGGGGTCCTCCAGGATCCTTATACTCTTTCAAGGGTGGGGTGAGAGTCTGTGATTCTCCAGAGAGTCAGGGGTCCCCAACCACCGGGCCCCGGATCGGTACCGGTCCGTGGATCGTTTTGTGCCGGGCTGCAAAGAATGAATAATCGTGATTAAAATATGTATAAAAATATGTTTTTAGTCAAGAAATAGTCAAGAAGCCCTTGACTATTGGGGAAAAACTGATTTTGCCGGTCCTTGGAAAAGTGTTTCTGCGTGAAACTGGTCCCTGGTACAAAAAAGGTTGGGGACCACTGCTTTAGGATGCCTGGCTTTGGAGCCTGCAGCTTTCACCTTAAGGAAACTTCCAAGATCCAGGGCCATTTGGGAAGAACAGGGACCTGAGGACACCTTGAAACAGCGTCTTTCCGGGCTGACATCCTAAACTCAGGAATAGTTTGTAAGGCAATCCAGGCAGGACCTAAGAGTTGGCAGCAGCAAGAGCGGATGGTTAAAGGTGCCCTGGAAAGGAGAAAAGATCTAGCCTGCTCCCTTCCCAGAGGTGAATTTTGCCCTTTGTCTTAGCCTCCAGGCTCTTTCAAAAGTTAGGGCGGGAACTGGGGGGGAGGTTAATATGCTCTGCACGGAGAGCCTCTTCCCTGTTTTCTTCAATAGGTGCATTCAGTCCCACGCCTACCTGGAATCTAAAAGCCTTAGGCCTGGACCCCACAATTTAAAAACAAGACTCGAAAGTGAGTCAGATTATCGCTTACTAAATTTTTGTAGGCTGAAATCTTGGGCACAACAGATGGAATTCCAGAAGGGAGATTGGAAAAGGAGAAGAAGTCTTTGTGGGAGATGTCCCGCAAAACCTCATCCCATCAGGGGTATCGCACACACTCAAAATTCCCCACAGGAGAAGGTTAAGCTCCTTGGAAGATGAATTTATCCAGACTGAAACATGAGCGAGGGTGAAGATAGAGCTCTGATCAGATAGGAGAGGAATCCTGCGTTTGGTAGGTGGGAACTTAGAGAGGCAGAGAAGGATACAAGTAGTTGGCAGCGTGTTGTCACCACACACATCTGTGGTTGGCAGGGAGCAAAGGCCAGCTGCCAGCTTGCAGAAAGGAGTGCCGTCTGGGCAGAGGATCGCCTTCTTCTCCCAGCAAAGATGGAAGAGAATGGTAGCTGCTGCGCTGAAGGAGGATACAATATAAACTCCTCCCCAACCTGCTACTTGTGAATCCCAAAGTCCCTCAAGAGGGAGCACATTGAAGGGAAGCAGGAAAGTTTTCCCAACCCACTTTGACTGTGGGGACTCACCTCCTTCCAGCTGCAGTGTTTTGGGGCTCTTGTTTCATCTGGCATCTCCTACCATAGAAGGACTTAAGAAAGAACTTGCTCTGGGCTTCTTTCCCATTGCAACAAGTTAAGCGGGCCACATAGTGGAATGAAGACCCAAGCCTCTTGGAGATTATTTTGCTTAAGTTGACAAACAAGAAAGATGTTGTCTATATGCACATATACACATGTGCGCTTCCCTGTACACACATGTGCACAGCTACCCACACATAGTGATAAGAATGAGCCACTCAGGGCATTTCTTCTGGGCCCATCCTGAGTTATCCTGCAGATTCCATGGTTAGATTCTTCCAAATCTCTCATTCACTTCCTCTTTATACAACAACTGAGCCTCCAGAGTTGCATCCCCTTTCAGGACACCCCAAGTCAGATGCCTCACCTCTTGCAAAGTTGGAATTGGGGCAATAATTGCAGAGGAGGACGGGGACCTTGTGGGAACACCAGAGAGGCAAAGAGAAGTCATAGCTGGCTGAAAGGAGGGCCATGGCATGGTAGTCCTTCCTGGATGACTGAGTCTCAGTGGCAAATCTTGTCTTCCTCAAATTTTATTCAAATAATGCAAAATAAATTTAGAACAAATTGTGAAAAGGCATTCTTTGTGTGAATTAGTCAGAACAGAAACTAGTATCTTTTGGTTGCTGTCCAATCCTCCCCAGTAAATGCTTTGTCCTCCCATTTTCTGTATATTGGGAAATGTAGTTGCAGAAAATGTAGTTAATCACGTTTCACAATATAAGATATCTGGATAATATCCAGTTTGAATATTTAAGTGTGACAGAGCATGTGGGCTGGGGGAGAAGACTGCTTGTTATTACATTATTTCTTGCCTCCTTTCCAAATAATTCCTTGTGGCATACATGGTTGTTGCCTTTCTCCCACTCTTCCCTCACAATCCTGAAGGGTAGGACAGGCTAAGAGAAAATGCCTGGCTGAAAAGCATCAAGTGAACCTCATGGGTGCCTGGAACCTGGATTTATTGGCCCCTCATCTGGCACTGCCTTTGAGTAACACACTTAGCTGGCTTCCTTAAAAATATGGGTGTCATATTTTTTTCCCCATGTTGTCTCAATAACCTCCTGGCCCTGGAGAAAAGCAGTAAGGCCATCTGTGGTTTAATAAGTCATAAACATTATATGTAAAGCAGTTGTGCTCTGGCAAGAGCCAGCCTGCACTTGGCGCAGGGATTGCTGCTGAGAACTGCAGAAAATCCCAGGAAACATGATCTTTTCACCAGACCTGTTTCCAACCATCCTGTCTCCAAGAGAGCTCTGTCCTCTGGCACTCTCCAGGCCATACAGCCCACATGAACGATTCTGGGATCTATCCCTTTCCAATCAATGAATCTGAGGAAGGATGCAGAGGACAAACTGAATGAGAAGCCAAGAGGGGCGTGCTTCCCCTCGGTGATGTGTTTAACTGGTGCGACATCATGTTTTGCCAAAGGACAAATCAACTGAGGACTGGATTGGAGAAAAAAAGAAGACACATCTCTCCTAGGCTTAAGCAAAGTTCCTTCTCCCAAAGTGGAGCTTAATCCCAAAACATAGGAAAAAGAAGAGGAGTAGAATATTCTCGGTGTTTCTGTTCAGGGCACTGTCCCCTTTCTAAGATGACTGTGGCCAATCTCTGCACATTTAAAGCCCACAGCTTTTTAGGTTTCCCCCAATCCTCCCCAGTGTCTCTTTAATTAGTGATGAAGTGTGGGGAGGCTCTTCTATTTTAGAATTTTCTGACCTTTGTAAATGGGGGTTGGGATCCCACTGTCTCCTTGTCACTCCCATTTTGATTCATTATCTGTACAGCACAGGGCCAAAATTGCTATCTCATTCTCCCTTAAGGATAGGTGGTTTTTCTCCTTGCTGCTTTTAGGAGAAGAGTACAGAAGAGCAATACTGTTAGGCCTGCCATAGGCTGATGTGATTGATGCACATTGCGTCACACTCACATGCTGCCTGGCTCTTGGGCAAAACAACCAAGTCCAGCTGACGCTTTTGCAACTATTTCTCTCTGACAAGGGCTGTTCGTGATACGTGCTGTCTTGGGCTGGTGACTTGGAATACAGTCTCCATTCCGATTTGGTGATCTTGGACTAGTACCTATTTTTAACCTTACCTAACTTCAAAAGTCACATTGGAATGTGGTAAAGATTAAATGGGTTGTTCCCCGTTGTTGGAAGAAAAGTGAAGCAAAAACATACAAAGCCAGTCTTTTAATAGCCAAGGACAAGTGTCTCAATTTAGCCAACTCTGCAAAGGACCGATAATATCTATTTTATTTATTTGTTTATTTATTGCAAACCCTGCTATCCAAGGCACCTCTATCACCGATGATACTCTGCCTTTTTCTCCTTGCATTTATTGATTCCTTGTAATCTGCCCTTTCTGTCAAGACTGTTGTACGTGCAAATGAAAACAAAAGTACGTTGGCAGACTACAGAAGAAAGACAAAACTCTCAGCTGCATCCTTGAAGCCAATTTTCATCTGATATTTGCATGGGACAAATTTAGCAGGTATCAGTCGCCATAAACCCTAGCTGTTCCTTTTTGAAGACAGAAGGACTGAAAGTAGAAGGAAAAGAATAAATGACTTGCTCAATCCTGACTCAAAATGAAGCAATAGAATAGAAACTGAAAATAGAAACAATTGAACAGACAGGTTTAAGACAACCCTACTATTTTAAATAGGTACCTTCTGAGAAAGATACATTTATTTTCTCTTTCTCTATTGAAAAATTCTGGGATCTGTTGTTCCTGAAAGTTTTGGCATTTCTGGTCAATCTTGTTATGCTAATAAAGAATGGATTTAGCTTGAGCTAACAACCAAAGTGATTGCCAAAACGTTGAACTTGACAAGTGTGTTAGAGATACTTTTTGTTTCATGAGTTTTTGGAGGAATACATGATTCTGTCACCAGAGTTGAGTAATCCCTAGATCTTATCCAGCAACTGATACTGGGGAGAGGGAGGGAGAATGGGGAAAAGATTGCTTTCCACCCTCTAGGCAAGCAAGGGGAAGCATAAGACCTGATCTCATAACCAGGATGTCTTATTGCCTATCAGCTCTTACAGAGCATGAGTTTAAACTGCTCTAATAAAGTTTTGAAGCTTATAAGGAGCTCAGAAAGGATAGAAAATGTGATCCAAACAATCAGAGAAGCTGGGTGGCCAGGAAAGTTAGGTAGGAAAGAGGAAGTTGGAGAAGGCAGTATTTGATGATACACCATATTGTGAGAATGGATGGGGGGGGATACCCCAAGGTTGAAATGGAGATGCATTCTTCCAATTTCTCCAAACCTCCTGGAGTAGAATCATTTTTTTTTCTTCTGGGAAAAGTGACTGGGTTGCCTTGTGCCGAGGCTGAGATAATTGCCTTTGAGGCCCTGAGAATTTTACTCGGCTGACAGCGGGGAGAAATTTCTTTTGTGTAAAAGCCACAGCATGGCACAGAGCAGGCCACAGTTGCTGGGGGGCAAATTCCAGGAGAAAACTGTTGCCTCATTTAGTAGTGTGTGGGTGGAGGGGTAGAAGCTTCCACTATCAGAGGTTGTACCCAAGCTGGTGTGCTTGGAGCATTGTACCTGGGTCAGCACATTCACAAGTGCTGGTTGTCACTGCATTTGACAGACAAGTAGTTCGCATGGGTAAGCTGAGATGGAGAGCCAGAATAGAATAAGTCTTTGGGTTTGTCAAGGAGTGTGAGGAGATCACAAGGAATGAATGATTCAGTCTTTCTGGCTCCGTGCCCTCAAAGACGTCTCAACCCCCAATCAGAAGTGGATCTGCGGCCAGGATCGGAAAAAGAAAAATGTCAGTGCTTTCCTTCAAGTGTGAAAAATTGCTGCGGACAGAACAGTGACCACTTCAATGCATGAGATTCATTTTTCCAGTTATCACCTTGCTTCTCCTATCTCACCAAGAGATTAAAGCATCCCATTCTTCAGGCAGCAGTCAACACTTTCACCCCTATAAACGTTGGCCTATGAAAATACAGTGAATTCAAAAATGCACTTTGATCACCTCTATTTCTACCTTGAAGGGGTCACTGAACTACTGTATTTGCATAAAGGCAGTATCGGAGACATATTTATACTGCAGATGTCTGTGACAGTTTTCTCCAATGTGTGACTATCTGTACATGGTCATCTGGCCTCAGTAACTGGGAAAAAGGAGAGGGTAGCTTAATTCCTGGGGGGGGGGGAAGTCTGTTAAATTAATTGTATCATAAATTAATTTTCAAACCTGAGAACTACGATTTGGAGAGATTGCTGAGAATTCTGTTTGCAGTCTCTTTGTCTCCTTTGACAAAAATTTCTAAAATTCATTGCACAGAGGAAATAATTGTCCGACCAATTTATTTCATGATCTAACCCTGATATTTCCATGCATTCACTACGCTTTATGGATAATTGAAAAACAGAGAGAATATGAAAAGTGATAAGAAGCCATTTTAGTCTATTATTTAATGGAGTATGGCATGCATTTTGAGTGTTCCCAGAATCAGCCCTTACTATTGCATATCACATACTTCAGTAATTGGTACTACAAAAGCCATTCCAAGAAAGGGTAGTTTTGACTCTGAGCTGATTTATAGAGATAAACTTTTGTCTGGTTGTAGGTATTAGACTGCAAGTGAGAATTTGAGACTGACATGGTTTTCTACGCAAACAAACAAACAAAAAGGTTATGCCAGAAACATGCCAGAATTGTTTCTTCTGCATTGCTGTCTTTCTGGGTGCAGGGATTCAAAAAAAAAAAAATGAAATACTGAATCATATGAAGCCTCACTAATACTCTGAAATGAATATCTCAAATGCAGGTTTACCATCTGAGAAAATGTTAGATTTCAGATAAAGCCATGCAGATAAAAACACACACATACTCACACCCAAACACCCACCCATAGGCTTCATTCACTTGATATACTCCATCTGGTTCTTGCATTAATCCACATCTTGAGTTTGTGCACTCCTTTGAACCAAAACCACAACATGTTCACTTACCCAAATCCCAAGGTTAATATTAATCAAACCTAGCCACATTCCAGGAATGCAGTTGCTCCTGTTTTTTCAACTGATCTGGTTAAATGTGTAAATAGAGGGACAAAAATCCCATGTCATCTTCGAATCAGCTTTAGCAAGCACACCCTTGTCTTGCAGCCATGGTGTACCTTAGCCGCTCCATGCAGAGTCACGTATTCACCGCCATTTGCATTTCCTGGGTGATAGATGTCCTCACCTACATGTAGCAATGAATGAATTCCTCAACCATTGCCTTGTTAATCTCTATGGGCAAGAGTTTATATCCCCAAGATTATCCTTTTAACTAGGGTTTGGCAGGACAAGAAGCAATAGTTGGGCCATCCCTTAACCCAAAGATCTGTACTATAAATAGCATTTTTGAGGAAATTCATGCTGAGGCCCACGTGCACACACCTCTTTGAGAACACACCAGCCTGTCCATCACAGCCATGAGGCTGGCACACTTGTGAACAATGGTGACAGGAAAGTTGAGAACTGTTTGGGGAAAGAGGGAAATAGATTAAGATCACATGGCGGTGACCACTGTGGACAGTTCAGGGGAGGCCCACAGAATATTTTCTGATCTTGTGACCCCGAAGAAGCACCTAGGATTAAATGACCAGGAGACAAAAGACAGAAGGAAAGTTATAGAGAACAACTGAGCCTGCTTTTTATCTATCTCCTTTCCAGCTCCATAGCCGCTACCTTCCTCTGAATATTTTGCAGACATAAAGTCTTTTGTCAGCAAAATATCTTTGAACAGAAGACAAGGATGCCTTTCAGCTCAGCCAGCTTTCTCCAGCATAGCACCCTCAACACACTTGAGGAACATGATCCAGCTAGCAAGGCCGATTCTCAATTGTGCAATCTCAAAATTCTTAGAATGTGACAAATTGGAAAAGGTTAAGTTAAGTGGTGGCAACAAATGAAGAAGTCTTAAAGGAGGACTGGGAAGAATTAAAATACAATAAGTATTACAATTCCAAGAAGCTACAGAAGTCACAAATTCAGGGACTGATTGAAAAAAAAGGATCCAGACTCTAGCCTGAATTTTGTTTCATTGGCTCTTCCTTGACCTGCAAGAACCTTCTGAAATTCTTGCATATTTTAAACATTATGACATCTGAGATTAAATTTCGAGGTGTTCCATGATCTGATGGTATCGCAGAACTCCAAATTGACTGAATACAATTTCCACTGAGAAAGATTTCGGGTGACACCCTTGCACTCCTCTCAATCCACAAACTGAAGCAGAATAAATTATAAAAATGGCATGCCGTTTTCCAAAGTTTAGAGGGCAGGACACATCTTTTTCTACTGCACAGTTTAGATTAGATTTAATTGAATTAGATTTAGATGCTGTTTTTAAAAATGCTTTTAGTATAACAAACCTACAAATTGTCAGTAGTTCTGGGAACAGCTAGAAGAATGACACTATTGCTTACTTTGTATTGCTCACCTGGCTACAGGTGTGTTCCTCATCCCGTATACTCTTATTGCCCTCCTTGGTGGGATTCCCATCTTCTTCTTGGAAATTTCTTTGGGGCAATTCATGAAGGCTGGAAGCATCACTGTGTGGAACATAGCGCCACTTTTCAAAGGTAAGAATCTCTTTTTCCAACTAATCCCCTTTCTTTTCTTTATTGCTCTTAGGGTTCATTGTATGAGTTTGTTCATGGTGAAAGGTTGAGCTATCTTCTAATAGCATCTTCTTTCAAGTCAGAACATCACTGTGGGATCTTCAATGAGAACCAAAGGGATATCAATAGATTGATCTTGGAGATGCATCCAAATTAGGGTATAGTATAAAAATATGGGAAGTTGGCAAAGATTGGTCAGGAGGTATTAAAGAGGTGTGGAGCATTTGGATGTATAGAGAAGAATTGCTTAAATATAGACATGATTCTCTTGGTGGCATACAGTACAGAAATAATCAGGCTGAGATCATTGGCTTTTGATACCCAAAACATTTGCAATCAATATGTCAGTGAAAACCTACTTGAGCAGACAGTATGTGGTGTAAGATTACACAATGTAATCTTAGAAGCCAGGAAAAGAAGTCCTACTTTTTTTTTTTTTTTTAGTAACGATCAGAAGTATTTTTTTCATCACTCTTTCTTCATGCATGCAAACCCAAATTACATTACTGTTTGATGAAAATAGTGTTCTGTTTCCAGAATTTAAAATACGGACATTCAGCAAATGCAACTTACCTTTTATATCACTCATTTTCATTGTGCAATAGTGTCATATACCGTTTAGGGAAAATCGCCCATTCTTTTTTCAAGTAACTGAATTTCTCCAAACAGGACTGGGATTTGCTTCCATGGTGATTGTCTTCTATTGCAACACTTACTACATCATGGTACTTGCCTGGGGCTTCTACTATCTGGTGAAGTCTTTTACAGCCACCCTGCCATGGGCAACCTGTGGGAATCCCTGGAACTCCCCAGATTGTGTGGAAATCTTCCGACATGAAGACTGTGCCAATGGCACTGCCAGCAGCAACCTTACCTGTGATGAACTTTCTGATAAGCAGTCACCTGTCATTGAATTTTGGGAGTGAGTTATGGCATTGTACCCTTCTGTCCTAAATTGACCTTCCGGTTCTCCATTCTGAGCAGGGCCCTGCTCACCTGCATAGATGGAGATCTTGGATCACAGAGCTGTCCCTTTTGGGTGGTCACCCTTTCTCCCTCTGTTTGCAGGAACAAAGTGTTGAATATTTCAAAAGGCCTAGAGTACCCTGGGGCTATCAACTGGGAAGTGACCCTGTGTCTCCTGTCTTGCTGGGTCCTTGTCTATTTCTGCGTTTGGAAAGGTGTCAAATCTGCAGGAAAGGTAGGAAGCTGTAGGGAGATGGTCTGAGTCAATGTGAAAGGGAGGAGAAGGTGGGGAGAAATTGTGAATGAATTGTGACAGAGGTCACACAAAACTCCAGAAGATGGGTAAATTCCTTCTCTTCAGAGCACCCACTGGCAGTCGCCTGATTCCTGAATCCTCCCTGCTAAGTGTTCATCAGCCCACTCTGAAGGCTCTGACCTGTGGTGATGATGTGGCTCTTGAAGAAGGGGCAAGGAGGGCCAGGTGGAGGGTGAATGGAAACAGGTATATACACAGTCCCGGGGAATGGAAGGAGAGGAGAACATTGAATGAAATAATGATATGAAAATAAATGCATGGAGAAAAGTGCCTTTTGGAAGCGACTACAGGTGAGGGGAGGTACGTGTGGCTGATGGGTGCGTGCAGCTGGAAGGATTGGATTGATCTTTGGGAAACTCTGAGACATGCAGGAGGTGAATAAGCCTTAAGCAATCCTCTGGAGGCAAAGTGTTTTCAATTAAGGCAATGAAGAATGGTGGTTGCTAAGCTTAGAACATTAGATCCTCACAAAGGTCAGTCAGGAAATGGAGAAAAGAGCATGACTCAAGTTAAAATTATAGTTAGGTTGGGGGGGAAAGGTGTCTAAACAGTATTCCTTAGACTCCACTGGCTCCTGATTTACCGAGTATTATTCTTTATAAGAGATCCTATCTCCCATCTCAACTGAGACTTCCTGAGGGAAATCTCTACCACATGGTTGGTATGTTTTTGACATTTGATTTGTACACCATCCAGAGTCCCTCTGTGAGGGAGAAAAATTTGGTACATTTCAGGGTTCCTGTTTGTGAAAAGAGCAAAACAGAATTTCTGCAAAGTTGGGTGGAAAGTCTCAGCTTCTAAAGCGGTGGTCATATTTATCCACTGCAACTGAGACATCAGCCTTGTGATTTGAATTCTTAAAATCAAAGTTAGATCCCTGCCTTCAATTTGTTCTCCAACTCTGAAGAAAATGTGTAGTGGTTGGACATATCAAGCTGCCTTGTCCAGTTAGGTTGTCAATGGTGTGTTCTCTGACTAGAAGCAATTCTCCTGGGTTGCAGGGGAGACAAAAATGACATCTGGTGTGGCAACCTACTGTACAGAGGCCTCTATTTTATCAGGTCTGCCATTTGTGATTCTCCAAATTCAAATGCAGCCAAGGAATGAATTCTGATCTTAGACATGAATAGTGTGGCTCACGATCTATTCTTTCTGAATGTAAATAGGGGCCTTCCTTTGCACATATCAAAATTTCTTTCTGAGTCATATGTTCCACCCACCCAGATACCTAATGCCTGCTTCTCTTTTTCCAATGCATAGCCAGTGCATCCAAAATCTCATTCATCAGCAAGTTCCATGCCTAAGAAAGGCTGGTATTCTCACCAGCCACTGGAGCTGAGGGGCAACACCTCAGGTCTCAGCAGACAGGCACTTGCACGTGGTGCAGCTTCTCACAGCTGGCCACTCTTGCAGTTCCTGTGGCCTTAGTGAGGAGGAAGCAGTGCTGAAAGTCAGCTAGGCTGCCTGTCCAGAATAGCATTCTTCCCTTTCTGGCTGCAGAAGCCCAAAAGGTCCCTTAGGAAGCTTTCAGAGGCAAGCAAAAGCTCTTAAGTATTTCTCATGATACGTGTTGGAAGATGATTTTTGAAGTCATGCCTGAGCACTTTCCAGTGACAAGCTATCGGTTATCCATTCATGGAGCTTCTTATATCCTTGAATAAAATTAAGTCCACTCCTTGAAGCTTTTATCTTCTATACATTCTCAACATCTATAATTTTTTTTTCTCCATTGGTAACAAAGGATGCCTTATAATCTGGATCTCACTCAGTGGTTCAGACAACCTCTATCTCTGAGCTCATAAATGTTAAGGATCTTCAGATCAGCATCTCTGTAGCTTTAAATTTTCTGATGCTGCAGGAGATGAGTCAGCTGCTGATTTTTGTCTTCTCCTCTCCCCTAATAAGCAGAAACTGGGAGAGATATGCAGCAAGTGTTGGAGACCCAGATGCTGATTAAAGAAAGAAGTAACATATATACATGTACACATAACCTATTTGTACAGCAAATCCCCAGGTTAAGAACGCCCTGGTTTAAAGTTGACCTTTAATTAAGAATGGAGCCTACTGTAGCAGAATTCAAGTTAATCACACAATGGTTCAAGATAAACACACAATGGTTTATTACACATTGTACACTATTGTACAATGATACTATTCCAACTTACATGCAAGGTAGACTTAAGGAAAGACCTGGGGAATGGAACTTATTCTTAAACTGGGAACTGCCTGTATTTACCCATCCAAAATATTTTGCACTTGAGGCAGATTGTAAAAGCAGCATTTCTCCAATTAGGGCATATGCTTTTAAAAACACGTTATTTTAGATTCACAGAGCTGCTTAGATGATATCCAAGTATGATTTGTGATGGGGGGGGGGGCAGAGGGGGTGAGTGAAAATATTTGCCCTCCGCCCCTCTTTTCTTACTTTTTCAAATGGGAGGAGGGAAGATATAAACAAGATGGGTTAAACCTTGCCAATAGCTTTGCATCTTTTTCAGCCAAACATTCTGGCCGTGGAAAATCAATAGTTTGGTTGTCACTTCTTGTGGGGCTTCACAAATGAACTAGGATGCCACATGCAATCCACAGTTTGACCACCTCTGATTTAAATTATGGAGCATGACATCCAAAAGCAGTACAGGCCATCAGAATATCTGAGTCAGAACTTCTCATAAGAGTCTTTGAATGTCCTTTCATGACATCTAGATTCCCTGTGGGTTATCTCCTTCTGCTAACAGAAGAGCTGACATTGGTTTCTCCATCTCCTATTCAAACTTTACAAGAGGCATCAATAGTAGGGCTAACTGGTGCAGGACTGAGCGCTCCCGAAGAATAGTAGAGCTTGATGAAGAAACCAAACCGGTACCAAACTTTGTGTTAGTTCTAGGCAATTTCTCTTCCCATTAGTCACTAATTTTTTCTAAAGTTGCAAAGAGGGAAGATAGTCCAACATTTTCTACATCTTAGAACATATTTTACAGAAACCTGTATTCAAAAGAAGGTGGGGGGGATATTATAAGCACAGGGCACGGTTCCCAGAAGGGATCAGCCAGGAAGTTTGCTTAGCTAAAAAAAAGAGAAGCGCACACCTTAGAACACAAATGTTCCCTGGGGTATACTCCAGCGTGGGAAAAACTATAGCAATTCTCCAAGGAGCAGGTCAGATGTCTGTCTCTTCAAGGAGAATTCTGCAATAAGCTTTAGAAAAGCCCCAAGGCTTCCCACAGTAAAGTAGAAAGCCACTCTCCTGACCCATTAACCCTCTCCTATGCCTGCAAAGTGGGAAAAAAAGGTGGGAAAGTGAAAGGAAGGAAGTGAAAGTGAAGTGAAAGGTGAAAGGTAGTGAAAGGAAGATCTCGCTTTGCGGAGAATGTGCTCTTTGTCATTTGGTTCTCAAAAATACTGATGCTCTTGAATTCTTTTTCCTGGCCTTGTATCTTTTACAGTTACAGCAGGCAGGGACATGAAGCATTTCCTGGCATAAGCAAGAAGGAGTTTTGTTTAATAAGTGACATGGCAAGCACGCACACAGCAAAGGTGCAGGCATATGGCCAGTTTTCAACCAACGTGGCTACTACTAAAAATCCACAAGGGAAATTGATGAGGCTTCCTCACTGCTTGTTTTTAAGAAAGTTGAAAATGTTTGTGCTGCCTCCTGTGTGTGCTTAATTGCTGGGCTGGGCTGCAAAACAATTTTGGCTGCTATTGCTTTTAAATTTAATGTTTTAAGTCGATAATTCAATTTGTAATTGCTGTTATTTAATTCAGTTTAACATTGTATGCAAACTCTTTTGAGAGTAGTGTGATTTGTAAGGGAAATAAATATTAGAGTAAAGAAATAAACACTATTAAAAAGTTGATTTTACCCTTTTTTGGGAGTGTTTGTGAGTTGACAGATTGCCTCCCACTTTGGCCTTCTAAACTGAATAGAAAGGAACAAAATAAACCATTTTCCATAAAAACTTAATTCCTGCTCTCTTTTCTCCCCCTCCCCCCAACATAGATTGTCTACTTCACTGCGACATTCCCTTACGTGGTGCTCATTATACTGTTTATTCGAGGGGTGATGCTGCCTGGAGCTCAGGATGGGATAATCTACTATCTCAAACCCGACTGGTCCAAATTGGCTTCTCCTCAGGTAGGTGAGAGGCATACTGAAGGGAAAGGGTTTATATAGATCTGCCAACTGGTTAGCCAGCTTTTGTACTACAGTGTCATTAGGAATTAACAACACACAAATGCACAAAGAAGAAACACTACAATCATGAAGTAGAAAACAAGCAACAAAGTGAATAGGGACAAAATATACATTGTCAATATTTCAGCTGCAAAATCTCAAGGCAGTTCTACAAAGAGTTCAGCTTCAGTGAACTGGGTTTTTATCTGTTAAAGGACATGCTAGCAGCAATAGCTAAAGCTCTTCACCAAATAGATACCAAAGACACACACACCCCTTGTTAATGGCAGCCCAGGGTGCAAGGAGCAGTTGAAAAGTTGGCAGTTGTATGCAAAAGGGACAGAGGAAAGACTCTTGAGTTCTAGCCCATGTTTCATTCTCTCTCTCTCTCTTTTTTTTTTTCTTCTTCTTCCTTCTCAGGTGTGGATTGATGCTGGGACCCAAATCTTTTTCTCCTATGCCATAGGACTGGGGGCACTCACTGCCCTGGGCAGCTATAACCGATTCAACAACAATTGCTATAAGTGAGACCCCATTTCCTACATCACCATAAGGGGGCATGGCAAGCAGGCAGAGCATAGGAAGAAGAGGCTATGCCGTACAGAATTGTCTCCATCTCCTCTTTATCCCCCTGCGAGGGATTCTCTCTTTTTTTTATACCTGCACAGGAGGAAGACACTCAGCAGGCAAAGCTCTGTGCATCGCTTCAGTGTGATGGGAGATTTGCCTGATGAACTGTGATGGCCGCAAAACTGGATGTTCACACAGTGGCAGTTGTGTGGCTCTGCCAAACAGTAGAAAGGATGCCAGCGGATTGCTGCATGCACCTCCAACAGTTGTTGGCTAGGAGAGAGAGCCAGGTTCTCTTTCTTGTTTTGTTCTGCTGGGTTGCAAGGACTAGGCTGTCTGCCTAGTTGGTTTGTCCCATCTGCAGATGAACGATAATCAGGAAAAGCAGAGCAGGGCCGGGCCGGGAAAAGCAATGTTGCTGTTTTTTCCTTTTTGCTCTGCCCTCATCAGATCTATCTTAAAAGATAAAGAATCTCTCCCCACCCCACATACACAGAGCTCTTTGGCAGCAACATGGATTGCCAACAACGACAACATGTATTGCCAACAATAGACCATGCTGTCCTTCATCGGTGGGGGTTTATAGATATCTGGGGGAGGGGCTCCAATTTGGGGAAAGCAGAGGCGAAATATTCTGGTGTGCCTTTTTCAGTCATCTCATCACTCTGGGGAATCTTAATTTCTAATAATTAGTAACTTTACTGGTTCAATGGTTATCCCCATTTCTGGCAGACATCAAGGACATTCTCAGAGATTTTATTCCTTGGAGATGAGTTGTGTTCATAAACTGTAGCCTGAAAAGCAGGCATCTTAGGAAAAGCTGAAACATATAGGCACCATACCTGTCTCATTAGCTGGGGACCACAATCTCTCATTGTGCCATTGTTGCTCATCTGGCCAGCTGTAAAATCCAATACCTGTGACACTGAGATCAGACGCAATAAGTTGGAACCTGTAACTGTAGAAAGGAAAAACTGTTCTTTAAAATTCTTATGGGTAGAACATGTAATGTATTACTTATTGGAAGCTGAGGTCCCAGAGCATCTGACATTTGCAGGACACTGGTGTATTCTTTTTCCCTGATGGAAACTTTTCGTACACATTAACACAACGTGTGTCTTTTTAGCCATGTTGGAAAAGAATAGTTGGTAATCTGGGGGTTCCAGGGAAATCTCTTAATCATCTACAGCAAAAAGCCATTCAGTAGGGATCTGATTCTGCCCAGGACTGTTTAAGGGCGCTCATAGATTATATCACACTGCTGACTAAGCCAAACAGCACAGTATAAGGCATTTCTTTAGTAGCTAGTCTTCAAAGGCTGCCAAACGCTGTACATCTTGGAAAATCTGTACATGTTATTTATCTGGGGATAAATCAGAGTAGAATTTAAAAACTTGCATTGCTAAGGGAAAAGTGTGATGGGAGTTTATTTAAAGAAGAACCATATCTCATTATAATATGCCTCGATTGAAGAATTGCTTCACCTGTTTACTGTATATGCAAAGTTCATCAAATATATAAGGAAACAGCAGAGAGAAATAGGAAAGCCCCTAATCATTTGGGGGATATTCTCTCCACCCACATATCATTGAGAAAAGGGGTCAAGAGCTGCTTTGCTTGGAAGTCGCTTTCCCCTCTCCCCTTCATGGGCTAATTCACTCTGTCCTGTTGCTTGTTCTGAATGCTTTGTGGCCACCTTGCCCAACCTGCCCTGCTAGTCTCATCGAATCTCCTCGAATCTGTCTCTAAGATGCATGCATGCAGTGTGAAATGCCCTTGGGTCTCCCAGCCTCTCCCCCCCCCCCCAGCCGCTGCTAGATAGTGCTTGGGCTCCAAGGCACAGCCTGTCTTGTAAGCGCACTCATCCTGCAAAAAGCAACTCATCCTCTTGCTACTTTTCTCAGCTTTCCTCCATAGTGAAAACACCTTTGACTCTCTTGCTTCCTTCCACAACTCAGCCCAAACTCTTTCAAATGATGGTGGATGTGTATAACAAATGGGCCACCATATCTTGCTGCTGCTTCATTAGAACCCAATCCCATGCAGGATAAGACATGCTTCTGTCTGATTTCAGTGTCCTAGATTCTGTAAGACTGAGCTACACGCTTGCCTCTGTTACCTGAACATCAAATAGAAAGTTGTGCTTGGTATGGTTTATGCTGAGGGATAACCACAACAAACGCCCTTTTTGTTGGATCACTCTTTCACAGTTCTCATCCTTTGTTTTTTCTCCCTTGCAGAGATGCCATCATTCTGGCACTGATTAATAGTGGGACCAGCTTCTTCTCTGGTTTTGTAGTCTTCTCCATCCTAGGCTTCATGGCTGCAGAACAGGGAGTTGATATCTCTAAAGTGGCAGAATCTGGTGAGTGCTCATGAATTCAGGGATGGTAAAGCAAGTTGGATGAGATGCTTGGCTGTTCTCCAGTTCTGGGAGAAGTACAATTTTAGGAGGAAATAAGCACACTTGCGGTCAGGTCCAGAACGTAGTTCAGTTGTCTTGATTCTTAAAATTACATCTATACGTGCAACTACACCTTCTCCTGCAGCTGCTATACCAGAATTGTTTGATATGCTCAATTTTTATCATTCCTTCTCATCCTATCAAGAAGATGATCAAGGGGAAAGATCAGCATAATGGGAACTACCCTTGTGCACCTGGTATTTCCAGACTACGGCAAAGGCATGACACATCACAATATGCACACAATTTAGAATCAGATTTGTCACACTGAACAGGGTATATACTTAGGGTTTTATGTGCATACAATGTGAGGTTTTCTTATTAGTGGTGTCAGTTTGCCAGATTGAAAAAAAGTTTTGGCTTTCATTTCAAAGCAAAATTGTATTCCAATCCATCCGAAACAGCTCTTGAGATTCTAAATGAAATCTTGAGACTCTCTCAGTCCCCTATCTATCCCGATGCAAAAGTAAAATAAAAATCTACTGCCTTTGAAAGTACAAGTCTACAAAATAAAGGAAAGACATGTTGCTAAGCATTTTGGGACATTCTATTTGAGACAGCACCATGCCTTTCGGGATAAGGGAAAAGTTAGCCAGAAATAAGAGACTATTTGATTAATTAGTTTTTACTGAACTGGAAATGTAGAGGAAGCTGTTCCTTCTTCTCTAAAGCAAGAGTGTCTCTTTGTTAAGTTAACCTCATTTAGCTCCACTTTTTCTCCTCTGCAGGTCCTGGGCTGGCTTTTATTGCATATCCAAGAGCTGTCACTCTGATGCCAGTTGCTCCTCTCTGGGCTGCCCTCTTTTTCTTCATGCTGCTGCTTCTGGGCCTAGACAGCCAGGTGAGACTTTAGGGGGGAGGGGGCAGAGAGCAGGAAACAAATGGGTAGCCAACACCATACTAAGAAAAGCAGGAGATCCATTATCCTGCCTTCAGCATCTTCACTTCTCCATACTTTGCTTCTCTTTCCCTTCCACACCAGTTTGTAGGCGTTGAAGGATTTATAACTGGGATCCTGGAC
Organism: Laticauda colubrina; assembly: GCA_015471245.1. Classification (NCBI taxonomy): domain Eukaryota; kingdom Metazoa; phylum Chordata; class Lepidosauria; order Squamata; family Elapidae; genus Laticauda; species Laticauda colubrina. The sequence goes on along the minus strand of BLBF01000021.1, from coordinate 25,847,655 downwards.
TTCTTCCCATCCAGTCATGCCTTCCGATTCCAGAGAGAGATCGCCGTGGCCATCTTCTGTTTCATCTGCTTCTTCATTGAGTTGTCCATGGTGACTGAGGTATGACCACACTGAAGCACCTTTAGAGGAATGGAAAGGGGGGGAGGGAAGGAGGGGTGACAAGCAGAGCTGCACAGGTCTGAACAAGCCAAGAGTGTTCTGACCCAACCGGGTTCCCAAAGAGCAAACACAGACAAAGGCAGCAGCCCCCACCTTTTAAGGTTTAATAACGAATTCTATTCTGAAGGCTGCTTTCCACTAATTAGCTCTGACAAGAAAGAGCCTTGCCAAATTGTTTGTCAATGCTGCCAAAACCCCAGAGATAAGAACTAATTTTCAATATTCTCCAAACACAAACTAAGATGTCCACCAGTTGAGCTTCAGAGCTTCTTTGCTTTCTGCAAAGAACGCTTTTCCAAACCTGGCTTTTATCCTCTTGAGGGAGGGGCCATTACCTTGCAGCCTTACTTCTGAGTTGCCTGTGCTGCTGTAATTGTTCTTTCCTCTGAGCAAGCCTTCATGCATGTGCATTTGGCACAGGCTCTTCGGGAACCTCATCACTGTTGCCAGCCCCCACAATCTCTGAAGGCAGCAGTCCACTCCCTGATGGTCCTGGCCCCTCATCAGAGTCCTTGCTCTCCTCAGCCATCTGCACCTGCTGGCGGCTAACCACAGCAAATAGAGGGAGGTTTGAGACATTCTGGAGGTGACCAACCAAGGCAGTAAATTCAGATCTCCTTCTGAGACAGGTTAACCCCCTGTTGACAATTCCTACACAAATATTGTAATGATCGGGAAAGTCATGCTTGAAAGTCTTTGGAAAGAGGGATTTGCCTGGTGGGTCATAATACTGTCCTTCATGGCACACTAAAAGCACTGTCCCAGCATTGTTCAGATGGCTTTAAAAAATGAGCAGATAACTCTCTCTTCCATCCTTCCTTCTAGAACTGTAATAAAAAGCCAACTGAGAAATAACGTCAATCCTTTAATTGTGGGCAGAGAAAATCTGTTCTTAAACATAGGCTTAAAACAAAAGGATGAATTAGCATGGTTCATATTCCACTATATACAGGTAACATACACTGCTCAAAAAATAAAGGGAACACAAAAATAAGACATCCTAGATCTGAATGAATGAAATATTCTTATTAAATACTTTGTTCATTACATAGTTGAATGTGCTGGCAACAAAATCACACAAAAATTATCAATGAAAATCAAATTTAGCAACCCATGGAGGTATGGATTTGGAGTTACACTCAAAACTAAAGTGGAAAAAAACACTACAGGCTGATCCAACTTTAATGTAATGTCCTAAAAAGAAGTCAAAATGAGGCTCAGTAGTATGTGTGGCCTCCACATGCCTACAATGCCTGGGCATGCTCCTGATGAGGTGGCGGATGGTCTCCTGAGGGATCTCCTCCCACACCTGGACTAAAGCATCCCCCAACCCCTGGACAGTCTGTGGTACAACGTGGTGTTGGTGGATGGAGCGAAACATGGTGTCCCAGATGTGCTCAATTGGATTCAGGTCTGAAGAACAGGCGGACCAGTCCATAGCATCAATGCCTTCGTCTTGCAGGAACTGCTGACACACACTCCAGCCACATGAGGTCTAGCATTGGCTTGCATTAGGAGGAACCCAGGGCCAACCTCACCAGCATATGGTTTCATAAGGGGTCTGAGGATCTCATCTCGGTACCTAACGGCAGTCAGGCTACCTCTGGTGAGCACATGGGGGGCTGTGCGGCTCCTTAAAGAATTGCCACCCCACACCATTACTGACCCACTGCCAAACCGGTCATGCTGGAAGAAGTTGCAGGCAGCAGAACATTCTCCGTGGCGTCTCCAGACCCTGTCATGTCTGTCACATGTGCTCATTGTCAACCTGCTTTCATCTGTGAAGAGCACAGGGCGCCAGTGGCGAATTTGCCAATCTTGGTGTTCTCTGAAAATGCCAAACGTCCTGCACGGTGTTGGGCTGTAAGCCCAATCCTCACCTGTGGGCGTCGGGCCCACATACCACCCTCATGGAGTCTGTTTCTGACCATTTGAGCAGCCACAGGCACATTTGTGACCAGCTGGAAGTCATTTTGCAGGGCTCTGGCAGTGCTCCTCCTGTCCCTCCTTGCGCAAAGGCGGAGGTAGCGGTCCTGATGCTGGGTTGTTGCCCTTCTACGACCTCCTCCACGTCTCCTAATCTACTGGCCTGTCTCCTGGTGGCCCCTCCATGCTCCGGACACTACACTGACAGACACAGCAAAGCTTCTTGCCACAGCTCGCACTGATGTGCCATCCTGGATGAGCTGCACTACCTGAGCCACTTGTGTGGGTTGTAGACTCTGTCTCATGTTACCACTAGAGTGACAGCACCGCCAGCATCCAAAAGTGACCAAACCATCATCCAGAAAGCATAGGAACTGAGAAGTGGTCTGTGGTCACCACCTGCAGAACCACTCCTTTATTGGAGAGGTCTTGCTACCTGCCTATGCTTTCCACCTGTTGTCTATTCCATTTGCACAACAGCATGCGAAATTGATTGTCAGTGTTGCTCCCTAAGTGGACAGTTTGATTTCACAGAAGTGTGACTGATTTGGAGTTCCATTGTCTTGTTTAAGTGTTCCCTTTATTTTTTTGAGCAGTGTATATTAAGCTTTTGTTCCTTTGATTAATCTATTCCAATCTAGACATTCATGTTTTCACACATAGCAAATCAGCTGCAAATCTCCTTCAGATCCTGCTGATATAACAGCTTAGATTTAGCATGGTTTGTACAACCAACCTTTCCAGAGTATTCTTTGCTGGCCATTTCTTGCAAAACTTTAAAGTGTATAAATGTATGGATTTCCCAAACAGCAGGCATTCACACACATTTTATCTGCTAGCATGAGAACACCCAGACTTCTCTGAGTAAACACATAGGATTTCATTGTTAATTTTTTGGAAAAAGAGGGAAAGATTTTCTACAAAATGATCCTAAAATCCTTTTCTTTAATCCAGGTGACAAGGGTAGTTGTCAATTATTCACTGTTGTTTACACTGCATGAAATTGGCAAGTACACCTGATTATAGTTACATAATGTGAAACTATTTACATACGGTATGCACACAATGCACAAGCCAAACAATAAAGATAGATGAAAACAAAGCATTTGTAAGAGGTGTATTTGCTAATGGAAACTTATTTGAAAAGATTTGTTGGTTACTTACAGGTAGTCCTCATTTAATGACTGTCTTGTTTAGCAACTATTTGTAGTTATGACAGTGATGGAAAAAATAATTTTACAATCAATCCTCTTATATATGACCTTCACAGCTCTTAAAGCAAAGGAAAACTGAAGGAAGATCATAAACACAGGTGCAGTTTCACTGAGTGACTGCTTTGTTTAACAGCCAAATTACCAATTCTTAAACAATCGTGATCACTCAATGAGGATGACCGCTATTGCTTCAAGTTGCAGTTAGGGTAGTTATATACTTTTCTCTGGCTTTAGATTAAACTCTTCTTTTTGACACATTCTCTTTTTGTATTCAGGGAGCTCCCGCTTATATACAGCAGTATAGATCCCTATTTCTGGTTCTATTTGGCACGATACTTATTGAAGTATCCTAGATCAGGAGTGGGGTTTCAACTTCATTAGCTGAGCAGGCTGCTGGCGGCAATATTTGGAGGCCTTAGATTTCCCACTACTGTTCTAAATAAAATGCTACGATTTCTCTTTTGTAGATTCCCATCCAAGATTTTGGAGTTTTTATGCCATTTAGCAACTCCTTACCTTTTTACTAAAAACTACCGTATAATGTGTCCCCTTTATGTCCTGGCCACTGAGTTTACATTAAACCGGTGTCCTCTGCTAAAGCATCCACAGAGCTATGACTGCTACACCTACTGTCTCCTTTCAGTGCCAAGCTCAGATAAACTCTTCTGTAGATGTAGGAGCAGGTTCTATATAGCATTGATTGGTCTAAGGCCAATTGTCCTTCCCCTCTTGGTTCCTTATGATTTGATTGTGGGGTGGTGGTGGTTAGTATGCAAAGAATGTACTACATGAGCTTTTAATGGCAGAACTGGTATTCATTAAACCAACCAGCAAGAAGCAGTGATTTAAGACTGATAGGGAATTTACAATTTGAGGCAGATGCAATTGGGTCTCTTGTATGAAAGAAGTTGATTGTGGCAGGGCCTCTTCTGTTTAGATAAGTGCCTTTACTGGGTGAACCAGAAATTCATTTATCAGAGGACTTTAACTGTAATCAGAGCACATGACTGTGACTGAAGTGTCCTCATTCATCAGGGCAAATGCCACAACTGTTGTGTTTCTAGGGCAGGGAAATATCTGCCCCTACTGAAACGCTTCCTGCCAGTACTTGAGCAATGACATCATCCCAAAGAAGGGAGGAAAAGACTCGTTGGGATTCCCAGATGCAGCCTCCTGCTTTGCAGCAGCTGACAGGTGTAAGGGAATCCCTGAAGCTTTGCCATGGCCTAGAAAGTGCCTGAACCAATCTCTGATTGGTTGAGCGAGCAGAGAGAGGGTCCCAGAGAGACAATTTGAAAGCAAGCTCCTGCTCTTCCCTTCAGGGAGAATACCTGCCCTCCCTTCAGGGAGCTGACTGGGAACATGCTGTGAAATGTTATCTCCAGCTCATCTCTTACAGTGTTTCTGCTATGTGGAATCTCAAACAGAAAGGGCTGTTTTTAATAAGAACAATCGCGTGCCTACTTTATCCCATTTGGATGAGTCTGTTCAATTTACTAGAACTTTCAGGTGATCATTCCTCCTATGGCTAATTCCCAGTTACTCAGGTTTACATACCACTACCCATACACAGAAACTCCCTTCTCTCTTCTGCTTTGGGGAGAGCACTCACATTGCAAAGATGGGGAAGGGCCATTCCTTAAGACCTTCAGATGCCCGTTGGCAAAGAAGGGTGTGAATATTTGTGGTGGGGGATTTCTCCTTTTTTTTTTTTTTTTGCCATTCTTTTTTTAAGCTCCATCTGTGTTGGGACAAGCCTCTTTCTGCTGTTTTGAATGTGTGTCCAGGGAGTAAGAAGGATTTGGATTAGAAGACTTGAAATACTCCTGATGTAGCCTAACTTTCTCCACAGAATCTCTCCACTTTGCCCAGTAGAATGAGAAAGCATTTTTGCCTTCCAGTTAGACCTTCTTTTCTTTCTACTCCTGGCATTCTCAGGAACCGTCAGACATTTTTGGGTTACTCATCCAAAGCTCAGTAGCTTTGCTCAACTTTCCCTTCCCTGCTGTCCCAACCTTCAGGACTGCTGATTCTTTTTCTTCCAATCTTCCTGCTGCCTCCTGGGAAGATAGCAGAATGAAAGTCAACTCTTCTTTGCTCTTGATTCTTGGTGCCTTGGTAGACACAACCACATTATAGAAAAAGCAGAAAAGGCAGAAAAAGATCTTGTAGTCCATTGAAACTGTCTTTTGAGTATTTTTGTTTTCTTTTTAATTTATACATTATTTTATTATTATTTTTCTTTTCAATTTTTGTCAGATAATGGACATGTGTTTTTCCCAAGCATGTTTAAACTCAGTTATCAAAGTGGTTTCTGTTCTTTTGGATTTTATTCTTACAACCATGGGATTCTGTAATGGTCTCCCATCTAGAAGTTCAGTGAGCATCACTCTGCATAGCCTCCCACCCAGAGAAAGTCAGCCAAGTGCTGCTGCCTACTCAGGAAGTAAAGCTCCCAAACTTTTAAGCCACTGCCTTCCATAACCTGCTCAACAAGGCAAAAGCATGGTTAGGAGTTGCCACATATTCCTGTTCTTTCATTCCACTGAAGAGTGGAAAGTGGTTTTCTCAACTCTACCCTTTGTGGCAAGGAACCTCCCATCTTCCCTTCCTTCTCTTTCTTTTTCAAGCAGCAGAAGTGGGTTCAATAAAGCAGGTTTAAGGAAGGAATGTTGCTCCTACTGTCTCTTGTGGGTTGGGGGGAAGGTGCTTGCTTAGCAACTGTTTTGTGATATGGCCAACCTGAGCTAGAACTAATTTTGTGGAGGTGCCCTGAGTAGGAAAAAAGGGAAACTGGAGCCGGGCAAGGGAGGCCAGTTTGAAAGTGCTCTGTTTCATCCTGCTGTCTCACAGCCAGCCCCTCTCCTAGGGGGGCATGTATGTCTTCCAGCTCTTCGATTACTATTCAGCGAGTGGCACAACACTACTGTGGCAGGCCTTCTGGGAGTGCGTGGTCATCGCCTGGGTTTATGGTAAGAGAGAGTTGCATGATGATTAAAAGAATCACCTGAAACAATGCTGGCAAAACAAGAGGTGTTTTGCCCCAAATGTTGACACTAGATACAGATCAACCAGCATGTCAGCTGCTTGGCACAAATCAGTAGAGCAAGCACTCTGGATTAGAGAAAAAAATCATTTCTAATTCTCAAAAGCACAAATGGAGTAAATGTGACATTTAACCCGCTTCCAAGGGTGAATCATTTACTGTATAACATTTAGTAATTGACATGCACATGCACATATGCTTCCAGACAGGAACAGTGTAAAACAGGCAATCCCATGTTTAGCTTTTAGCAGGAAAAGTGCTTGGGAGGCTCAAGGTTATGCCTTCCCAAAAGTTTTTAAGATTCTGTTCCAATCTAAATGTATTGGGCTCATGGCCAAGAAACACAACACATTTCGTGCTTCTAGTGGGTGCCATTTAGAGAAGATGGCTTTCTTGTTAATGCAAGCAGCCCAGAAGTTGGTTAGTGATTAATCAGTAGCATGAAAGAGGGTCACACATGCTACGGAGACTTAAGAACAGCCGTCTTGCTCTGGAATTGCACCTTATGGCTTTCCCACATCACACTGGCTTGCCTCTTTCACATTTAAAGTAGGATGAGATCACAGTTAAAAGAAAAGGGGTTGGTTGTATGGGCTGAGCTCTCCTCCCTATCCAACCCATGAAAATAGTGGGTTAAACTGAGTTTAGGACCTGGATGATAGGCAAAAGGAACATTTGGAGATCTAAGTTACACATTTGGAAATCTAAATCACACATTTTTCATTGTCCTTTACAAGTTAAAAGAAAATTGTCAAAGACAAAGACTGAAAATTGGCATTCCAGGGACCCAAAATGTCTTTCTCCTCTCCAGTTCGGTATGGTGTTTTACTTTCAAGACTAATTGAGTTGCTGCTGGTATCATCTTACTTCCCAATCAGTCTTTACATCACCCAAATAGTAGAGAAGAGATTAAAAGGATCCTTGCCTGACCATAGCAAGTCTCCAGGGCACTCCCCTTGCTAACAGCCTAGATCTGCTTTGTTAGCAGTCTTACACTTTCCTTAATGTAGGTATGAGTGGAATGTAAGTAATAAAGAGATAAATAATAAAAGCTTCCCTTGTACCTGCCTTGATTTATGTGGAAAGGGCAAAGGGCAAGGCAAATCAGAGCTCTTCTTCATACAGACTGAAACATTTTTGGCTTGGCCCTGTGTGTGCTGCCTTGACTGGCTGCAGGCAAAAGCACACCTTCTCTGCACATAAACCAGCAGCATCAGGTTTGTGTGTGTGTGTGTGTGTGTGTGTGTGTGTACACGCACACACACAGAGTTAATATTCTATAATGTCTTTTTAAAAGTTGATTACAATTTCTTTTGTCCTTGATGGTTATGAGCACTGGGTTATGGGATGGGGCCCCTCTGGTTTATGAACACTGGAGCCAATTTGGAAACGCTTTAATCCAAGTTCTATCTATCGTGAGGTTACTTCCTCTCATGGCCTTGAAAGCTGCTCTGGCTTATTTGGCTTCTGGTGTGCATATCAAATAACTGTGTCAACCCAAATGCCCATTTTTATTACAAGTGCCTCAGTTTTTCTACTCTGTCTGCTGAAGAGGCTCCAAAGCTCTTTAAACCTCATAGCAATCTGGACCTACAAATTGTGTAACTGGGCAATGCCTCTCATCAGCAGACCTCAGGGACAAGCATGGATTATTTTGTCAGGGCTGTGACAAAACAGTCCTGTATTTGCCATTTTAAACTCCTAGTGATGCATGGAAGAAGTGGGAAATTTCTCCATCTTCACATGTGGAGAAAAAATTATTGGTGCTTTCTGAGTTCGGTTATTTTCTTGAGAAGTCCAGAGAGCACCAAGGACCCCCTCATTTTAACCCACAGCTAGAAATATTCTCCTTTATTGGAGAGAAACTTATGTGGAAAAGTAGTCTGCCAAATTATTCTACCCTTAAGAAAAACAGAGAATTGCATTTACTACCATTCATGCACACACATTTTCAGTCTTAGGTAGGAAAGTCTAGGAACAAATTTGCCATGTGATCAGTTGCTCAGACCCTTTAGCTTGAAGCAAAAGACCCTCTTAAGTTGAGCATGACTTTTGGGAATACACCCTTGGAATTTTCTTGCAACGTTCGGGACTTTTTCTGAGACTTTTCAACTTCTCAGTCTAAGCAGCAGCTCTCAGATCTCCCCTCCAAATAGTAATCAAGCATTAGCATCTGAGATCCCTGTTGCACTCCCTCTACCTCACATGGTCAAAGAGTAATTAAAGGGTGATTGGTTTTTTTTCCTTCACCCTGTCAGTACTTGCTCCAAGCGGGAAGGCCAACCCTACCCAGCATGACACACACACCTCGTTTTTAATTATCACTTTCCAGTTTGGAGCTGACAATAGTAATACAGTTTAGATTCTACTCATAGCAGATATTGGAACTTGGAAGGGACAGAGATCCACCCATTAGACCATTATTCTACCCTAATAATTGAGAATACAGCAGCATAAAAAAAAAAAAAAACTAGCCATGTTCCCTCACTGACTGGTGCTCAAACCAACAGAAACTGCTATTTCAGCTTCAAGTGGAGAGGCGAAGGGCCCTTTCGGTCTTGTCTCACAGGGGTTCTAGTGCCTGGTTTAGACCCAGTTGGCCACTGTCAGGAAGAAGAAAGCTGGATGGATATCATACCTCAGCAGTGTCGAACTCAATTTCATTGAGGGCCGCATCAGGGTTGTATTTGATCTCGGGGGGGGGGGGGGCAGAGGAGGCGTGGCCAGCTCAACATCACTCATGTTGGGGGCGCCTTTGGTGCCCAAGCACTCTGCCAGTGAAAACAGGCTCCCAAGCTCTGTTTTCGGCTGTGACAGCCTCCTGCAACCCTCTGCCAGACAAAACAGGCGGCCTTCCCGAGCTCCGTTTTCACTGGCAGAGGCCCCATGGGCCAGTCCTTTACTGTTTCCAAGGGGGCCTCATGGATCAGATCTAAGCAACCCATGGGCCAGATCCGGCCCCCAGAGTCTTGAATTTGACACCCTTGTGTCAAACCGTGTCACATTTCTGAAATTATTCCTAAGAGTGGCTTTGCGTGTAGGGCAAGCATGGAGGCTGTATATAAACACCCTGGAAGTTCTGGGATCCAAGGCACTAATGTTTGAAGCAGGCACAGCCTTTCTGATATCCCTTTCTAGTCTGATTCAGCAAAGCTCCTCTCACATTCTCAGAAGCCTCTCACTCTTTCACTGCTTCCTATCTCCTTCCAGGGGCTGACCGTTTCATGGATGACATTGCCTGCATGATTGGGTACCGGCCCTTTCCTTGGGTGAAATGGTGCTGGATGGTCGTGACCCCTCTCATCTGCCTGGTAATTTGGGGGGGGGGGGGGTGGAGCTCTTGAGGATTCTTAGTGGTGGGGGAAAGCTAGATTTTGGTGTATTGTTGTTCAGTTTCTGGAGTTTTCCCACCAGTGCAGGGCCCTTTTTGGGGGGTCAAATTAAGTGTTGATCCATTGGTTGTAACTGGAATTGACCAACCAATTTGCTGGCCAAGCTTGACATCTGGGCGGAGAGAGCTGAGAGAGTGACTGGCCCCAAATCACCCAGCCAGCTTTCATGCCTAAGGTGGGATGAGAACTCACAGTCTCCTGGTTTCTAGCCTGGTGCCTTAATCACTGGACCAAATTGGGTCTCAAAGCTAATTTTCTCCAAAAGCCCAAGGAAAAAAAAAAAAAAGGAAAGCTGTTCATGTTCCTAATTCCATCCAGGTATGTAACAGGCAGAAATTCAGTAGGGGAAAATCTGCTTGGTCTCTGGGTCAACTGGACTTTGGGGGCGGGGGGAGTGGGGGTAACTGTGTAGATCAGGTTGAGAATTGGCACAGCAGGGATTTATTATTGTTATTGTAGTGAGGTAGAATAACAGAATCTCACAAGTCTGTCCCACATTTCTCTGTGTCCTGTCATATATTAAACAAAATCAAGGCAAAGTTACTTATAATCTTTTCCCTCATGCTTCCAGTTATGTATTTATTTAAGACATGCAAATGGCCACCCAAGTCAAGACACTGAGCAGCATTTAAAATCATGAAAAATACAGAAATACAGGAAAATAACACATGCTCCTGAAATAAACTAAGACCATTAAATGGTGATCAGGACTATGGTTGTGTGCTGCCCAAGGTTACTTTTGGTGAGATGGCCACCTGTATAAATTCCATAGATAAATAAACAAAGAAATGAAGTGTAAAATATACCACTTTTCAACAAATGGGAGTCTACTAGCCTGACCCCAGATATTAGGGAAAGAGCCATTTCTTTTAATACTGCTTTACTGCCTTTCTGAAGGCTCTCAGGGTTGGGCCTAGTCATCTGTCCCAGGGTTGTGTAATTTCTTCTCCAAACCCTCACATTACCCCCCTTTAATTACTTATTCCTTCCTTTCCTCTTAATGGCTCTCCGATATCTTTCCCAAGACCACTCTAAATTCCTTTACGTGGCCTTTCTTTAATGACCACCTTCATGCCCCTTTAAAGCTAAAAAGCTGTTGGGGCTCTTTCCCTTCCTTTGATTTTCTAAAAAAAAAATAGTAATCAAACCAGCTGTGCCAGCTCAAAGGTATATGGTGCCCCTAGGCCAGTTTGACAAACATTTCCACTTCCCACCCATGTGAACATTTGCTTTTTTAGAACATTCAGAAGGAATTACTGCTTTGGTATCCTAACCCAGTGCCTACTCAGCCTGCAAAGCTGCCCTGCAAATGAGGCATAAGGCCCATTGCTTTCCCCATAATATCAAAGTGGGCCTGCATGTCCCAGATATACTCTCATTCAGAATGCCAGCATGCATAAACTACGAGCCTCTCCAGAGAGCATCTGCCAGCATCCTGTTCCTCCCTCATTTCCAAAAGATGCTGCTGCTCTCAGAAGCAGCTGCTGAGGTAGAGATAACTGTGATGATGGCAGGCAGCACTGCCTACAAAATAAAGAAGTCAAACAGTGTGAGTATTGACAGGATTGTTAGGAGCTCTGGGGATTGGAGTTCAGCTCACTTAGAGAGCACAAAGTTGGGGGAAGGCAGCAGTGAAGATATTGTTTCTCTGAGCATGCTTAAGATGTCCAAAAAAGGACCAAAGAGAGAGGCTCTTTCTCTTCAAAGGAAGAAGAAAAAAGGTTAAGCAAGTATAAGTAATTTTGTCATATCTGCTGTAGGGCTAAACTGGGAAGAGGAAGAACTGTCATATTTTAACCCATTGGTAACTCATTTCCAGGGTATCTTTTTGTTCAACGTTGCCTACTACAAGCCATTGATCTACAACAACAGCTACGTTTACCCCTGGTGGGGAGAAGCCATTGGCTGGGGCTTTGCACTATCTTCCATGCTGTGTGTCCCTCTTTTTGCTCTCTACAAATTCATTCGTGCCAAGGGAACGCTGGCTGAGGTGAGGCTCTCTCCCCGACATTACAAGAACAGAAGGGTGGGATGCAGGTCCTGGGGCTGAACCTCTATGCATGGCTGGGGTAGACCCTTTCCGCTCAAAGCGCTTCTAGGAAACAATAGCAGGAAGCAGAGTTTGCTACTGGCACCCTCTGGCTGTCACCTGCACCAAACAGGTGCAGGTGGGGTGGGAGCATTAGGAACATCAAGATTGTAGGCATGTGCTGAAACTGCACCTAGGACCCTAAATTTTGGCATTCCTACCTGCCAGAGCTGAGAATGTGGCATGCATTGCAGTGCCTACACGAGCATCTGCCCAAGCTGACCACAAGGAAGCTTAGAGGTAGCAAGCTACCTCTTCTCTCCTTTGGCTGTAGATCCTCATGCCCAGACACTTGGCTGTTGCAGTTGTTGGTTGGGCTGCTGGTGCTCTGTTCCCAAGCATGAGAGCTTTCCAGGCCATCTTTTACAGCTAGTCCTCGCAACCACAATTGAGCCTCAAAATTTATGCTGCTAAGCGAGGCAGTTGTTGAGTTGTGCCTCATTTTATGACCCTTTTTGCCACACAAAATGAATCACTGAAGTTATTATGAGGTCATTAAGCAAATGTGGCTTCCCCCATTGATTTGACTTGTTGGAAGCTGACTGGGAAGGTTACAAATGGTGATCACATGAACCTAAGGACAGTCAGCTCTCATAAATATATGACGGTTGCCAAGCGCATGAATTTTGATCATGTGACCATGGGGATGCTGCAACGGTCATAAGTGAAAACCTATCATAAATCACTTTCTTCCAGTGTTGTTTTAACTTTGGTCACTAATGAACGGTTGTAAGTCAAGGACCACCTTTATTTGTTTTATGGACAGAGCTATTGTGGGGTGAGGTGAGGGATATTTCTGCCTTGCTGAAATATTGGCTAGCCTTTCTCTTTCCCCCACAAAATTACCTGTCCTAGGACTGAGGAAAAGGGAGGAAGTGATCTGGAGGAAAAGTCCGACACCGTCATCCATCCCATTCTTGACAGAGGGGAAAATCTCTTAGTTGAGAAGAATGCTTTTCTTCTCACTTCTCTCTCTGGGTAGAAATGAGAGAATATTCTTTGAACCCCTATAACAGGCTGGGTGCTGTCCTTTCCCTCCTGCCCATGTAATCTTGGCAGGGATTTGCAGCCATCACAGGTTCTGAGAAGATGAGTAGGATTGCCTTGCCAAAAATTTATCAATAGTGTATTTCAAAAATAATAATGGGCTACTGTATGGGGGAAGACATGAAACATAAAAAAAGATATCAGCAATACAGCCGAAAATATTAATCCTTGAATATGTTAAAGAGAAAGAGGATGAGGAATTGATATGAATGAATCACAAGGATGAGGTGTGTCTCGTATATGGGATGCCGGGAGGAGGTGAAAGAGGTGGAGGCAAAAAGGTATCTCTGAAGTTTGGTCTGATCCCCACCTCTCTTCCTTTGCTTCTTCACAGCGCTGGCACCATCTCACCCAGCCAGTCTGGGGTTTGCACCATCTAGAGTACAAGGTGCCCGAAACAGATGCTCTGACCAACCTCTCCCCTGTCCTGGAGGGGGGGGGGCAAAGTTGTCATCTTGGAGAGCATCATGTGACCAACGCTCCCCCACTGCAGGAGAGGCCCTGCCCTGGTCTGCCGATGGAGGAGGCGGGGAAAGGATTCCATCTGTGAAGTTTGGGGGGAGTGCTGCCTACCTGTGCGCGGAAGAAGTATTAGGGATTCTTTATCCATCTCCCACCTTTTCTTCTCGAGCACCAGAATGGCTGAGAGGTGGATTAACTAGTTTCCTCTGATCTTTGATCAGAAGGATGGAGTACTAAAGGCCATAGGGGTGGGGGGAGGGAAAGGGGGGCGGGGAGGAGAGCCTTAGATTTACATTTTTTTAAAACAAAGAAGTTATTTTTTAAAAGATGAAATATTTTAAATTTATATATACATTATATATATATATATATATATATATATATATATATATATATACACACACACACACACACACACACACACACACACACACACACAAGAAACCAGATTTATATACATGTGTGTGTGTGTGTGTTAAGTTTTCGCGAGTACTTACATATATGGTATTCAGCTTTGTTCGGTTATTTTCCCACGTCATCATAGTTGTGCTTTTAAAGCTGTAGCAACGTTTCGGCAGAATCTCTTCTGCTATCATCAGGCTTCTCTATTGTGTTCGTCTGTGAGTTAAGACTTTTTTACTGTGATTTAGACTTTTACTTTTAAAACTGAAACAACTGTAAAACTCTTAACTCACAGACGAACACAATACAGAAGCCTGATGATGGCAGATGAGATTCTGCCGAAACGTTGCTACAGCTTTAAAAGCACAACTATGATGACGTGGGAAAATAACCGGACAAAGCTGAATAAAACACACACACACACACACACACACACACATATCTTTAGCCAAATGCATGGAACACAGATTCCTTCCCATTCAGTGGATGACTGCTTTGGGATCCAGAGCACTGCACTTTTATTCCTTGTTTAGGTGTGGGGAGGAGGGTTGATCAGGTGAGAGAGGGCTGTATATTTGGCCCCCATCTCTTGTCAAGGAAGCAGAATCTGGCACTTAGCAGAAGCAGGAAGGCTTCAAAAGGGATCTGCTGAGAATCCAGGTCCCTAGGTGCCTACTACTACAGTCAGCAGGGAGACATAAAGAACAATTCCAATTAGCATTGGGGACTCTATTCTCAGCTCTGTTCCTCTAACACTAAAACAGCGTCTCTCATTTTTTGTGCCCTCCCATATCTAGGAGATCGACGCTTCCCTCACGCCAAAATGGCAGCCCTCTTGGCCAGTCTTTGTCAATAATGGGCAGTGTGAGTAAGAGCCTTTCTCTCCCCACTCCTCCCACCCCTTGTCATACCAGGTGTCAAACCAACCAAATAACCTGAATCACAGGAACCCTTTGTATAAAGACCACATAATGACTTTCACAGTATTAATGAGTTTCATAGTATTACAAATTTGCCCAAAATGAGAATACGGGAGAGGGGATCATGTACTTTAACCCAGGCCCTGCTCCTGGAGAAAACATAGCCCTTTCCTGAAATGTCTTGCATTTTACAGATCCTCTCCCCCTCTCCGCTGAGATAGACAACACTATTTGGTTCCAATGTTTAAAGTGCCTCCTATGTTGCCATTGTGTTGCCACTTCAACCCATGGCTTCCAAAAGCATTAAAACCTACTTTGTGAAATGGTGCAGCAGTGCTTTCTGCCTGGCACCTACAATTTGCAGGAATTACCTTTTGGATTGGGTGTATTGGGGAGAGAAGGTACATAATAATTCTCCATAGACATATTTGGAAAAGAGCCCAGGGGGTTCTGTAGGATTTATAGCCAGAATTAGAATTCAACCCCCCACCTCACCCCGGCTGCCTGAATAAACTTTGCCAAAGTCTGCTTCCATGTCAAGAGCAGAACAGCCATGGATATGCAGGTGTTATTAGACTACAGTTCACATCATCCGTGGCCGAATATTGTGAAACAGATGGAATTTGAAGTCTAAAAACATTTGAAAGTCCTTGGATTCCCCCACCTTTATTTGGCATCAAATCATTGGTGGCCTTCTATGCAATTGTGTTTCAAATTTGGTCATTTTAGGAGGTGTTGACCTGTGCTGACTATGGAATTTTGGGGAATTGAAGTCCACAACTCTAAAAGTTGCCAAGCTTGAAAACATTGCTTTATGCCATCCTTTGCCAACCTGGTGCCCTTTGACAGTTGTGATGGACATCACCCAAGTTTCTAAGCCAGTACAATCCAACAATTGTGCTGGCTGGGAATAGCCTCTTTGTTGAAAGCACCAAATCCAGGAAGGCTGCTGTAATGCTTTATGCAACTCCCAATAAATCTTCACTAGTTTTTTTATTTGCACATTTTCTAAGAAAGAAAAAAATGTGTTGTGTAAATATACATTTATTCGCATAAGTATCCAAGAGAAACCAATCCTTAACTGTTGTAGAGAGCTTCATACTTGTCTATTTTTAAAAAGAAGCACTTATACAAGAAATAGAAATATTTAATTTTCTTATATTTCTGCAGATTGTACAAAAAAAGGTGATAAGAAAGAAATTATAGAATTTTATTTTGTGACAAAAGTTATAAATATTTTGTCTATGTTTGTTTAAAATAACAATCCAACCTCATGAAATAGGGAATTGGATGTTTTTTAAATTTTAGGATTAGTATATAGGATGATCATGTAACAAATAAGCAGTGATTTGGGAAAAATGAACAAGATCTGGCAGGGAGGGATGAATTGATCTGCATTAACTAAGAATTGTGTGATTCATTTCATCTGCTGCATGTAGTTTGTATTGTCTGTACACTGTTTTTATGATCAGTTTTAAGGCTTCTGATGTGTTTAACTGCTGCTTTACAGAACAACTGTCAATCACCAAGCCAGGCATGACAATATGCTTGCCTGAAAAACTAAATAGAGCCTCCATAGCCAGTTATTGTATACCTTTGACTATCAGCTGCTGTGGAAACCTTTGGGGGAAGACTCTCATGCTTGATTTGTGAGTCCCTTGAAAGCGTCAGAGCTGGTTGCCATTATAAACAAAATGCTTGGGTTGCATGGATACCAGATCAAATTCAGCAGAACTTCTTAAATTAATTATGTTTGTTTGCAAGTCAGAAACACTATGCAAGATGCCGATACAGCATCACATCTAATAAACAAGCCTATTTTTCATAATGCTCTGTTCAGAGTTTAATGCATCCGCATGCAGTTGTTAAATATGACAATCTGCAAGCAAGCTACCTGTGTTTGTTTCCCATTGTTTTATTTTTTAAAAAAAATTCATTGTAGGGGTTTTTAATGCTCATTTTGGGGGGTCTATGCAGTTAATGCATTTGACATATCTGTTCCATCTGAATTCTTCCTCAGTTTATCTCTTTGGGAAAATGGGCATTTTCATTGGAGTTCTTGCCCGCATTTCTTCCAGCTTCCTCCAACAGATCACTGACTCTTTTGATTTATTCGATTTAACTTAGTGTGCTATTACCAAGATCTCCATATGGGTGTCATTTTGAGAACTGCATTACCTTGTAAGCAAAAATAAATTTGTGACTCAGTATTAAGACTGAAAGGCCATCTTTCAGTATGTTTTTCTCCCATTTCCTATTAATGTGGGACACAGTAACTAAAATCCCCTTTAGAAAGTGTATTGTGTTCAGCCACAGCTTCACATCCCTCCCTGAAGTTAATCTTTGCAAGACTATTCCTCCTGCTTGTTGCCGCTCAGATTCAAAGACCCTCTTTCATCCTTTTGCACACAAGAGCTGCTGTCTTCTTTGCCGTCGTCTTTTTCGAGATTTGCCTTCACCCTTAAATACACCAAAAACATTTTTAAAATATTGATGACAACAACCAGGCTCATTGTGCTAAGGAAAATATGAATTAATGAAAGAGCTCTGGAAGAAAGAAATGATCGGAAAACCCATGAAATGTCCACAAGGTAAGGAGGCCATATTGTCTTGACAGAAATAATAATAGTGTCCAAGGCCAGCTGTTCACACCTTAGATATTTCTGCCTCGTAGACTCTATTCCCATTGTAGATGTGTCAGCTTGATGGTAGAGATTGCCAAGTGCCATAGTTCACAAATCTTTGCCCTTTCTAACTCTGTTACTGCCTGCAAGGTGGGAAAGGAAGGTGAGAAGCAGGAGGAGGAAGTGATGGATGCTGCTTGATGATTTTGACCTGTGCCTGCCCAGAAAGCTTTGCCTTCGTTGCAGGACTTCTCCCACCACCTTTTCCTGCTTCACTTATCATCTCCATCCAGCTGTGTTAGCAGTGAAGCCCTAGATTGTGGGGCTCAGATTTTTCACTGGGTTGTTCACATCTCTGATTAGCCCTTTCCTCCTCCCTCATCTCTTCCCCACTTTTGCCTCCCCAAGTAGCACTGCCTGCCTCTGAGGCAGTTAGCTGCCATGACTCATCCTAACAGATAAGCCACAAACCAGAATGATTCCCTAGGTTACGATACTGATAGAGAACTGAAAGCCAGCAAGATTTCAATTGGTTTATCAAAGGCCATTAGCTATTGACAGAGTTTGCCAAAATAAGGCCATGAAGGTTTTGTCCTTAGTTGCCTTCTCCAAATAAAAATTGACAAGAAATTTGCAGGTCTCGGTCAGTGATCTATGTAGTCTTCTGTTTATTGCCTTTGTCTAGGAAATTCCTGCCTGCTGTTCTGAAAAAAATCCATCTTGGGACAGATTTTTTTTCATCCTTTTCATCTTCCCTGTATTAATTTGCCAGCCAGGGCTGGAAAATGTAACTAAAAATCCAGTACTGTCAAATCTTTTAAATTTGGATAGAAGAAATGAAACAAGCATAGAACATTCTGATGAAAGACACTCAAGAAATATTAGTCCCAGGAGTAAAATAAAATGTAACTTGGAGATTTCTGACCACTTCCACCAGCATCCATGTGCAAAAGTGTGAGACTTGCCCCATAGTCTGGTCCAAAGCAAAGGATTTCCAGAGCATTGGCTGCTGTCATTCAAACACCCCCAGCCCATGCAAATGCCACACTCTGTTTTCCATTTTGCAAATGGAGGGAGAAATGGCAATCAGCCTCTGCTCAAGGCCAATTATGCTCTGGGAGATTACATTCATCACATGCACACACACATCAGGGCACACACATGCATGCACACATATATATACACCTTGTGTCCCAGTCTTCCAACATTGCAGCTTTAATCCCAATTGCCAGTATTAGCTCAGTGCCAGATATATTGCAAAACATCTTCAAATCCCATTCCTCTGTAATTAACTGCGGGTTATATATTGTCTGTAATTACTTTTTGTGTACAGTATGTATGCGTGTGCGTGTGGCTATGCTCGCTCTATCATGGAACATAGCAATAAAAGGAGCCACCTTGACCTTCCACCCAAATGAATGTGTCTTTGTTTATGAAGTGTGGCTGGGCTGGGGGAAGGGCAAGAGGAAGGGCAATTTGGCTTCTCTTCCTTTCAACCTGGCTGGGGAATTCTGGGAGTTGCAGTACACACACCTTAAAGTCGCCAAGGTTGAAAAACACAGTTCTAAAGCAATAGTTCATCGACTATGGAATTTGAACCTGTGCAAAGATGGGCAGGCCCAGACCCACACCTATCACAACATTTCCTGGAAGGATCCTGGAAGTGTTGAAAACGAAACCTGTATATTGTTGAGAAAGTGGAGGTGTGACTAACTTCAGGTGCAGTGAATATCTTTAACTTCATCACCTTTCCATGCAGTAGGCATGGGAGGTCCACATGTTTGTTTGTGGATTGACGACTGTCACAGAAATAATCGTTTCCCAATATTTGTTCACCATTGCGATTTAACTGACAATGATAGGAAACAACTGAGATTTCTTTTGCAGTTGCAAACTGTAAACATTTGATTACAAGTGGTGCGTCACCCGCAACCCAGCTGAGCAAAAGGACCCCTATTGGAAAACCACCTCAAATCTTACACTGAATATTATACAACTAAAACTGCCTCATGGTTTCCATGGTGAAATCAGGCTCTGGTGAGAACTAACAGTTTTCACTACTGACCTTTAGATTTCAAGGCTTCTGCTATATACATTATGAACTCGCTTGTATATTTTTCATAATTTACTTAATATTTTTCTATTCAGAAGTAGCTTCACAAATGTCTTGAAATTGTCTTAACAGTCGATGCCCTCTTTCTTTTGAGCTCTTAAAAGTAACCGACAGAAGCCACACAATTGATGGTAGAGACACAGCCTTTCGTCATACCCACGTTACCTGCCTCTGTTTCTGAAAGATGCAGCCACCTATTAATGCAGAGAGAAGGGGAACTTAGGCCCAAGGCAGAAAAGTAGTCTATGCTGAGAGGAACTTGCTCTTTTCTCTGCTAAGTCCTGTGGTCTGTTCCCGAAGCAAGGTGAAAACTTGAAAAATTAAGTACTTGTCAGGATGAGCAAAGAAACGTTGCCCCCAAAGGATTATCTCTGGAATAAAAGTAGGTCTCAGTGTGGTTAATCCTGTGAAAGGATTGCATTATTCTAATTAAAGCTATAAAAATGATATTTCTATGGAAAATAGGGCAATTAGTTCCAGTTTAACAGAAATAGACAATGAAAAATTCTAAACATATATTTTCTTTATTAAATATTACAGTAAAGATAAAAATAATATAAATGTATGGTTAACAAAGTCACAGAGAACAACAAAAAAAAATCTACCATAGACTCAGGCAGTCTTACATCTCCTATTTTTGTGTTGCCATGACCACATTCATGTCATTCAGTAACATCAAATATTTGCTCTAATGTAATAACAAGTATCTTCTATTTTAAACTTGTACTGTTTTCCTCTGATGGAATCTTTCTTTTCCCCATTTTGCACACACAAAAATCAGCAGCATCTTAGATCCCATAGAATAGAATAGAATAGAATAGAATAGAATAGAATAGAATAGAATAGAATAGAATAGAATAGAATAGAATAGAAGCTAGAAGGGACCTTGGAGATCTTCTAGTCCAGCCCTCTGCGCAAGCGGGGAACCCTATACCATTTCAGACAAGTGGCTGTCAAGTCTCTTCTTAAACACCCCCCAGTGATGAAGTACCTACTATTTCTGAAGGCAAGCTGTTCCACGGATTTAATTCTTCTGTTAGGAAGTTTCTCCTTAATTCCAAGCTGCTCTCCTTGATTATCAGCAGTTTCCACCCACTGTTTCTTGTCCTGCCTTCTGGTGCTTTGGAGAATAATTTGACCCCTTTTTCTTTGTGGCAGCCCCTCAAATATTGGAATACTGCTATCATGTCACCCCTAGTTTTTCTTTACTTTAGACTAGCCAAATCCTGCCACTGTTCTTCATATGTTTTAGTTTCCAGGCCTTTGCGTGCATTATCTTCAATTGCACACACACTAGCCTCATGTTAATGAATTTGGGGCCACATTAAACATGACCTGGTATCAATTTACGCTATATCAAATATTATATTATTTGAACTTGCACTAATTGTGACCTACCTATGTACAAATAACCAAAATAGAAGGATCATCGCACAGCATGATTAATTATTGTTACCAGTGGATAACGTCAGATCCATTTAGTTTAGAAACTGGGTAGTCCTGTAATATGTGTAACATATATAAGCCCCAGGATTGGCACTTTTGCTCCTATATAAAAAGTTGTATGCTGGCATTTCTTTCAGAGGAGTATTGGGGATCACCAAATGGCATGCTTGGTGGGAGCTGGTGCAAAATTAGTAAAATTGGATGGCTTTGCACAAAAGGAAGCTGACTAGCTGATGGCTCACTGACTTCAGTCAATGGAGTTAAATTTATGGCTCAGCATGGAATGAGAAAAAGCAAACAGAGATCAGGTCATTTCAAGTTCTGAATCGCTGAGTCTGTTCTGCAAACAAAGGACAGAGTGTCAGAGCAGGTCCCCATGGATTGGTGCCCTCCTTGA
This sequence comes from Laticauda colubrina, assembly GCA_015471245.1. NCBI lineage: Eukaryota > Metazoa > Chordata > Lepidosauria > Squamata > Elapidae > Laticauda > Laticauda colubrina. Next base: position 25,826,418 of record BLBF01000021.1, on the reverse strand, counting down.
GAGGAAATAGAACTCAGGAGTGGAACAATGTGCACATGCGATAAGCTGGGCATCTGATCTGTTCATATATATCTGTTCCTTATCATCCATTATAAGCTCCTTGGTCTTATTGGTGTTGAGGACCAAGTTATTGTCTCCACACCACGAAAGCAACTGGTCCACCTCATCTTGGTAGGCAGACTCATCCCCTCCCGGAGATGAGTCCCACCACTGTTGTATCATCTGCAAATTTAGCAATAGTATTACTAGTGTGAGTGGGAATGCAGTCATGCACATAAAGAGTATAACCCTGTGGTGTACCAGTATTAAGAGTAAGGGCTGAAGAGGTATGATTACCTAATCTGACCCTCTGGGAGCGGACGGACAGGAAATCCATAATCCAAAAGGAGATTGAATTAGAAAGCCCAAGGTCCAGAAGTTTCGACACTAGTCTATGTGGAAGAATTGTGTTAAACGCAGAACTAAAATCCACAAAAAGCATCCTCACATAGCCCTCCCACTGTTCTAGATGAGTCAGAGCAGTGTGAAGAGTGATGGCTATAGCGTCCTCTGTAGATCTATTTTTTCTGTACGCAAACTGGGGTTTATCAAATATATGCGGAAGACCAGGAATGATGTGCCGGCAGACCCATTTCTCAAAGCACTTCATGATGATAGGAGTGAGTGCCATTGGTCTATAAATGTTGAGGTTATTGACAGGGAACTTCTTTGACAGCGGAACAATGGTGGAAGCCTTCAAACAAGATGGAATAGTGGACTGGGATAAAGACCAATTGAAGATCCTGGTAAAGACTCCAGCCAACTGATCAGCACAGTCTTCAAGCACTCGGCCAGAGATACCGGCAGCCTTTCTAGGGTCCACAGCCCTCAGAATGCTCCTCACCTCCTGTTGCTCCACAATGAGGTGGGGGCTACAATTGGCTGGTAGTTGTGTTTCATCTGTCTCTGATATCTCCACTTCAAAGTGAGCAAAGAAATGATTCAGTTCCTCTGCCAATGAAGCATCCCCCTCAGCAGGGATGATATTGGTTGGTTGATGGTTTGTAATTTGTTGAATCCCTTGCCACACCTGCCTCATTATTCTGTTAAAATTATCCTCAATCTTCCTCTTAATAATCAGTCTTGGCCTTCCGAATACCTTTCTTCAGGTTAGCTCTGGTAACACTGTATCTTGCCCCATCACCAGACCTAAAGGCCTTGGTCCTGTCACGCAAGAGGCGCTAGACTTCCTTGGTCATCCAGGGTTTCTGATTGGGATAGATCCTAATACGTTTATCCACAGTGATAGTATCTGTGCAGTGTTTGATATAGCACTAGGATAGGACGGCACTGACCACATTTAGAAAAAGGTAGCTTTGACCTTTGACCACAGTTGAAAAATGTCAATTCTCAGATTGTGAAAAATCTGGGAAGCAAAGTGAATTAAATCTAAATACTATAAAGTATTTCACAGCAAGGTCTTGTCCTGTATCACTGCCATAAATTGTAAATTCTACAAGCCAGTTTGGGAAGTTTCTAAGAGGAGTCAGAGAGAGGGCAGGACCAGAGGATGATTTCAACCAAGCTGGGAACAGAACAAGCTTCAGCTGCCAGCAGCTTGTCCCTGTTCCTACAGCTGACAGAGATCCAAGAAAGCCAGGTTGAAAGAAAAGTCAGGCTTGCTCAGGAAAAGCAAGAGTTCAGTTCCTCAAACCTGCCAAGATATATGATTGCCACTGACCTTTGTTTTATTAAGTTAAAATAGGGCTCCATTGTCAAACACCAAATATTGTATTGGGAAATTTTGTCACAGGTGGCTCAGGGAGACAGAAGAAAGGACAAAAGACTAAAAATGGCAACTTTATAATAGTAAAATCTTCAAACCTCAAATACTATCAGGACCTCCTTTAATATTCAGTTAGTGCAACCTACAGTGATGCTGGGGAAACCTGTACCCTCAGCCCCAAACAGCCCCAAAATTCAACTTCCAGTCAACCACTATGCCCTCTCCCAGCATCGAACAAACTATAGGTCCATGATTGCAAACCTATGGCATGTTTGTCCTAAGTGACATGCAGAGCAGTCTCTCTGGGCACGGCAGCTATCGGCTGTTGCTCTTCTGGGTTCCAGTGTGTGCATGCACGACAGCCAGCTGATCTTTGCACATGTTGTTGTTGTTGTTGTTGGCTCCGTCGATCTCAGGAGATAATGGAAAATTCGCATCATGGAAATGGACATGAAATGTGCTGAGTCTGTGGTGGAACCGCTCTCGTCCTTTGCATTCTGTGTGACCATTTTTCTCGCCATCGGATATTTCTTCTTTCCTCAGCTGCCTTGATGATGTTCCTGGTGGCTGTTCGCCAACCTTGGCGATTTGAGGCCATGGTCTCGAGCTGAGAGGGGTTGAATCCGCCAGTTTTAAGATCTCGCTTGCAGACGTCCTTGTAGCGGAGAGCTGGGCGTCCAGTACGCCTTGTGCCGGTGGCAAGCTCTCCAAAAAACATGCTTTCGGGTATACGGTCGTCGTCCATGCGGATGACATGGCCCAACCAACGCAGGCGTCTTGCTGTCAGCAAGGCATACATGCTTGGCAACCCTGCCTTGGCCAGGACGTCAATGTTGGTTATGTGATCTTGCCAGGTGATACGAAGGAGTCTGCGGAGGCAACGAAGGTGAAAGGCGTTCAGCCTGCGCTCCTGATGAGAGTAGAGTGTCCATGCTTCACTGCCATAGAGGAGGGTACTCAAAACAACTGCCCGATAGACTTGCATCTTTGTGTTGGTAGTCAGCATAACATTGTCCCACACATTTTTTCAGGCGGGCCATTGCTGCTGCTGCCTTGCCAATCCTAGCGTTCAAATCAGAGTCAAGAGAGAGGTTGTTCGCAAGTGTAGAACCGAGATAGGTGAATTTGTCTACCATCATGAGGGTGTGTTCGCCAATGGAGATACTTGGAGCACCACTGACATCCTGGCACATAACCTCTGTTTTCTTCAGACTGATGGTTCGTCCAAACTCGTTGCATGCAGCTGCAAAGCGGTCAATAAGTTGCTGCATGGCCTCCTCTGAGTGCACAGCAAGGGCGGCATCATCTGCAAAAAGTAATTCTCTGATGAGGACTTTCGTAACTTTCGTTTTGGCTTGCAGACGCGCGATGTTGAATAATCCACCGTTGCTCCTGGTGCGTATGAATACGCCGTCATCAGACTCGTCAAATGCATATGAGAGGAGTAAGGAGAAGAATATTCCAAAGAGTGTAGGGGCAAGAACGCATCCCTGTTTGACACCATTTTTAATTGGGAAGGGTTCAGAGCACGACCCATCGAATTGGACAGTCCCATTCATGTCATCATGAAAGGACACGATCATTCTCAGAAGCTTGGGGGGGCATCCAATGCACTGGAGGAGGGCAAACAGTCCATCTCGACTGACCAAGTCGAAGGCCTTGGTTAGGTCTATGAAGGCAAGATAAAGCGTCTATCTCTGCTCACGGCATTTCTCTTGGAGTTGTCTTATGGAGAAAACCATGTCGATGGTCGATCTGGCGGCTCTAAAGCCGCACTGTACCTCTGGGTAGACACGATTAGCGAGAATTTGCAGTCTGTTGAGAAGAACACGTGCGTAGGCTTTACCGACAGTGCTTAGCAGCGATATACCACGGTAGTTGTTACAGTCACTTCTTTCTCCTTTGTTTTTGTACAGCGTGATAATCTTGGCGTCACGCATGTCTTTGGGTACAGCTCCTTCCTCCCAGCATTGTAGCAAGAGTTCATGTAGGTGTTCCAGGAGAGAGCTATCTTTTGCCATCTTCACTACTTCAGGTGGGATGTTGTCACTGCCTGCGGCCTTGCCGTTGGCTAGGGAATCGATGGCTTTACTAAGCTCTTCCATTGTGGGTGGGGCGTCCAGCTCGTCCATTCTGGGAAGTACTCGGGTTTTCTCAATTGCTGAATCGGTGACAGTGGTCTTTCTCGAGTAAAGTTCCTGGTAGTACTCAGCCCACCTTTCCATCTGTTTGCTGCGGTCAGTGACTAGGCCTTCTGCTGACTTGAGTGGGGCGATCTTGATTGCGCTTGGACCGTAAGCCTTTTTCATTCCTTCATCCATTCCACGCACATTTCCCAGATCGGCAGAAAGCTGGATGTTCTGGCAGAGATTAAGCCAGTAATCATTTGCACAGTGCCTAGCAACCCTTTGTGCATCGCTACGAGCAGCACGGAGTGCTGTGAGTGTCTTAGTGGATGGGTCTCTCTTGTAGGCGAGGAGGGCATCACGCTTCACAGCTATGACGAGTTCAATCACAGCGGCTCCTGCTTCAAACCAGTCTTCTTGTTTCCTTTGTTTTCTGCCAAAAGTATCGAGAGCAGTCTGGAACATAGCCTCATGGATGTGGTTCCACCTGAACGTGGCACTATCTGTTGGACAGTCTTCCAGAGTGTCGTTGATGGTTCTGGCAAAGCGTTCACGTAGCTCAGGTATAGCGGTTCCGACTGTATTGATGCGAGGCCGGGGCTTCTGCTTCAATCGGTAAACACGTTTGGGGAGGAGGCATATCTTGCTGGCGACCAGAGAATGGTCTGTGTCACAGTCGGCACTGTGGAAGCTGCGCGTAACAAGCACTTGATTCAGAAGCGATCTTCGAGTGATGATGTAGTCTAGTTGATGCCAATCGCGAGACCTGGGATGTCTCCACGACACCCTATGGTGGGGCTTAGTCGGGAAGGTGGTGTTGGTGACACAGAGGTCGTTATAAGAGCAGAGCTCGAGTAGACGCTGGCCGTTGTCATTCAACTTGCCGACACCGAAGTGGCCCAAAGAAAGGGGCCAGGAGGTGTGGTCTGCTCCCACCCGGGCATTGAAGTCACCCAGTAGAAACAGGTGCTCCTCTACAGGGATCTGCCGTATCATCGTCTCAAGTTCCCTGTAGAACAGGTCCTTTGCCTCTACTGCAGAACAGAGCGTTGGGGCGTAGACGCTGAGGATGTTTGTTGGTCCGGATGAGGTGTTGAGGCGGAGTGACAGGATTCGTGGTGTGCCTGAGGATGGTGCTTCTATAGCTTCTATGAGGGAGTTCCGGACAGCAAATCCGACTCCATAGAGCCTGTGCTCATGTGGTTCCTGCCCATGCCAGAAGAAGGTGTAATCTCTTTCCTTTATACTGCCGACACCAGGGAGTCGTGTCTCCTGCAGTGCGGCTATGTCAACCTTTAATCGCTTCAATTCACGATTGAGGATAGCGGTTTTTCTGGAATCATCAATCTTTTGGAGGTCGGAAGATAGGCCAGGACACATCGTTCTCACATTCCATGTTGCCAGTTTCAGCACTGGCGGCTTTGATTTCTTAGTATTCGTAATCGTTGGTGCAAAGTATACAGTCCATTTTTCGGCCTTTGGCCTACACTCCAGGCACCCACTGAAGTAGACGGACCATGGCGGGACAGCACCTTATTGACTGGGAGCTGCCCAGCTTGAGGCGGGCGGTAGCTGGCCAGTGGAATCCTAGAATTCCTTCCACCGACAGGAGACAGCCCAAGGCGTCCAAGCTGACGCCAATATGCTTGGACTTTTAACCGGTATCTGCTGTCTCCCCGTGTTGAGCTGCCGCAGTGCAGCACTGGAGTGACCTCTCCAGGACACGAGCCTGGGCAGAATATATGGAGGACCTGAGAATGCCCAGTCGCCAGGACCCCCCTCTCTAACCTTGCTGACGGGATTCAACGGAAAGGCATGCCGATACAGTTGGTGCCTGCTTGGCTGCAGGAGTTGCCGGAAGATCTTGCAGTGCAAAGATCAACCGCCTACGGGGCTCCACTCTGGATTTTCTTTCAGGGTTTACTCCCTTAGACTTTCCCGTGTGCAGGTAATCCACAAGGCAGCGGAGGTTTGTAATCAAGGTTTTCCTTCCCCTAGACAGGCTACCTTACAAGGTTGACGAGCCCCGTCTGCCCGAAGTATGCACATGTATGGCTGTTATAAACCGGAAGACCAGGTGGCCAGTGAGCATGTGCGTGCCAGAAAGCTACTCTTCTGGTTTCTGGCACGCGTTTCGGTACTCAGTGCCCTTTCGGCACACAAGTGCTCTCGTTTGGCACTTGGTGCCGAAAAGTTTAACCACCACTGCTATAGGTGAATAACCTAGATGCTGATCTTCAACTTCAGCAGCCACTGATGAGCAACATTGAGATCTGCAGTTCAGCAACATTGGGGGAAATACAATTTCCTTTCCCATAAACTACGGTATCAAAGATTCAAGAACCAAAGATTCTTTTTTTTCACTTTTGCTTTGAAGGCAGCACTCAATATGGTGTGATTTTTGGAGACAATGGAGAATGTTCTGTTTAAATGGAGTGTTGAGAGTTTTGATTTCTTTCTTTTTAAAATCAGAAAAAGCTAGCATTTTTATTTGATGGCAAGCCTAAGTAACTAATCATAATTATACAACAAGGCATTTTAAAATTTGGAACAACTAATGTTTTGAAAGCCATTCAATATCATCCAGGGTGACTCATATTTTTGTTTGAATAATCAGAATCCATTTTCTACATAATAAAAACTCTGCAGCATAAATGGCAAACAGTGCATTTTCCTCAATTCTAGAGGTTCCATCTTGAAACATTTCTGCTGAGTCTGCTCCAAAGGTTGGGTGGAAAGGAGATGCCATTGAATGTAGTGTCTCCTAAAATATCCATGTACCTTACTTTCTTTGTACCATAAACATGCATGCCGCCCCAATTGTAAATCATGCTCTTCTAGTGTTAATAATCTGGCATTTTTCAATACAATCCATTCCTTCATCCACATCAATTCTGTTGCCTGATAGTATAATTCCCAATTGGGTAATCCAAAACCTCCCCTCACCCTTGCATCCTGCAATAGTTTTATCTTACTTCTTTTTTCCCCCTGCCAAATAAATTTCAATATCGTTTTATTTTATCATCAAAGTATTTTTTGCTTTGCTGGCTGGGGAGTTCTGGGAGTTGAAGTCCTCCAGGCTTAAAGTTGCCAAGGTTGGAGACCCCTGCTCTAGAGACTTCTGGTTTTGGAATGAGGATTAAGGACAGGAATATAAATCTATGAAATAGAAAATAAAATTTGTGGAATGCTTACATTTAAACAAAACACGCAGGTTTAAACACTTGAAAAGAGATCCTGTAACAATTTGTTCACCATGTCATTTATTTTGAGTCTCCAAGAAGCATCAATTCTTACCCATCAGTACCTAAGGAACTACCAAACCCAGAGAGCCTTCCTTTCCTTACTCCAGCTTCCAAGGAATATGTTTGACTCATAGAAACATTCAGAGTGATACTCCCATTTGTTCAGTAAGAGAATCTCTGTTTAGTTTTGATCCTATTTCACCAATTTTCCTCAAGATCAAGCAAGTGGGGAGGGGGGAACCTTCAGAGAAATCCAAGATATTGCCAGAACTGTTAGGAGGCAGCAGCAAATCCATGCATGAAGAAGAATGTGTGTCTCAGGGCTTATGTCACATGAAGTGTGACTTCATAGCCATTTAAGAATTATCCACCCAACTCTTAACATAATCTGTTTACACAAGACTCTAAATACAAGTCTAATAATAGCCCTGACATACAGCTTGCTAGTATTACAGGTGGAAAACAACTGAGGCTAGTTTGGATTTCCAACAAAACTTCCACATCTGGAACAGTTCTTGGACCACCAACGTATGTTCCTCCCCTTTTGCCTCTTGGTTAAGCTTGGATGGCTTGACTTCAGGGCATCCTTCATTTTCAAGTTGTGAAGCAGGAGTTGGCGTCATGGTGCTCCTCTATTTCAGAATGCACTTCCCAATTTTTTCCTGTCTGTGTCTGCGTTTATAAAGCTTAGAAAATCTTCTGGGTCTTAGCTGAAGACCGAGAAGCATGACAAGTTTGAATTCTAGAGTTTGTTGCAAGGTTGGAATCTTTACCAGCTTGGTCAAGACATTAACATGTTCTAATCACTACTCCTTACAGTGCTCCAACTTGTTTTTGTTAATTGAACTCCTGCGTTTTCCTGCTTTTCAATTTTTCATTTTAAAATTAAATGCTCTCGCTTTTGCTTCTTGGTCATGTGGGATTTAGCATGGTGTTTAGATCTTGTATTTTATTTCATCATTTTGTTTTAAATCATTATTTGCCCAGATCTTGTTAAACAGACAAACATTGCCCTCTTGCAAAGTGATCAGCTGCACATTGAAACTTAAGGTCCACTGCTTTGCCTACTGCTGTGATGCTCATATTTTTCTCCATTGGTTACTTGGGGGTAGCCAATTCTGTAACTTTTATAACAGATCCATGCCACAAAAAGTACAACTCCCAGCTCTGCAGTGTCATTCTTCAGTATGATGTGAGGTCACCCACAACCTACCAACCAGAGAGAGCACAACAGAAGCCTGCAGATATTCTTGGTGAAGGGCAAGGGAGCTGCCACCACTAAGAGACCTGCAGCTACTAACCCAGGCTGGTATTGATCCCCAACCCCTTTGCTCCTTCAAGTCTTTGTGCCAGGCACAAGCTGTTCCAACAGAAAGGCAGCTTCCCCAGCTCTTTTAACAATGTACGGGGTTGAATCTTCTGGCCTTTCAGGAGTTGCAGATGTGGAATCCCTTCTCCTATTTCTAAAATTGGGACAAAGAAGCTGAACTGATCAGATCTTTAGCATGTTTTTGTGTTAAAACATTGTGGTTTATATTTCTGAATCAGTAAGGGGAGAAGAGGTAACTGCAGAACAAATGGAGAGAGCAGCGAAGAGAGTGGAGGAAGAGGCAGGCTAAGGTCAACCTTATAGATGCCAATGGGGAGACAAAAAGAATGAAGAGAGCTCAGAAGCTATAATTGCAAACCAGTATTTTGAGGGCAGGAAGGGCCAAAGATAAACAGAAACAGGATTATTTGTCAAATATCCACTCCCATAGAATATGTTCCTTAATACATCCATTTCTCAGAGTGTATAAAAACACACCTCCTGCGGTGTGAAAAAGCGGAGCGAGTCTCCTTGCTCCCAGGGCTGCAGGCCAGGATCCTCCTCTTAGGGAGAGAAAGAACAAACTTGCAATTGAGAATACTCTCTTGCCTTGCCAGGAAGAGATTTTTAAGGTTTGTGACTTCTGGCTGGGCTATTGCTTATGCCATGATAAATCACCTGGCAGAGCCTGCAAAAACAGATCAACTTGCACACAGATAGAGTCAGAACAAGCAGAGAGTCTCTAAAACTTTCCACTGGAGTTGTATGCTTTGGAAGTTGAGGTAGCTGTGCTGCAGTGCGAAGCCTTGGGGCTACCACCTCCTGCAAGTAAATGTTACTCATTAAACCAACCCTGAATTTGCAGGAGGGTGAATTAGAACAGTGTCTTTGGGGCACTTTGCATTATGAAATGCAGCAAAGGTAGGAAAATTCCTTCTGCTGAAACCCTCATGCAATTGATGTTTGACAACGGAAAACAAAGAGGATAAAGACTAGCAACTCAGGAATTCTGATCAGCTGCTCTCAAGATAAATTCAGATCAAGTCTAGGAGATACCAGCACACACCCCATCAATCAACATGGTTAATACTTGACTTGTACGTATAGGTAGAATATCCCTTTAAAGAAGACAAGAAGTCAAACTAATCCTCTGTCACTTGTTTCAGACATCAACTAGTATCAAGGACAACCCCCTCTGGGCTTAAAGTCAAGGGCAACCCTTTGACTTCTTATATCTTAATCCTTAACTTTAGCCTTACTGAAACTCCAGATGTATTAGGATCTACATACCTCCAAATCCTCAGGCAGTACAGCTTTTGCCTTATATATTTGCTATGAGTAAATGTATCCAATTTACTGATTTTTGAAATACCGTTTCAAATATTGCAGAATGAAGCATGCTAAACATAAATGGCACTTTTGGGGAATCATAGCTCTAGAACTTCAGGAGAAGTAGAAACTCTATAGGAGGGTTTGTTTGTTTTTTAAAAAAGATGCAACTGAAGGCTTCATTGTTACTTTTAAAGTCACTAAAGCTCAAAGAGCACCAAGGATCCCTCCTCATAGGAGTTTCCTTATACTTTGGGCTTCAAGCCTTCAACCTGCCTGATCAGACCCAAAAATTCAGAAGGGAAACTCTTAGGAAAAAAGCTTTCATAATGTTTTCCCTTGCTTTTTGGGGTAGGAGAAATCAGAACATGACACCCCAAGTGATTCATCAGGACAATCAGTGGGGCCGTCCTACTCATCCAAAACAAAAGTGGGCAACTTTTGGTAGCCCTTGGAAGCTATTTTTTATTATCTTCCGCAGCAGAAGTCTTGGAAGCACAGCATTAGAGAAGGCAAAGGTAGAATATTCAACCTTACTGTTGGGAACTGTGGAAGAATAAGTGTTACTGTGTTATTAACAAGACTTTTGTTTCATGTGTTTGCTCAAAATCGATGGAAAAACAAGTTGCTTTTATTCAGGGATTAGCTACTAAATTTTAGCAGCATGACCTTATACTTTTTTCCTGTAGGCTTTTCATTTCCCTACAATTCACACTATCATCAATTATAACTCTTAACCCTATTTTTTTTTCTGACTCAAGATAACAATGAATCTTGATTCAGATCCCTCCTACAATATATCTTTTATATTAGATAATTTATGTGGGGTTATGTAATGTTTCTCTCTCAGGATGCAGAGAAAATATCTGCTGCGAATTGCAGGTAGGCATCAGGAAAAGAATCCAGCCAGTAAATACTTAATCCCATTCAGTCGTCCTGATTCCACCCCGAATAAAGGAATTAAAGGGTCATAAAAAGAAAAAAAATGTAGGGTTATGTAAATAGAGCCATTTCTTGGGAGGGCATCTTAGATAAATGCTTCCAAAGATGCTTGCTCCAAACATTCAATCGGAAGTCTGTGCTCATCATGTTTTTTTTTATATTTGGATCACAAGTTGTACAAGCTGAGAATTGCTCTCAAGTTTTACAAATCCTACAGATTCTGATGCCTTCCAGATTGGCCAACTGAACAGAGTGAGATTGGGAAAGTGGCCCCATGTGCCATGATTCTGCCAGTTTCTACCAGTATTTCTCAACCTTGGAATTCTGGGAATTGAAGTCCACGCCTCTTAAAAGTTGAGAAACTGATTTAGGCAATACTACTGGGAAACAGCCAAATAGTACTTTGGTTTGCCCTTGTCAGGAAATGAAACAGAACAAAAGTTTTATACTACCCTCCCAGCACACCTTGTTGGTATAAAGGATTCTACAGGCCTTTCATGCCATTCAGATGCCTTGAATTCCCACCCCACCTATATGGGAGAAGGTATATTCCTTACAGTTTATATTTTTCCTCTTCCCTAAACTCCTTCCATTATGGCCTCAGTTAAATCCCTCAACAGCAATTATCCCATTCCACCACAGATTTTGCCAGCTCCCTCTTTTTATTCCACCTTTGCCAGAACCTCTAGGGTTCTGCTCTTATTAGTCTGAGACTGAATTGCTTTTCTTTGCTTACAGGCAACCTTGTCACTTCGGTGGGCATCTAGCCAAAGACTTTACACAGTAGCAGCCCTTGTGACTCCGGGGCATAATTAATGGCTGGAAAGCCAAAGGACCAAAGAAGCCATAAACGTAACCTGGACATAAACGTAACCTGGACAAGATCCAGATGTTGAGTTTAAGATGACAACACAAACAGTGCGGCCAATATGAGGAGGTGGGGAGACCCTTTTCACCTCCCAAGGCAGTCAACAGGTTTAAGTTTAGCCAGGAAAAGGCAGGCCAAGAACCCAGTGGTCCCACAGTTTTCTCCTCAAAACATACTTTCAGACCCACAAGATAAAACACTTTTTAGGGAGTGGAAATTCACACACCCCTCTCTCCCCCTCACAGAACACACCGAGAATACTGTTCCAAAGATTTAATAAGAAGCTTTGTACAGTCACCTTATTTCGCATATTTAAAAAAAAAAAATTAAGAGAGGGTATGGACCTATGGCCAATCTTTCCCCCTTCCCATTCAGGCACACAAACTCAACATGGACTCTTCAGCCTAGAATGGGGCAGAGGAATGGCCAATGCGTGGCAATACAAATGTAGCCAAAAGAGGCAGGCCCTGTTAAGAGTGCATGCTGAAATAGCCAGGCAACCTCCCCCAGCACAGCACCTGGACATGCTGCTGGCTCCCAGCCTCAAGGATTCTCCTTTTGGCCTCACCCCTTCTCCACCCTACCCCACCCCCCTGGAAAGTTTCCCAGAGATACAGTGACAGGCATCAGTTGTCTCTTGCCAGCAGGCGCAATAGAGACCCGCTGTTTGCTCAAAAGCAATAGCAGCATCTGGAGGGAGGTGTTTGGGAGAGGGACAGGAGCAGATAAGAACAGAGGGTTCTTATCCGCCAAAAAGAGACAAATGTACAAGAAGGAACAGGATGGAGACTGGGCAATCCAACTGAGAGAGGAATCATTCGTCCTTCTTATCCTTTTGGCCTTCACAAGTTGCCTGAAGAGGAAAGAAAAAAAGAAACAGACAAAACATTGATTAGAACAAGAAAGGCTCCCACCTAGTTAACAGGCAGATTGTCAGCACTCAAGATGTGCAAGAGCTGAATTTTGCATGGTTTATTCTGCAATCTTTCTTAGTAAGGAAAAGGAAGCATTGCAATGCTGAGGCGCAAAGTAATCCAGTCAAGCCTCTATTTCATTTTTTTTTAGACAACTTCTAGGCAGCCAAAGAGGCATTAAATTAAGAGCTACCAACTTAACCTCTTCAGAAAGCTGAATTCCGCAGTCATCGTGATGTTTGGCATTTTGTTATGCGTTTTCCAGAATCAAGACAGGGGAAATATATTTGTGTTTAAAATGTTCCCTAAACTCCTCAACCAACCTAGGTAGCTAGTGGATACTCTACAGAGTACACCTCGAAACTAAATACAAACCTATTGTCAAGCAGACAATAGGCCAGTCATAAAACTCTGCAACACGAAATATACACAACAAATTGACTCCCTGACGTCCAATAACGCAAGGGCTCCATTCAAGCCATTGTCCTTTGTGTGCTGCAAGATCACGAGTTGTTCATTCTTGGGCACATCATTCCAGTGTGTCACTCTGGTCTGTCTCCATAACATACGTGCCTAATGCTCGTTATTGCAAACATGACTTACGAAAGTGGTGCTGCTGCAAGACATTCCCATCAGCATTTCTTTCTCAGCAATGCCAAACACGCTGACAAGACTTGCCGGTTCAAAAAAAAACCCCAAATGACTCAATAACAGGACTGTGGGTGAACAAAATTCCATTACTAGGCACAGAGATCAACTTCTTGCCCAAGCCAGTTTTTTATCTCATCTTTTAAAGAAGCTCCTGTTCTTTAGAGCTTTGAAGCTACAGAAGTCCTCACTGAATGACTGGTCACTTATCCTCCAGAAGTTACTTAGGACCTGGTTCTGGAGTTCCAATGGCTGCACACACCTCTGGGGTCTCACAACCACTACAACTGGTTGCAGAGCTGAGGACTAACATGACTGCGATTTTTGCCTATTTCTGCCAAAAAGTACTCATAGGAATACGGCTTGCAACCACAATCGAGCCCAAAATTTATGGTGTGAAGTGAGAAATTTGTTAAGTGAGTTTTGCCCTGTTTTTTTTACTTTTCCTGCCACATTTGTTAAGTGAATCACTGCCCAGATGTAAAGTGACTCTGGCTTCCCCATTGACTTTGCTTGTCAGAAAGTTGCAAAAGGGGATTCCATGACCCCGGGACACACTGCAACCGTCATAAATTTGAGTCAGTTGTCAAGCAAATGAAAATGTAAACCTCGTGACCATGGGGATGCTACAATGATCATAAGCGTGAAAAATGGTTGTAACTTTTTAAAGTGCCATTGTAATTTTAGTCACTAAATGAACTGGTGTAAGTCGAGGACTACTTGTACATGGATTCACTTAACCACCACAGCATTCACTTAACACACATTCACTAAACTTTTTTTTCTTTTTATGACCTTGTAATCCCTTAATTTGAGATAGAGTCAGGGCGACTGAATGGAACTGAGAGTTTACTGACCAGATGCCCTTTCTGACACCTATGTGGAGTTTATAGCAGATATTCTCTTTGTGCCTTGAGAGATTATCATCTGCCTAGGATTGAACCCTCAACCTTCCGAGTGGGAGGTGAGAGTCTTTATCACTAGGCCCCTACATCGCTCACATTCATTAAACAACTGCCTCATTAAAAAAAAATCATAAAATGAGGTCCAACCACATGGGTGCCTTGACTTATTACCGTCATGACTACTACTTGAAATGAAAACCAAAATAAATGATGGAGGAATGGCTGAGTAATATTTATTTGGGGCAAAATATGGGGTGGATGATCAGCTTCCACATCATATATACTTTCTGTTTCTTATCACCTCCAAAGAAAAAACTAGACAGCTATAAAGTTAGGCAAAACTACTACGTTTACTATCACTTACATACCTATTACAAAGCGTAATTAATTAGCTTGCACACAACTCTTAATAGGAATGGTGTCACATTCATAGAAACCTGTTACTACTGTATATTCCAATGGAGAATGGATTACACTCCAATTGGGAGAGATCCAAGGTTTATACTGTTCTCCACTAGATGAAACTGCTATTCATGCAGAAGATGTATAGCCATGTTCTGTAGTTAAGAAATTTCCCCAAACTTCCACAAATTTTAAAGAGTTAATAGCAATAGCACTTAGATTTATATACCGCTTCACAGTGCTTTACAGCCCTCTCTAAAACAGTTTACAGAGTCGGCATATTACCCCCAAATATCTGGGTCCTCATTTTCTGACCTTGGAAGGATGGAAGGCTGAGTCAACCTTGAGCCAGGTGAGGCTCAAGTATCAATAATATATATTTAATCAAAGTAACTAATCAGTAACTGAAGTAAGCACTAGCCTGATGTTTTAAAATCAACCTGCATGCTCCAAGCACACACAATAAATGTGTCATACAGATCAGTGTTATCCTCAGATGGTGGTGTGGGACCAAGACTAAGAAAGAGAGAGAAAGTAGACCAATTGCTATCAAATTCATGGCACAAATGAGATTTGGTCAAGAAACATCCCAGTCCGCAAAAGAGTCCTTTTGATAACGTGCCACAATAGCACACCGTCATTAAATCGTATTTGTAAAGTAGCACCAGCCACACCTGCATGCAAATTCAATCAGATTAAATTTTCACATTAGAGATTGTGATTTTAAGATAAGCCTTTTTTGCATGCTACTGTGTGCCTTTTTTTCTGAACAATCCATCTGATGAGTCTGGAAGGTTACATCAAGAGAAACACTTGCTGGATGACAAGAAATACTTGAGGCATCTCTACTTTTCTCAAGTGTTAAGCTCAATCATGCAATAACTTGCTCAGCCCAGCAATTGCTCAAGAGGGCTAAAGCAGCTGTTCCTGAATTCCTCTTCTCATCTGACAGTCTTATTAGCATGACACCTATGACTAACGGCAACCTTACTCCACAGGGGGAGATTTGTTTACATTGCACAAAGGGGCAGGAAGACCACTAGGCTCTATCTGGGAGTGTTCCTAGACAACTTGAAGACCACAGGGAGGAACAGCCATTTTTTAAAAGTACGTAATTTTATCCTGATTGCAATTTTCATTTTTAGAGATATTTGTTAAGATTTTAAAGTTTAAAATGCTGCCCAATATCATTTCATTGTGAGATGGATGGCAACTAAATTTAATAAAGTAGAAATAAATAAATGAACAAACAAATGGGCCACTTGTATAGCTCATGGTATTTTTTCCAAGTTAGTAGATATGACAGCAATAGCATTTCAGGCAGTATTTTGAACCGTATAGCAACCCAACCAGAATCCAACTCTCTACTCTTCCCTCACTCCCCAAAGTTTTGCAACACTGTGGCATAACTAGGACACTGAATCTAAAGCATAGTTAGTTTCAAGCATAAGGGCAACGAAGAAGGGGAAAGTGAATAAAAGAGTACGTTTCATAGGATATTCAGCTGTTGTAGAAGGAAACCCTGTGAGCCCACATGTAGTTTCCTGCCACTCTTAGCTCCCCCTTGTCCACCACCCCAAGTCAACAGGTTTCTAACAGAACCCCCTACATATGAACCAAGGAGTTCTGCCAGGACTAAAGCCAACCTTGTGTCTCTCGCCCAGGGGCCTCCAACCTTGGCAACTTTGAAGACTTGTGAACTTCAACTCCCAGAATTCCTCAGCCAGCTTTTGACTGTAGCCCAGGGCTCTCCAACCTTGGCAATATTAAGACTTGTGGACTTCAACGCAAAGCTGGCTGAGGAATTCTGGGAGTTGAAGTCCACAACGTTGGAAGGTTAAAGTTGTTAAGGTTGGAGAGCCCTGCTCTAGCCAACGCTATGGGTTGGTATTAGAACAAACCAGCCTGTTTCATACTAAGCCACTGTGGCTATTGGGATGATCCTCAAAGGCTTTCGAATTCCATGAAGGAAGTAATCATTACCAACTACAGCAGACATATCTACATATTACCAACTACAGCAGACGTTCTGTGTGAACCAACTATCTAGGAACAACATTAAATAGAATGTAAGTTATGAGTACAACCAACAATATCCTAGGTAAGGAGCCTTCTGGAATCTTAAGAATATTTGCCACTCTAGGTTATTAAAAGCAGAGCAATGTTCCCCAGGGTTGCCAGTATTCAAAGACATTTGAGTATCCACACAGAGCACTATTTTTAGTCTTTTGGCAAAGCAAAGCAACACTCAGATCTGGAAGTCAAAATAGATGTGCTTTGGGAGTACAAGGGAGAGAAGAAAATAATAATAGGTGGCTGTAGTAGATACAATCAAGACAGCAACCAAAAAAGAACTGCAAAGAGGATTTATAATACAAAAAATGTATAAAAGAACTATGCTCACAACAATTCTGATGATACAGCCTTTGGGATCATGATTTTTTGGAAGGACTAACTATTGCATGGTTAGAGGGGAAAAATAGCTTTGAAACTGAACTCCTCTTAAGACTAAGAAGGTAACCAACCAATGATCACTTCTATTTATACCAAGTTTTATGTCCTCTGTAGTATCTACAGAACCCCAGGTAACCCAAATCACCATGCCCATACAGTAGCAGAGAACTGGAGAGCGATGGCTCATGAGGTTAGAATGCTGGGCTGATGATAGGCAGCATTGCGTTTGAGATCCGTTGCTGCTGCAGGGCAGGATGAGATCCCGTCCCATACTCCAGCTCCCGTCAACCCAGAGATTTGAAGTGGGTGACTGCAAGTAGATAGATGGTGGGCAACTTCATGGGGACATGAAAGGAGTCATCAACTTGGCATCCCTGGGGCAACAGTGATGTCACCAGCAAATCCTTTCACCCTGGAAGCACTTTGGTGCTTCCAATAGTAGCACAGAATCAAGCCAATTAAAATGCTACATCTCTGACTCCTAGACCCAAGCAGCACATAATCTCAAACAATTCAAGCAAACAAAGCCAAGTTTCCTCCCACCAGTGTAACTCTGAAAGAAAGTGAAAGAATCAAAAAGGCGGAGAAACCTTCTGAAAGGATGCTTCCTGGGATGCAAAATCTCTTGTTCAACCGAGACTATGATCATGATTGCACCTTGCATCCCAATGAACCAAGGGTGAGATATATATATTTATTTATATATTTATATATTTATATATTTATATATATATTTATATATATATTTATATATATATTTTTATATATATGTTTTCTTAGGTTGTTGTATATAAACTACAATGACGTGGGATAATACCCGAAGGAAGCTAAACAGCACACATGTAAGTACCCGCGAAAGCCTAAAAAAAAACATACATACATACATACATACATACATACATACATACATACATATATATATAGGTATGAATTATCTTATTGGAACAGGTATTCAGCTTTGTCTTAAAATTCTTGGATCCAAGATAAGAATAGAGTGAAGTCCTTCTATCTGAGTCAGGTAAGTGGCATGAAGACTATTTTCCAACTACCCTTGTAGCCAACTATCCAGCCATTTGCTTCCCAATTTAAGTCTAGCCTCAGTAGCTTCTACTCCTGTACTATTAAACTTGAACTCTCACAAGCTTTGCTCCCCTCTGGGAACAAAATAAAACATCTAACACTCCTTCCCTCAGGTTCCACCTGCCTTATTAGGCTGATTACTTGTGCACCTTGTGGTTGCACTTGTGGGTGACTCACCTTTATCAGCCACCAGGTGTGGCAGTATCTTATGACTGCTTACGTGCTGCCAACGTGGATGTTTACTGGGCCAGATTCCCAGGCACTCCCCACCAGGTTTCTCTGCAGGAAGTGTGTTGCATCTGCCTTCCTTGTAGCCACTGTGTGAGGATGAGGTTACCAAGGCAACAGAAGCCTGGGTTGGTGGTGGTTGTTTTTTTTAAAACTCTTTACAATGCTGGATCTGCAATTTAACCTTGGCTAAAACCAACTTCTTCAGAGAGAGAGAAGGGTAAGAAAAGCCTAGACCATTTCACAGGTACAGCAGGATTCACAGGACTCCTCAAAGAGGACAGGGGGGAAAAGGCTTCTATAAGAGCTCCTTTTTGCCTCCTAAAAAACAGCAGCCCTTTTGGCTGCAAAGGGACTTGTTTTAGGAAGTATTTTGAAGGAGGGAGGGAACAGGGCATTTGGAAGTCTCACTCACTGCCTGAGGAATGTACCCCAGAAAGGGCCTGTTGAAGCTCTCTGCCTGGGGCCACCACTTCCCAGCATTTGGGCTACCTTGGGATTGGAGGAGTTGACTTTCAGCATATCTGGAAGGCATCTGCAGCCTGACCTTGTCTGAGCTTGGAAGACCAGGAAGGTCACACTTGTTTGGTCCCAGGGTAAAAGACTACTGCAGAATCATTTCTAAAACCAGAAATGGTTTTAGGCTAGACTCAGCCATTGAAAAAGATCCCAAGGAAAGGCAGTTGTGAGCCAATCTGTTATGTAGGACAGTACAGAGATTTTAGGAGAGGTTCCACCCAAAGTCATTTTATCTTGGAGCAAATGAAGGCTCATTGAAGACAAAGGGTGAAAACTCAGAAAGCAGAATTAGGAAAGGTCAAGATTCTTAAAAGGAAAACTGAGGAGAAAGCAGGAACTCAAGACTTTGGGGAGGCTCAGAAATAGAAGGCTAAATGATCCACAAGATTCCTAACTCAGTTCGCATGAAACCTTAAAATCCAGTCAGGCCTGCATTCCTTTTCTGGATGAAGATGAAGTCACCAAAGGCTCCTTGTTGCTCATGACCACCAGAGAAGAAGTTTCATTTATGAAACCTTTTCCTACATCAAGGGGCAGGCACAAAGCAGGAAATGTTACTGCCATTTGGGATATCTATTACCCTTCCCCCAATATGGGTTAATAGCTGTCTCAGAGTATTTTACTCATTGCAATTGATAAGGTAGTTGTAATCTCTCATATGTTACTACATTCACATTACCAACCAACCATTTGTTTGTTTGTTTAAAAGATAAATTTAAAACACTCAAAGTATGAGGAACAAATAGGATCAACTAGAAGACTTAGTACATGAGGGCAGATATGACATTGTTGCCGTTACCAAAACTTAGTGGCATAAAACCCATGACTGGAACATACAGCTAGAAGGATTTACATTGTTTAAAAGAAACAGACCTAATAAAAGAGGTGGTGGAGTTGTGTAATATATAAGAAACTGGTACATTTCTATAGAAATGCAAAAAAAAAAAAAGATGAAGATCTTCTTAAATGCATGTGGGTCAATATAAAATGAAAAAGGAATGATATTGCCACAGGTGTAAACCACAGGCCAATCTATCAACCATCAGAGGAAATCGATGAACATTTTGCTAATCAGTAAGCTAAAGTGTGCAGGAAGCATACTACAATGGTAATGGGGGATTTTAACTATCCTGGCCTCAAATAGGAGACAAAC
This sequence comes from Laticauda colubrina, assembly GCA_015471245.1. Taxonomy (NCBI): domain Eukaryota; kingdom Metazoa; phylum Chordata; class Lepidosauria; order Squamata; family Elapidae; genus Laticauda; species Laticauda colubrina. Next base: position 25,806,531 of record BLBF01000021.1, on the reverse strand, counting down.
TCTGCACCTAATGGGAGATCAAAAAGGTTGCTGATGAACCTAGGACACAACGCCATCTCCCAAAAGGTAGAGAAGGGAACTAGAGAGTCAGCAATATTGAATTTAATACTAACAGAGACAAAATGACAGAACACGTAGAAGTGGGGGGAACTTTGGGAGAGAGTAACCATGTCATATTGGAATTCAACATAATGCAGATACAAGCAATATAACAAAGTCCAGCTAATGTCTTAGAGTTTTAAGAAAGCTGATTTCAACAAATTTAGAGACAGCTTGGGAAGGATTCCATGGATGAAAATCTTAAAGGGAATAACAATTCAAGAAGCTTGGGAAACTTTGCAAAATGAGATTATAAAAATCAGTCTAGCACACTGAAAAAGAAAAATAAGAGATCCTAGATGAAAGTAGCATGCTAATGTAACCTCTCTTATAAATTCAAAGACCAAAAGTACAAGAATAAAAAATGGAAAGAGATGAATAACAAAGCCAGAACTCCAGCATATAGCCCAAATGTGCAAATATGAAGTCAAGAAAGCTCAGAATGAACTAAGGCTTGCAACATATGTCAAAAATAAAAAAAAAGTTCCTTTTAATGTATAAAAGGAAAAAAATCAGTTTACTAAGGGGAAAAGATGGCAAGGAGGTGATGGGCATCAGGATGAAAGCAGAACTGCTTAATTCATTCTTTACACCTGTCTTTACACAAAAGAAAAAAAAACCAGTCCAGCCTATTAAAAAACAGTACTGTAAAAGGCAGATTAGAAATACAAATCAAACTAGGCAAGAAAATAGTAAGACAATATCTATCCACTCTAGACTAATACAAATCAGCAGGTCCAGATGGATTACATCCCAGAATTCTGAAGAAATTGGCAAATGTGATATTAGAATCACTGAACATTATCTTTCAAGATCCTGGAGCAATGAAGAACTACCACAGGATCAGAAAAGAGCTGATGTGGCTCCAATCATCAAAAAAGGGAGAAAAATGGATCCAGGAAACTACAGACCAATCAGCCTGACGTCAATACCTGGAAAGATCTTGGAAAACATAATCAAGCAATCTGTGAACACATAGAAACAACCAAAGTTATTACTAGAAGCCAACATAGTTGTCAAACACAAATTTGGTCCGACCTAAGCATAGTACATAAAATTATCTATTGCAATGTCCTACCCATCAGTGACTACTTCAACTTCAACCACAACAATACACGAGCACATAATAGATACAAACCCAAGGTAAACCACACCAAACTCGATTGCAGGAAATACAACTTCAGCAACAGAGTGGTCAATGTCTGGAATACTCTACCTGACACTGTGGTTTCTTGCCCAAACCCCCAAAACTTTTAACCGTAGACTTTCTACTGTTGACCTCAACCCTTTCCTAAAAGGTCTGTAGGGGGCGTGCATAAGTGCACCAATGTGCCTACCATCCCTGTCTTAATGTTCCCTTTTATTTGTATCCATTTCATGTATTAATAATCATGTTTATACTTATATTTGTTATCTAATACATGCTTGATAAATAAATAAGTAAATAAATAAATAAGCAAGTAAATAAATAAATAAAATCATGCCGAACAGACTTTATTGTATTCTTTGACAAAGTGACTAATTTAGTGGAACTGAATATTGTGGGTCTACTATACTCGGACTTCAGTACGCCATTTGACAAACTACACCACAACCTAGTTTTGGTTAAGATAAAAAACTGTGCGATAAACAGCATTATCACCAGATAGATTTACAGCTGGCTGATCAACCACACTCAACATATAGTCCTCAATGGAGTTACATCGATATCAGGGATGGGATCCGACTGATATAACTAACGGTTCTGTTGCTCTGTGTCGTGCGTGCAACGCAAGTGCAATTTACGACCTGCTGAGCTTCCTGGACAGCTGAGCAGCGTTGAGTGCAAGTACACAGCAGTTGGAAAACCCCTTTATTCTGCTTTTTCAACCAGAGCTGTGTCAGGCAAAGCAGCTGCGGTGGAAAACGCAGAAAATAAAGGTCATGTAAAAGCCCGGGCGGGCGGGTAGGCCAAAACAGCAGCAGACATAGAACCGGTTCTATGTATGCTCTCTGTCTGCTGCTCTTCAGAACTACCAGTTCTACAGAAGTGGACAGAACTGGTAGAATCCCACCCTTGATCTATATGGAGAGAAGTGGAGTATTCCAAGGTTCTGTTTTCAGCACAATACTATACAAGATCTTTATATAGGATTTAGATGAGGGGATAGAAGGAGAACTCATCAAATTTGCACGCAACACCAAACTGGGAGGAATAGCCAACAATTTAGAAGATATGCTCAAGATCCAGAAGAATCTTGACAGACTTGAGTACTGGGGCCTATCCAACAAAATGCAACTCAGTGGTGGGAAAGGAAAGTTTTACACACAGACAAGACAAACCAAATATACAGGTAAGGTAGTACATGGTTCAACAGCAGTAACTGTAGGAGAGGGATCATGGTTGTTCTAGTGGACAACCCCTTAAATATGAGGCAGCAGTGCGCTGCAACTGCCCCAAAAGCCGATGTAGTCCTAGGCTGCATCAAGAGATGAATAAATAGATCATATGAAATTTAGTACTATTTTATACTGGTTTGGTAAAACCACATTTTGAATATTGCATCCAGTTTTAGTCACCACCATATAAAAAAGGTGTTAAAACTCTAGAAAGAACAAAGAGAAGAGCAACAAAGATAATTAGGGGTTGAAAGCTAAAACATGCAATGAACCATTTCAGGAACTAGGTAGGTCTAGTTTAATAAAGGGGGGGGGTTGGCAATCAGGCAATCCAGCATTCTATAGATCCATCTAGTTCTCCTCTATTTGTGCAAGGGAAACAGTATTCTCTATGAGAGAGGACATCCGCTGCAGCCTCCCCAAGAACATGGCTTCTCACCAATGGGTTGGATGGCAACCAGCATAGCCACAGAGGACGCTGGTTATAAATGGAGGGAGTTGGTTTAGCTTCATCTACTACAGCCTTCCATAGGCTGGTGTGGAAGGGTGCTGTAGAGGAAGCTAAGTAAATACATTGATAAAAACTCCCTATGCATTTTGGAAGGAAAACAATAAGAATCAAATTTACGCCAAAAAGGGGCTAGAGCATAGACATTTTTGCTGGGCTCAGTGAATCTCGTATCATTGCTGCCTTCAACTCCCTATTATCCAAGCCCCACAATCTTTGCAACAGTTGAGATCAAACTTAAATACTGACAATATTGAAGTTGTTAAAAAATAAACAAGGATGGATTTACAGCTTTGGAAGGCGCTACAGGTACAAAGTAGTCTCCTGCAAACACCATTACAGGCCTTCCCAGTTTGCTCCCAAACTCCATATTCTTGCCACCCTATTTTCTTCCCTGGGCACCTGAAGTTTGGCATGTTCCTTCAGCAGTCTGTCATACTCCACTGTCAATCCTTCAGCCTGTTTACGCATAGCCAATGCCTCGTTGTCTGCCTTACTCAGGGCTGGGTGAAAAAAGAGAAAAAGGATCACATCAGTACAGTTTCAGCATCATCACACATCTAGTTATTAGAGCAATCACAAGGCAAGGGTGCCAATGAATCTTTAACTGAAAATAGGTCATTCCATATCACAGCTTCTCTCCTCACAAATTAAAAAGCAAAACACAGCAGCCTGCCTGTTCTATTATGGGCTTCCCAAAAAAATCACCTCTTTCAATTTTTGCAAACCTCCTACAAGTAAAGGATTCAGGTGATTAGCCCAGCTATACAGGTGGATACTAGTTTGCACCAACTCATTATTTAATGGAAGTGTCACAGCCAATTAACCTGTCTTTGATTGAGGGTTGCAGAGCTGTGAAAATTACATAAGGTTAGTTAATTAGCTAGAATATTTCTTCCCTGGTGATTTTATTCTGAACCAGCAATAGGTTGGGAGTTAACACTTCCATCAAAAATCTAGATGATTTTGAAAACAATTAGTGAGATAAAGTTTGTGAATCCATAATACTCTCCTTAACTCTAGAGTACTGAGATCTACAATGTGATCGACTTCATCTAAATTCTGTAATAGATTCTGGTTATACAAAATGTACACTAACAAATGACCTAGTATGCCATTTTTTTACTGAACACACTGAGGCAACATTCCCTGTCTTTGTTGAAAGAAGTATGTAAAGACCTAGGTTAGGGAGGTCTTTTAAGAGGGAAAGTTTGAATCAATGAGATAATGGCCAAGCATGATTTGAGGGTCCCTCTACAATAAAAATAACCTCAAAGATCATCATCGAAGACTACTCTTCATGGGACAAGCTGTAAAAGTAAATCAGAATTCTGCACATTTTACAAAAGGAACTGAGATGCTTAGGAGGTTGAAAAGTGACTATAAAATCATTGCCAAAGACTTCAGTCTCAATCAGCCCATGGCAAAGCAGATGTTGAAGTGACAAATGGGGGAAATGCAGTATTACTGTCACTCTTCCCAGGATTGATATTTCAACAAAAATCATGACAAAAGTAAGGCAAGCAATATTCCAGGACATCAAAAAGAACCCCTGGTAATGGCAAAAAACTTGTAGCCCATTTTGTATTGTCTGATGTCAATGTTCATGAGTCTTCCATACGGAAAACATTAAGAATGATTGCCATGGGAGAACACCAAACAAGAAGAGTATCTAAAATTTACCAAAGACTGCCTGGATGATCCTGCAGGCTATTAAAACTATGTTCTGTGGAAACATGACATGAAAATGGAACTCATTAGTGTTAATGAGATTATGTTTGGAAAAATCAAATATTGCATTCCAGAAAAAGAATCTCATTGTCAATCATAAAGCATGGGGGTGTCCACATCATGTTTGAATCTACTTTGCAAACTGTCCAGATCCAGAGGTGATAATATTTGAGGAAACAATTACTACTAAAATTCTCATGTCTGCAATCTAACTAGATAAAACATGATAGGATATGTTTGGATAGGATAGCATATGATAGGATAACAATTTTTGGACAAAAGTACCTCAAATGGGCTAACTTACAGAATGTGTCTAATATCCAGGAGCCATGACTATAAGATTGAAATTTGACTGCCACCTGGAAGTTCAGTAGACCACGTTACCCTCTGGAAGTTGAACAGACCAGCCCCTCCTTTGGCCACTGGAGATCAGGTAGACCTGCCATAGCCTTCTGACGGTTAGGAAGATTGGTCCCACAATTAACTGTTGTAATTAAGCTGGCTGGAAATTGGAAGCCATTCCTGACCACTGCTTTTTTGGCCGTGCTCATTTTGTTTCTGTTTAGGAAGGAAATATCTCTAAAATGATGGCCTAACAGGTCATAGATTCTAGATTGTACCAGCAATTCTACAATGAAATATCAGAGCATTCATTCATGAGGTGATGTTTAAGCAAATGTAGGCCAACAGTTCTAACCACACAAATAAATTTACAAAACAATGACTGAAGTAGAAGAATTTTTGTATTTTGAGACTTTAAGCCAAGGATAATTCAAAAATATCTATCAGTTGAAGCACTGTATAAAGAGCAATAGACCAAAATATTTCCAAATGAACGTACGCAGCACTGAACAACATGTACATGAAATATTTAGCTGAACTAATCCTGAAGTTTTTCATATTTTTTCCTAACACAGTGAATGTTAGGCTCATATATTTAATAAAAAGACGCATGGTGTATTATTCTGCATATTGCTCGTTAAAATTTTTATAAACCTTTAAAAAAAATTTGTACATTAGTAGACAGTAGATGAAGTTCAGATTATACTGTAGATCACAGTACTGCAGGATTATGGATAGTTCTAAATAGCTCATAAACTTGGTGAAAATATGAACTGTTGTGAAATTCTGAAATAAGCAGGCAAACTGTTATGAGACAAGAAAGCGTTACTATTTTGGTTATTTCAAAAATTTTCTTTGCTTTTTATTATGGGAGCCAAAAGAGTGGAAATAATGTAATCCATGACAATTACCAATATGAACCAAGGGGTGGCTGTTCTACCGAATAATACTTCTTAAAAACATCATAGAAAGTACAAGGCATACTTATCTCTCTTAACCCAACATGCTTTGGGTATATAGTTAAGATGAAAGCTATTCCATGTCTCTCTTTTAGAAAGGAGGGTAGAAGTAAAATAAGAATCTGAATCAGCCCTGTTCAGGTATTCAGTTTTGCACAGTATAGTAAACAATGGAAGTTGATCTCTCCAGTTTCTGCACTTGTTTCAGTTTTTCTGCAATATTCAGACCAGTCTCTAGCTTTTTGATAAAGTTTGTATTGTGTATTGCATTGTATTGTTTTTTGTTTTTCTGTTTATGCTAGATTGTTAATATTTGTTTGTTGCATGTTACCCAAAGTCTTCTAAGGTGGAGTGGTTTGTCAGAACTGTTAAAATAAACATATATTTCTACGAAGGAGGTGAGATATGAAATCCTAGTGAAGCTTTCAGCAATTCAATGCCTTCCAGATAGGCTGGACTACAAGTTCCAGAATTCCCAGTGGAAAAACTAAGATTGCACTGGCTAGGAATTTTGGGAGTTCACCTGCCATTCACTACCAATGATGTGTATATGTATATGTGTGTGTGTGAGAGAGAAAATATTGTAATTTGAATAAGATGTTTGAAATGGAGCTTCTCTAATTTGGGCCATGATTGGAAACCAATTCCCCTGAACAGTTCCAAGATCAGAATGCATCACAGTACCAAGGGCAAGCATTGGAAAATTTGCTACTCATTTGTGATTTTTATGGGTTCTTGTCTTCTTGCAGATGATGAAGGGAAGAATCTTGGATGAATTAAATTACTGAAAACTATGTGCCCTTGCAACTCAAAACAACCCAACATGCCCTTAACTTCTACTAAGATTTTCAAAACAGTATAACTCCCCTTTTACTGCAAGTACTGGCAAGAACGGAGGATTTTTATATCTACTACTTCATTTCAGATTCAAATCGTGATATCACCCACATAGTAGCTACATTTGTCACTGCAGCAGTTAAAATTAGGCAACAGGTAATTTCAGACTCAACCTGATAATGTCTTTGGACCATTTCATTTTTCTTTCTTTCTCCTCTTTTCATATAACCCTAAATTATTACTGTATCATCAAAAACAACCAAATAAGTACTAACTGAGAATGATCAATTCTCAAAGCCTGGTCAGTTTGGCCAGCAAAAAACTCCAAAGACCTTTTTGAAATACTGGAAATCTTATATGGACATTTTGTTGAGACATGACTGAATTGATGATTTGAGGGTTTAAAAAGGGTTAAAGGGAAGGGGAAGGGAATTATATGACAAAAGGAAGGAGAAAGAGGGAGAAAAAGTATGTGAGATAACTACTGGATGGAAAGAAGGGGCAGAAATGATTCTACATTTTTTTCCCTTTAATTATTCTTACTTAACAGTTAAACATTTCTTGCAATTCTCATTATATTAGATACGGCATGGCACTCTTATCCGCTATTTTGGATTTTTCTCCTCTCTTTTGTGTAAATTACTTGCCCCTCACTCCCTGTCCCACACTGTAATATTGTTAAGAATTGTTATGTTCATCGGGTCGTTGAGTTGACCAGATTCAAAATTTAAAAAAGATTTGCATTTGAATATTTATATACTGCCTTTTATAGAGAGCCAAAGGCAGGAGACATTGTACTCCCTATTTTCTCCCAAACAACCCTGTGAAGTAGGTTGGTTTAAGAGAGAACAAATGGCCCGAAGTGACCAAGGGAGCTGATGGGGCTGAAAGTAGACAAGCACCTGTGTCTCCCTGCTCCTGGAACAACACCTGAGCCACTAAATCACATTGGTGCCTGTGAGAAATTAGCCCACTATCCACCCTTTAAGACTGACAACTGCCTGTGCGTATGGGGCAGCACTTTGCAGGGGGAAAAGTCTATGAATGGGTCTGCCAAATTATGAAGCTTTTTGGCCCCTTAATGACTGAGCCCTAGCTGAGGGATCAGCACCAGGTGGATATGTATATGTGTGTTTTTTGACAGCTATAAAAGGTGATGCTGGAAAAAGAGGCATGCCACTTCACCCGGGCAGGGACAAGCAGCTGTTCCACCTCACTACTAGATCACCCAGCATCCTAAAAATAATGCAAAAAGAAAAAAGAAAAGCATGCCCATGTAGAAGACCTCCTAAACGGTGCTTGTGGCTACAACACAGCAATCTGGTATTATCCATCTGCCTGACCACTATGCCATTTGATCAGGGCTGGAAGCAGAGGGAAGAATACACCAAAGCGTTATGCGAAGCCACGAAGGATTGCAAAGGTCAGCTGCCACCCAGAACTTCTCAGTTCCAGGATTCCTCTAGGGCTGATGTCAACTGTTTCAATTTCCCTTCCCTGTATATGGGATCCAGAGGAGCTGCTCAATTGATACTACAATACAGAAGAGCAGTCACATGTCAGGGAGGAGCAGGGGAGGGGAAATGCCATACTATAGCTCTCCAATGTTTGTAGACCATCTGTCCCCAACTTCCCTTGGGTGGGAGAATAGTTATGTATGTATGTATTTTATTTATTTAAATTCATACATCAAATTTAGAAACTACCCATTTCACAAAAGCAACTCTGGGCAGTATACAATGATGGGTGTATTAATGAGCAGTTGGTGTTGCAAGCTACCCAAATAAAACACCGCAACGAATGCTTTGTGCAGCTCTAGAGTATCACAAACAGACTCTCGAAAATACTTCTACGTGTTTAGTATTCAGGACATTGTTTGTGGGAAGCAACAACTGAGTTACAAGGCCACCACTGTTGGTCTTTGAAGCAGGTGTCATTATTAACTCTTCTGTTATCTCACCTTCTCTTTCCTACATTCAGTATTTGCACTGTATTATATTTCTGCAAGCATGCCAAGCTCCATGGGAATGTCTTTATTAATTATCTGCGGTTTTCTCAGAAGAATGTAAACTGAAGACTTCAGCAAAAGAGTGTTACTGTCCTTGAATATGGATTTATAACTAAATATGCACAAGAGAACAACAAGAAGATAAGCAAGATCAGAGAAGGAAAAATAGTCTGGCAGTAGGATGAAGGCAATAACACTCATGAGCCCCTTTTTTGTAGCCAAAATACTTTCAAATCATGATTACCAGAAGTGAGTGGCTTACTTTGCCACACAAATATATTTACCATAAGCTCCATGATAGAATTATTAACATTTTAATAATTTAAGTGAAGGAGAAACCAACTCAAAAAGAAAATCTAGCGGGGGGTGGGTGAAAGGAATATCCTGGACATAGTCCTATGTGTAACATACTACAGTCTGCATTTATTGCTAAGGCTGACATCACATTTAGCACTTGACAATTGAAAAGTTATTCTTCATTGGTCTAGACAAAGAAGAGAAATAGAAGCAACCTTCCCCCCGTAGCTATTGTGCACTTGCAAATTTTGTTTCTGCAGGAAAGGTTGTGTTCCCAAGTTTTATTCAATTGTGTTCCAAAGTTCAGGTTCTTTCAGCCAAAATTTGTGGCCTTGCATGGATCAGCGTGAACAAAGGAAGTTAAGTCATCTTAAGCCAGAGATCAACTGGGGAAGAGGAAGAAGGAACTGAACAAACTACTTGCAGAAGAGACGGGCATATTTGTTTTTGGCAAGTGAGCTTGAAAAAGCCCCAGTTTCTTGCCAACGCTGGGCATGCACACTTTTGAAAGGAAAGTTAGCCTAAAGAGCTGGAAGGAGATATCTCACAAAGTGGTCTCCATCCTTAGGGTCAATTTAAACAGAAAGGAATTAATTTTATAACTGGACAGAACCTGCAGGACAAGAGAAATGCTAACCACATGACTCCAGAGAAAAACAGCGTGTGTACAAAGAAATGTTCCAGGATTGGCTCATTGATTCCCAAACTTTGATGCCAAGTGGATTATTTAAAGCCAACAGGAGGAACAGATTCAAGACCGTACATGAGGAAGGCACATGGGTATACAGTTCTAATTATAAATAGATACTATATCACCCTTCAGTAGCTTCCAATCTCTTAAGAGCCAACTGTGCAAAATTTGGAGTAGGGAACAGAGAGAAAAGAAGAGAGTTGCTCAAGCAAGTCCTTCTTCCTCTAAATTGCTGGAAAATGGCACCTGCCATGTAAAATAGATAATCATGAGCCCTTTAATGCCTGAAGCTTCACCTCTCACCTTTTTTGGTAGAGGTCAAGTCATCCTGCAGTTTCTTGACTTCAGCCTGCAGAGTTCGGTTTTCTTCCTCCACCCCAACGCTTTTGAGGTCCACGTCAGCCACTTCCACCCCTGCCAGCTTCAGTTCCTGCAAGGAAAAGGAGAAAGCGATACTGAATTGGTGGACGGCATGAATAACTTGGGAGAAAGGAACTCTGACCATCTGAGATCAGGTTCCCAAAATGAGGAATCTCTTGACTTTTCTTTTTTAATTTTATTTGGGTTTTCACAAAGACAAAATACAACATCTTTTTTGAAAATAGCATGGTCCCAGGTTATTACTTCTTCATACAGACATAAAACTCAATTTCATGCTCATTTTTATATTCTATTCCATATCTTAGTACCATTTTATATTTTCTAGATAGTTTTTCCCCTCTTTTAATTTTCTCAACTTTGTTTTAATTATCTCAACTCAATTCAAGTCAAACCATTATATTTATAGTTTTGTCTGTCCTGTTACAATTTCATATTATCCTTTCTTATAAAGCAAATTTTTCCCTGTAGTTACCAATTAGAATATGACACCTTTATATCCTTTAATTTTATCCATTCAAACTCTTATTTAAGATTCAATGTATAGCTTTAAGATTCATTCAATATAATATATATATAGCATTCAATATAATACATAACTTCCAATCGGATTCTGCTTGGTACATTCTTAAAATAGACACTATATTCTTAAAAAGAAATATATGTATGTATGTATGTATGTATGTATGTATGTATGTATGTATGTAT
>BLBF01000021.1:25779851-25795194 GCA_015471245.1 Laticauda colubrina | reverse complement strand
TGCTTGGTACATTCTTAAAATAGACACTATATTCTTTAAAAAAAAAAATACACACACACACACACACACACATATATATGTAAATAAAACACACATTCCATTCCAATTCAATTCGATCACTAATACGCATTAAAATCTTAACATCTTTAACATTTCTTTTAAATTAAATATCATACTTCCTTGGGAACACTTATAAACTTTCCATGGTTAATTCTTTTTTTCCTATATTTCTTACTTATATTTTTATAAATCATTACGAATAATTAAAAATGTTCCCTTTTAATTCTCTCAATCATTTTAATTCATTTATTTATTAGCAAACATCCTACTACATTACAATAAATATTTTATCCATCATCATATCTTCTGAAATTGTTTCTATTTATAATATAACAATGCTATCTTATGTACCTTTGCAGAATCCCCTTTACAATTAAATTTTCACCCATTATTTCGAAACAAACTTATGGTTACAATTCTTATATCTTTTTCCTGTTTCTCCATGTCTTTTACAACTTCTTTTCCTTGCTTTCTTCCCTCTCTTCTTCTCCCTCCCCTTTTTACCCCCTCATCTCTCTGCTTCTAACTCTCTCATCTCTTCTGTTGCTTTCTAATATTGTACTTATCTTTCAAATCGTCCTCCTTCTTTTTGGTTTTTTTTTTCACTCTTAAACCTTTCCCCCCTTTTCTTTTTTCCCCCCACTTAAAATTATTTGATCATTAAAGATGGCTTCTTCTTTGTCCCAGTCTTCTTGTTCTGCAACCGTTTCTTGTTGCTTCTCATAATTCCAGATCTCCATTTCTGAGAAATGAAACACGAAGCCAAAATAATTTCTCCCTTCTTGTGTATCTTCTTTCCATTTTTTAAGTTCTGTTTTCAGTTCTTCTAAGAGTGATACCATTTTAAAAACTTTTAAACAACCACCCAGTTAATTTTAGTCATCCAGATGCAAAAAATCAAAAATCACCAAGTAATCCAAATAATCCAAGGCTGTTTCTATTTGCTTCTTTTTTCCACTTTCTCTTCCTGGGGTTCTATTATTTTGTTACCAAGTTTCCATTAAAATGTATCTTTGAAGAATCTTGTTAAAATTTCACTGTGAGTTCCTTTTAATTACAGTTCCATTCCTTAATTCCAGGCAGTCTCTTCCATTTTTCCAGATTCTGCCCTTCTATTCTTTTTTTCTCCTTTCCAGCTTTTAAAAACTTTTAAATGTCCAGAAATCTTTATTATCCCTTTGACTTTTATTTTCAGCTTAGATGCCTATTAATGTCAAAGTGGATTTTTTCCCCCAATTTCTTGCTTAAATCTCTTAGCTGTCAATATAAGGAAGGGAAGAAGAAAACCTAATCCCTTCCCTTCTCTCTCTCCTTCGCAGCTTCAAAATCTTCTTTGGAAACAATGTTGTTAAATTTAATTTCCAGGGTACCTTATTTGTTGCTTTTGCTGTTTGAACAGGTCAACCAAAACTTTCTCTTCTTATCTTCCTCCTGCACATTTTTTTCCAGTGGAGTTCTTCTTTGTAGTGGCCATTTCTGACCACGGCTGCACCTGCCTTCGGGAAAGGGAGTAATAGCCAGCTGGGGAGGAGAGATGCGGCTCTCCTCAACCCTGCAGGCAGTCTCCCCCCTCTTCACCACCTCTATGGGGTGGCTTAGCCCTGAAACCAGCTGGCTCAGGGCACTCCAGCAGCGAGCACGGATCAAAGCCTCGGAGAGACAAAGTTTCGGTCTGTTGCCGAAGAAGCTCAAACCGGAAGTCAGGAATCTCCTGACTTTTCCAGTAACCATTTGGGCTGCTGCTTATATGCAGCAGAACCTAGAATTCAGAGGAACCCAGAATAATACTGTAACTACTGTCTTACCCAACCCTCCAACTCATGTGCTGTTCCATGTCTTTTTCCAGAAACTGTACCAATGTAATTGAGCAGTATGCATCACATCATGTATACTTACCTGCGTTTGGTTTGTCCAATGGATGCCTATATGCATGACATGCTTCCAAACAGGTGTGACACCTGAACAAAATCCGACTCTCCACCCCTCCATCCAAAATCACACAGAAAATTATTACTACCATCAATTACAATCCACTGACTGGACACACACAGTGCCTCCCCCCACCGCCGCACCTTCAGTTCCTTCCGATCAGCATCCTTGCTGGTCCCTCTTCAGATACAGCAAATGCTCTCAGAGGCTACGGGTAGATAAATCATTACGATAAAGCAGTGATTCTGGAAAACTATGAATAGATTCTTTCAGAAGTTTTGCAAGACAAGGAAAGGAATATGCAGCTAGGTGGTATCTTTTTGTACTCTTGGCCAAAAGAGCTATTGCAGGGAGTCCAAAAGGGACAGTAATTGAACTAATGGCAAATTGCTTGGGGAAAGAAGCACTTAAGTGCCCAGCCAGTCTCCAAGTGTGACTTTGACCAAGTTCATTTTGGGAGGCAGTCAAACCATCACAGTACAGGCTTACGATCACAACTGAGTCCAATAGTTCTGTTGCTAAGCACAGACATTTGTTAAGTGAGTTTTATCCCATTTTATGACCATTCTTGCCACAGCTGTTAAGCGAATCAGCGCAGCTGTTCAATTAGTAACAGTTATTACGTGAATTTAGCTTTCCCCACTGACTTTGCTTTTCAGGTCGCAAAAGGTGATCACATTATCCCAGGACACTGGGATCATCACAAATACGAATCAGTGGCCAAGTATCTGAATTTTGATCATGTGATCATCAGCATGCTGCAATGGTTGTTAAGTGAAAAATGGCCATAAGTCACTTTTTCACTGCTGTTGTAACTTTGGTCATTAAATGGAACGGTTATAAGTTGAGGACTACTTTTACTTCATATGCACAGTACTACTCAGTCATCCTTAAGGTCCTGTTCAAAGCAGACTTTCCTAACATGTGATGTTGGGCTACGACTCTGTTACACACCAACAGCTGATACAATAGAAATAATTCCTGGAGTTCTTATGGCAACAGAAAACTGTAAGGTAAATCAGATTCTCAGAGGGACATACAGAACTTCTGGCAATGCTCAGCTTTCTTTCCAATTAAACTGTTCCTCCATTTTCCATTAATAAATCTGGCCACCTGCCCCTGGACCTGCTAACCATGGGGTTTGTATAAACCTGATTGAGGCCTGCTTGGGGAAGATGAAGATTATAGGATTGGATACATGTCAGTCATCTGAGCAAGATGTTTTCATAAGGTTTTTTTAAATTAGGTACCTATTTGAGAGTTTATATTCATTTGCATTAATTGATCTCAAAACAGCAGAATATACTGTTAATTATCTGTAACTGCCTGCAAAAACTGCAAAAAAGAGAGAAAAGTGTGTTGTGCACACTTGTTCTAGAGCAGTGTTGAGTCCTCTTTTTTCTCAACCTTGGCAACTTTAAGATGTGTGGATTTCAACTCCCCAAGTGCCTCAGCCAGCCTAATTGAAGTGGAATTGCATTTGGTGCAGAATGAGAAAAGTGAATTTTCAAGAAGAAAGAATGATTAACATGGAGGGTGAAATTAATGGAGTTGGCAGAGCAGGTAAAATTGTCTGCTTTGATTAAAGAAAGCAGTCTTTATATCTAGCTTGTTTCTACTGGGAAACTACACTTGGATTTTTTGTTTTTGCTTGAAACGAAATGTTAACCTTGGGTTTTGATGATTAGGCCTTTTCATGATGATAGTAGTACTGTTTGTTGTGGCTTATTCGAATTCAAAGGCTCATCGATGTTTAGTTGTTTGTCTAAACTGAAGAAAGGCGGAAGCTCCCCTTCCCCTTTTGGTCTGCATTCCCCAATTTTGTTTTTTTCCTCTACCTTCCCATTTTAGAAAGAAAAGAAAGCTAATGGCTAATGGAGAGGTTTGGATGAGCCTTTTTAAAAAAATGTTTAAACTGAGAAAGCCTTTAATTCAGTTTCTGTGAGCAGCAGCATACTTATAAAGACACAGAAGTGAAAGCTGAATTTTAGCAATGCTACACATAGAAAAAAAAAGATTATATAAAATTCTCACCAGGATTTCAAGTGCCTATGGAATGTCCCGGTTCTACTCATATCCTTTGTCCTTTACTTCCAAGAGCCTGGCATTCCTCCCCCTCCATTACTAATGTGCAAGTCATGGCAAATAATTGATGGATTTCAGTCAATTCTTCTACTAGCCATTTCCCCAGCATACCTGATGGCTACTAAAACTATTCTTCCCCAGATCTTCCAGCAAAAATATGTTGCATAAACAAATTTTATGTGGCAACCTCAAAAAAACAACAACTCCACCTCACTTTTATTTCAGTGGCTTATCAGTTATAAAAGGATTTTATTTTGTGTAGGATAAAATTGTTCATACAAAAGTCATTTGGAATAGACTAAACACCCAAATAAGCCAGCTGTTTTGCACATAATTTGTGGCAGAAACAAATAAATTATAAATTATTTCTAAAATAAATAATTATTTTTTTCTACCATGATTCACCAGATACTACGGGTATTAGGAAAGCAGGACAGAACTTTATTTTTCCATGCAAAAATGTTTCCTACAATGTGGGGGGTGGAGTGGGGAGGCAATATGAAAAAGACAGGGAAATTTGGAGTTGTGGCTTTACTTCAGAATCGATATGAAGGAAAAGCCGACTGGGTGACCGTGGCCCAGTCATTCTCTTCTCAGCCCAACTCAGCTCACAGACTTCTTGTTGTGGGGAAAATAGAAAAAGGAAGGAGCATTAACATATGTTTCCCACCTTGAGTTGTTTATAAAAATAATCAAGGCTGGATATAAAATAAACACCAACCAAGCAACGCTTACATGGGTGCATAGCAAGGTGTGCCGGAAGGATTCTTTCATCCCTTGGCTCCACTATCACTACCATCATCTTCTGCACCCACATAATAAGAACAGGCAATGCAAGCAAAACACCTTTCTTTCCAAGTTCATCAACTCTTCCACAGCAGATTCTCCTGACCCTGGAAAAGATAAGTCTAGGGCTGAGGTGAGCAATCCATTTTCCTATGAGGAACTGGGACTTTTTGTGGAGGACTGAACCAATAGGGCTGTGAAGGTGAGCAGGCACACATGCACATACATAGGTAAATTAAGAAATATCAACAAACGCCTCCAAAATAAAAGCAACACAGTTTTATTGCGTACGGGGCATACACTTGTTTACATTTGATTTCTAATTTCCAACTGACCTCACGTGGGCCAGACAGGAAGGGATGGATGTGGCCCATAAAATGTCTGGGTGTGGCCTAGGAACAGCCCTTCCTTCTTGAGACCAATCTGACATACAAAAACACAGGCAAAGCTCCAAAGGATACTATGTGATTTCAGTCCCAAATGGGAAACTTAAATAAGGTAGTCAGAAGAACTGGACCTCTCTGTCCAGTTCAAGTAAAGACAACAGATGTGAGAAAAGAGCAATTAAACTTCTACCCGAACCCCAAATGGCGATTTCAATGCCTACAAGACAAAGTCTATCTGAAGGCTTCAGAAAAGATAACATTTGCCAGGAGGGAAAGGGAACAGAAGAGATATACGCCAATGTCTCGTTATCTCTAGCTTTGCCAATCTGAAACTGCAAGGCAGTTTGCAATAATCACCAACCTTGAACAACATCTTATATGCAGTTATACACTCTATCTTTACATATTTACAGCCACAATGTTCAAAGCCTCCTGCTATCCAGGGAGGTCAAGGCTAACAGCTATGGATGTCATTTTAATTAACTTCATAAAAATAAATAAATCCTGCCATGTTAAAAAACTGTGCCCTTGCAGCAACTAGAGATGTTAGGTTAGGCTGCCCCCATGTGGTTTTTATCCACACACAATTTGAATACACTGAAATTTTAAAGGGTAGGCGGGATGACTTTGAGTAGATACTAAAGGCAGAATGAGTACCTCAAGGGAAAAAACACAGATCACAGGGTCCAGAATTCTATTAATTCTTCCATCAAGCCCGAAACTAATATATTGTTGTCCATCCTAAAGACTTCCATTTTTATAGAAGGTAGAAATAGAATTGCCAGATTGAGGGGAACAATTGGGCAATAATACCTTAGGAGGTACAACTACAGCCTAGTGAGCTTAACACGCTTGGAAAAGGCATGGTGACTGGCAGAGCTCAAATGTTTCATTATTATTTTACCCACATTGGGGGGGGGGGAAGCTGGCATCAAGGCATTGCAGCTGGATTTCAAGCTTGTCTTCTTTAGCCTGGTGCCATCTAAATTTGTTTGATACAGGAAACAGATTACTGGCATTTTTCTTTCCATGCAGGTTACAGAGCAACCTGTTAATCAGGAAGACCATCCGCTGCTGTAGCAATATTCCAAATCGGGAAGCTCAGCAGAATTCAGAAGCTTATATGATAATAAACCAAACCAGGATCTGTATGAGGCCACAGTTACCTGCAAGGCACATAAGGATTTGTTCCATGTTTTTAATAAGGAAGGAGCAGAACAGTGCAGCAGCTTTCTGAGTCAAATTAGTATCAGGTAAGTGAAAGAGAACAAGATCCCCAATTTGCTTGTCCAGTTTTAAGATTTCTAAAAAAATTTTACAATTTAAGATTGCAAACAACAACAACAAAGTGATAGAAATACCAAACTGATCCTCATTACCCAGAGTCTGTCTGTACCTCTACTATTACTGTAAAGCAGTGTTTCCCAGCCTTAGCAGCTTTAACATGGGTGGACTTCAACTCCCAGAGTTCCCCAGCTAGCAAGCTAGGGAATTAGGGGAGATGAGGTCCATTCATCTTAAAGCTGCTGGGTTGGGAAACTGCTATAAAGAATGAAAGTTCAAAAAATAACTACTCTTTAAAGTTCCATCCTCATGACTCCTCTAACCCTAACAAGAGGTTCCACTGCCCAGAGACTCTGCTCAACTGGGAAATGCAGGACTCCCAGCATAAACAGAACTCAACAGTTTTGTCTGTCCTTTTCTCTCCCTAAAATTTAATCGGCTCCAGATATTGGAGTTTAACTCCCAAAATTCTCAACACCGGCTATGGAAAAGGTTGCCTTAAACTTCACTTCTCTGAAAGAAGTGACGACACAAACCTTTCAAACCTTAACTACAATTATAAAACAGCGTGAAGACAGAGATGCTTGCTTTTCTTGGCTGCCCTATCTTATTGTGACGCCATGCAATTCTAGGGAGGCATGCTTGCACAGAAAATTAGATTTTTGTGATGTGTTCCACTGTCTGTCTGCCAGGAGAAAAAGCACTGCCGAAAGAACAAAGTAGGCAATTGGGACAGGATGCATTTTGATAATTAGAACTGGAGGAGGAGTCAGAAAGCCAGGCTGCAGAGTCAAGAGCAGCTCTATTCTCCCTCCTTCTCTCTCTCCAGTGAATCACTTTATACCTGGATGCAAAGAGTCAGCAAAGTCATTGCCGGCCAACCGTTGCTTTTCTGTTTCCATTGGAGCAGAATCAGAATCGCAAAGAGATCACAGCGAATTGATAGGCACATACTCTGGAAGGCTCAGTCCCCAGAGCCTCTGGTTCTAAAGAAAGATTGGAAGCGGATCCCCTTAAAATTGTTGCCCATGAAAACAGATTACATCCCCTCTTCTACCACAGTCGTTTTTCCTCTCAGTGTACCTTCTGAGTTTTATTTTTATTTTAAATGTGTAAAGAGTGAAATGGGTTCTAATTTCTTAAGCAGCTCGGGCAGCACCGTCTTTAACCCTGGTAAAAAAAAAAAAAAATACTCCCATTCTCCCATTTAAGGGTCCCCATGGGAAGAGAGACTGCTGTGCCTGCTTGACATTTGCCTCCGCAGCAGTCTCGGAGTCCGATCGCCCACAGTGTATTCTTAGAAGAAAAAAGGATGGAGGTCTCTAGCCAGCGATTAACCCCAATGCTGAGGTGAGGGCCATAAAAAGGGCAGAAAGACTCTTAGCCTGATAGGATTACAGTGCCAAGCAGAAAGTGAGCCAATAAATCAGGCTCAGTCAGGGCAAGATCCCTGTATGCCATTTGCTGTCCAATGGGAGCGCTGCATTTGCATTTCCTCAGTGCAGACAGCCTCCCAGACAGAGCATGCCCAGTGTCGCCCCCGTCCCTGTCCCCCCCCCCCCCCCCCCCCCCCCCCCCCGTCCCCACATAACAAGGGACTCTCAAGGGAATTTCTATGACCAATCAGTAACAGAATCTTCCAAGCAGATTTAGCTTTCTGAGATGGAAAAACTCAAACTGTTCCCAAACAGCAACACAATTGCAACAGAGGCATGAGAACGGTGACAAATCCATGCATGTGCATTTTTTAAACTGGTTTTAAAAAGCTCATCCAGCACTGAAGTATAGCAATGGAGTGCTTGCCCACCAGTAGACTAAATAGTTCAAAGGCCTGGCTAAACGTCCATGGAGACTCTCAGTCATCCAGGTCCGGTTGTCCCAATGGTGCTTTTTTCAAAGGGCAATTGGACTCTTTCTGGTTTTTCCTTAAAGACGTTTCGCTTCTCATCCTCATGACCACAGAAGTGTGGTGCTGCTACTGGGCAGCAAGTGGCATACAGGAATCTTGCACTGAGCAAGCCTGAAGTCAGAACTGAAGAAGCTTCTTGGGTGAGAAGCGAAATGTCTTCAAGGAAAAACAAAAGTCCAGCTGCCTTTTGAGAAAGCACCTTTGGGAAAAGCCTGGCTAGAACTGAGCAAATCTGTCATATTCAAGTCCCTAATGTTTATATATTAAAGAGTATAATATAGCGTAATCTCAAAAACCATGATTAAAAAATATCCAATTATAAACAAAACAGTTCCAAAAGTATATGACCATATTGCTCAAAGGCTATACAGATTTTTACTTCTATACTGTATACATACATATCTCTCTCTGTGTATACATATATGTTGAATTTACATACTTTTTCAAAAAGAAAAATACTTAAAGCAACCACATACAAAACTGTACATGAGTCTTTAATTTATCATGATCTATCATTTATGTAAACTATATCCAAGTTTTCCATCCTTTCCTATCTCCCCAGTTCTAACCTCATTATTCCATAAAGCACATGAAAATTAAAAGCAATAATCTCTAGATACTGTGTGTGCAGCATCCAACTACCACACTTCCAATGTGTAATGAGCTAGTTAATAAATGGAAATGCTTGAGCAAACTTCCTCTACTCATTAAAACACATTTCTAATGTTTGTTTTATCCACTTATTGTCAAGTTGCCATTTCATACCAATTCCAATCTCAAGAGAAAAAGGGAGAAACTATATAGTTGTGTAATAATTGCACTATATATTTGAACATGGAGAATTTCTTCACCCTTTTATCTAAGAGGGCTTTGCTGTTCCTTTTCAATTTTTTTTGATAGCCATTAGGGATGACAAATACCATGGGACTCCAGAGCCTGCCACAACCCTGTTGCAGCATGAATGAGTCCAATATAGCATCAAATGATCACTGTGACTGGAAAGTTACAAGAGCTCTTTTTCCAGAAAGCAAGAATGAGAAGGGCCAGCCTACTAATCACTAAGCATTTAGACAAGTGGGGAAAAAAATAATACTGTATGTCCTTTGGAATATCTGAGTTGATGCCCCAATTAAAGCTTGCAATACATGCTTTTTATTTCAATTTTAAATTGATTGTGCAGGATTCCATCCTAGATTTATCCTAAAGGTACAGTAGAGCCTTATTATTCAAAAGTCAATAATAATATTATGTAATAAAGAGGCGGTTGCAGTATTAAAAATGGGATGGTGCTCATGTCATATGACCAGGCCACGCAGGCTCCTGACTTTCTTCTATTTCAGTTCTCAGGACCTCACAACCATACCTTTTTCAGCTTGTCATTCTCCTCCATATATTTCTTGGCAGCATCACTTGCTCCTTCTGCCTGCTTCTTGAAGGCTTCATTAGAGGCCAGGGTAGTGGCATGCTGAGAAATTAGGGTAATGAGTCGTCTCAGGAGACTGTAAAGATAAAACAACTAGTTAAACCAGAGGCCCTCACATTATACAACAGAGAAAAAAAGGATATTTAGATCCATTTTGAATCTTTTCCTAAATGTGCAATTGTTATGTGAACTACCTCCTGATTGCAAAATAAAAATGACAATTCTCAATAGATGCCTGAATTGTTTGAAGGTATAGCCTACACCAGGGGTGTCAAACTCAAGGCCCACAGAGTATTTAGATCTGGCCTGCGATGCCACCTTGGAAACAGTGAAGGTCCAGCCCGCAGTGCCTCTGTCAGCAAAAATGCAGCTCACGAGGACTGACCTCAAGAGGACCCTCCGGAGCTCCGTTTTCTCTGACAGAGGGTTGTAGGAGTCTGTTCCAGATGAAATTGAGATCAGGAGTCCATTTTCTGCTGGCAAAGCACTTGGGTCACCACAGACGGCCCTGACACGAGTGACATCAAGCTGGCCATGCCCACTCTGGCCACACCCACCCTAGTCCAAGGTCAAACACAACCCTGATGCAGCCCTCAATGAAATCAAGTTTGACACCCCTGGCCTTGACTCTTGCCTGCTACTTGGAACTGAAGTCAACGATTCCTTCAGAGTTTTGTTAGACATAAAAAGCCCCGGCTGGTTAGTGGTCTAACTGATGAGATAATGATTTCAAACCTCAGCTTAATCAACCTGCTCGGAAAGCTGTTGTCTTGACTGCCATTTCCAACAATGAAGTGTTTCTCAAGACAGGCACTATACTGAAAGAACAGGAAATGAGGAGCAAGAATTGCCTTGATCAACATCATATAATTTTAGATCTGAATTCAGTGCTGTATCCTTGAAGTGTAGATTATCCCCAGTCAGAATAAAATGCAGGTGTTGCATATATAAATAAGACAAAAAAGCTTCCTGGGCGTATTTCTGGAAGGGAACGGAGGATAAAATGAAATAATACAGGGAATGACAAGTATTATATTCCAGGAGTCACTAGAAAGGCTGCTGACGATTAGATTCCTGTCCATTAAGTCAAGCAGAGAAGTAGGTAATAACTCTGGACCACATTTCCCAAACTTATGCGATAAGTTTGCCTTGCACTGGATCTGGTTTCATGATATTCAGCTCTCATCACCCTTAGCCTACAGTGGCAACACCAACTTTCTATCCTTCCCAGACCTATCTGGCAATATCAGGAGTTGAGACTTTGAGACCAACCAGGTGCTCTTCCCTCAAGCTACATATAGCTCTTCTCCCTTAATTGCCTACGGTTGAAAACCAGAGACATGTTTGTACCCAACCCAAGCAATCAAATCTGAGAAAGAATTTTTGAACAGCAAAGATCTTTTAACCCTCATTGTGCTATGCATGTGCATGGAATCTCCCCCCCCACACACACACCCCGCTGCCCCCTTACCTGCACTGCGCCTCACAGCTGATTTTCGGCCGGTTTGAGGCCCTTTTTGGCCTCCCAAAGGCTTGAGGAAGGCTTCTGCAGGCTTCTGCAAGCTTTGTAAGCGAAAAACTAGCTACGTTTCATCACTTCACGTTTTTCCGAAAATACTGGAAGTGACGAAACGGGGCTAGACTTCAGCCTACAAAGCTTGCAGAAGCCTGTAGAAGCCTTCCTCAAGCCTTTGGGAAGCTAAAAAAGGCCTCAAACTGGCTGAAAAACAGCTGTGAGGCACGCACATACGCAATGAGGTAAGTTTACCTGCAGCTCACGTGCGGCATAAATGGCTCTGCATGCCACCTGTAGTATGCGTGCCATAGGTTCGCCATCATGGGGCTAAGGTAACCAAAGTGAGTAACAAGCACCAAAGATAATGGGAAGTCTCAACCAAAGCACTATTTTAAGAAAAGACAGCACCAAACAGGTGCAGGAGCACGATTGGACGAATGCTACCAGTTATTCACACTTTGCTTACATTGGTACAGTTGCTGATCAGCGTTTCATCCAAGGGATCTGAAAAGCCCCACCCGGTTTTGGCAAGTCCAAACCCAATAGGCAACTTCTCTGATCTTCCTGGAAGTTAGATTGCTGTGCTAGTTCTTCCCCTTTAATCAGGATTTACTTCCAGCTGTAAAATGCTTTACTTTCATCCAAGGAACGTGCAATGGTATGCACATTTTTTTGCCATTCTCCACATATTTTATCCTCATGAAACCCCTGAAAAGTAAATTATGTTGAGAGATAGTGAGTGTGATAAGCTTTATGGCTGAGTGAGGATTTGAACTTCAGAATGAACAAAGTCCTCTAGCTGAAAAACAAGAGGAAATGCAACAAAGAATAACTGAGCAGCTAGAACAGCATAAAAATAACAGAATATGGTTGCCTGCATTGAAGATTGTAACACAAAAATAACTAGCACAAGATTAAAAGATGCCAATACTTCAATATTAAAGATAAGTACCAGCTCATTGCAAGAACCAAAGCAACTGATGTATGGCACGGCTGCTGTTATAACTGAAGATCTCGTATGCAAAATTAACAAGCAAGAAAAAAGCCAAACAGTGTATCACCAAAATGAAAGATCAAATTGGCAAATAAAATCAGCATGTGAAGATCAGATGTAAGCAAGCTAGAACAGATAAAAGACAACCAAAAATATTTGATCAAGAAACATTACTTAAAGTCAAAGGAGATCAAGGAAGCAGTAGAAATAACAAAGCAGCAAATAACAGCTATAGCCAAGAAAATTGGCAGATATGAAGCTTGAATTATGCATAATAGGCAGAATCTCCAATTTTAGTAGAATCAGGAATATTTTTACCAATCCATCAAAAAGAGAGAATGCAATGAACCTGACAAAAAAGAAACAATGCAATTCTTGGCATAACTATGGGACAACCCAAAGAAATGTAACAAGAAAGCAGTTTGTATAAGGGAGGTGGAAAAGGGGAGGTGGGGAAAGCTGAAATGAAAGAACTTGTAATAAAAGCAAAAATAGTGAAGAAAAAGAGAAGGAAGATCAAGAATTGGTCAGCCCCAGGTGAAGATGGTTTTTGGTTGAAACATCTGACCAGTCTGTACTCACTCATTACCAAGCAGTTTAACAACTTTATAGTAAGAGGGTTAAAATTGAAGAATGGTTCACATATGGTGAAACCTACCCAATAATGAAAGATCCAACAAAAGGGGCAGCACCTCACTTGTACAAGAATTTTACCTGCTTTCCAACAATTTGCAAATTGTTAACTGGTGTAGTAGCTGATATAGTCCAACAGCATCTATAGTTGAAAACAAATTCATTCCATCTGTGCAGAAACTCCCCCACACAGCAGTGGGGCAAAGAATCAGCTAAGGCTAAAAAAACTTCATGTACATTTTTCAGGCTATCCTGCCTCCTTTAGATGATCTGAAGCTGAATGGAAAAGCACCATCTGAAATAGAACCAGTGCTCAACGCTGTCCAAATATACAACCAAGATATTGCAATGCAGTTTGAACTGGACAAATTTGCCACACTTGCCCTACACAAGGGAAAAATAGTGAAAACTGAAAGAATCAACATGTCCTATGGAAATAAAGGTAGTCTTCAACTTATGACCACAATTGAGCCCAAAAATTTATGTTGCTAAGTGAGAAATTTGTTAAGTGAATTTTGCCCTATTTTACAACTTTTACATTTGTTAAGTTCAAAAGTTTTACTGTCATTGTACATCATGTATACAACGAAATTGGTTTAGACTCTACTGTTGCAGTCCATACAAAAATAGAAGACAACACAAATAATATAAAGAATAATCCTTATACAAATAGTTAGGGGAAAAGAACTAGTCATACGTTTCTATATGTACATCATATTCCATGCAACATGTATTTTACTCTGATGTATAATCTTATGTCATGGTATAAACATATTACACACTATACCAGCACCAGTGAAAGTGAACCACTGCAGTTGTTAAATTAGTAATATGGTTGTTCAGTGAATCTGGCTTCCCATTGACTTTGCTTCTTAGCTCACAAAAGGGGATCACATGATCCCAGGACACTGCGACAGTCATAAATATGAACCACTTGCCAAGCATCCAAATATAGAATTCAACTGACAAACATCTGCCACACAGCACCCCAGGGTTAACAACTGTTGATAAGACAAAGTAGTTTGGACAGCGCATACTGCAATACTGGAAACAGCAGACTAGAAAAGGAAAAAACTGGAGAAAATCCACAAACATAAAAACCTGTAGATTTAAGTTGTACAATGTTGGTAAAGGAAATCAAAGATAGCACCAATAGGAATAGGAGTCTTGGGTGAAATTCCTGGGGTACCACTTCAACACCATCAGCATGGACAAAATCACCCATCACTCTGGTTCCTGTGCTTTTTTATTATTCTAAATGTTGCTTTACCTTTGGATTGTAAGCCACCCAGTGTTTGGCATTAAGATGGGTGGCTATACAAATGTTTTGAAGGAAGGAATGAAAATAGATGCCAGATGTAGACCCAACCAGCCAAGACAAACTGTGACAAGCGAGCAACACAAAACTCACACTCTGGCTTTAAAATAGCTTCTCTCCAAGAAAGGAAAGAAGAGAGGCTTTTTGAGATGGTCCTGTAGGCTCATGAAAAGGCTGTAAAAAAACAGGCAGAATGAATCCGGTTGTCCCTCCATAATTATTCTGAAGAGACTTGACACTTCTCCTTTCAACAATAAGAGATTGGTACAGAGCAGAGAAGCCATGTCCTATGTAACAGCTGGTGTCAAGATGAAAAAGTTTGCTTCTGTGGCCAGAAACACAGCAAAGAAATGGAATTCATAGCTAGCACTTCCCTTTTTTCCCCATCCCATCTACATTATCTGGAAGATCCTTTTTGAATGAACTGCTGCATTCAACACTGCATTCAGGCTGATTTACATGCCATAGGCATTGTTAGCAACCTTCTTCATGGTCTCTCCAAGCCCAAAGCAGCTGTTAGTTAAACCCAAGAGTTGGGTAGGCAACTTCCCAAGTGGACTTAAGGATTTTAAAGACACAATTTCCTGATTCACCTGGGTTACGAACAGCAGCTGTCACGGTTGCAAGGCTGCAAGAGCATGAATGGCAAATATCGTTGCTCTCCTGAAATAAGTGGTGATAGTGAAGAAAACTCTGGAGGATTTGAAATCTCACTTACCCAATGCTTCTTGTCAAGGGCAGCAATTTCTACAAATTGATTATACCTAAAGCTAGGAAGGTGCTCTCTGTACTCCAAGTCACCTAATCGCATATATCCAGTGTTAGGGTTACTACAAAGAGGAAGCATTCAATATCCTGGGTGATTCAGTACAGAATTCTGGTTTCTGGAAGAAAGAAATCTTTGAAGAGCCTGCCTTTCTTTCAGGGAGAGAAAGAGAGGAGCAGGAGGGAGGGAGGGAGGGAGGGGGAGGGAGGGGGAGAGAGAGAGAGAGAGAGAGAGAGAGAGAGAGAGAGAGAGAG
>BLBF01000021.1:25744688-25779751 GCA_015471245.1 Laticauda colubrina | reverse complement strand
GAGAGAGAGAGAGAGAGAGAGAAGAGAGAGGGAGAGAGAGAGAGAGATGTTCTAGTCTGCCACCTCGTGGCTTAATGGTCAAACTTCCACGGCTGTTTCCTGCAAAGAATGGCAATTATCAGAACAGCAAGATGGAACATGGAAGGGTTTGATTGCAGATGTCTTCCAGGTCAGGTTACATGAGGAATTACCATCTGCTCTTTCCCTACTAGGACCATGTGGCATGGTGTCTACCGTTATGCAGCAGTCATGTTTTTGTCATTCTGCACAGCATAAGTCTTTGAATGTCATGATGGGGACCACACTTCAACGAGCACAGAATTCAACATAAATAAGGCAATTCCATTCACTTTTAATTTTTAATGAATTTAATTTTCTAATGCTTCCCAATCTATCATACTTAAAAAAAAGATCCAATAGTAGCTTCCTAGGGCTTTTGTGTCTACACCCAAGACGACATGCTAAAAAAAAACTCCAGAAAAAAATGCACAGGTAATCCTCAAATTATGACCTCAATTGAGACTAGAACTTCTGTCACTAAGAAAAGCAGTCAAGTGAGCACCCATTTTATGATCTTTTTTGCTATACAGGTAGTCCTCGACTTACAACAGATCATTTAGTGACCATTTGAAGTTACAACAGCACTGAAAAAAGTAACCTATGACTGTTCTTCACACTTATAACTTTTTCAGGATCCCCATGGTCATGTGATCAAAATTCAGATGCTTGGCAGCTGACTCGTATTTATGACCCTTGCAGTGTCCCGGGGTCATGCAATCCCCTGACAAGCAAAGTCAATGAGGAATCCAGATTTGTTTAACAACCAGTTTATTAACAAATGCAATAATTCATTTAATGACTGTGGAGTAAAAAGTCACAAAATGGAGCAAAACTCATCTAACAAATTTCTCACTTAGCAACAGAAATTTTGGGCTTAATGGTAGTTGTAAGTTGAGAACTACCTGTAGTTTTTCAGTGAATCACCAGTCATTAAATGAATTATGCAGTCATTAAGAGAAACCGTCTTCTCCCATTAACTTTGTCAGAAGTTGTCTGGGATGGTCACAACCACAGCTGAGAAGCTACAATTGTAAATACTTTCCACATGCCCAACTGCCCAAATGTTGATCATATGACCACGGAGATGCTGCAACAGTCATTAAGTACAGGCAAATCACTTTTTCAACGCCACTGTAGATTTTGAAAGAGTTATTAGAGAAATAATAAGGCTACCTATATGATGAATTCCTTGGCCTCCAGTTTATTTTTCACACAATCTAAATATGTATGCACCAATAACGGAAATTCATCTGAATTAAAAAAAAATACAATTCCAGGACAATGAGTTATTGTAATACTTCCAAAAAAAATAACAATAAAGGGAGATAGCATAATATTAATATGAAAAGTTATAGGAAAGTCTTACCATGCTTGGCAGCAGACTTCCATGCTATCAGAATGGCTCTGATGACAGAATGTACTGTTTCTTTTTACTCTATTTTGGTTTTATCTAGAAGAATTCCAACCAAACCTGACCACTAAGTGACCGGTCATCAACTTGAGGACTACCTATACAGTAAATTTAAAGGCAAAGGCACTTAAGTATTTATAATCTGATTTACTCTGCAATAATTCCTTATTTATATCCCTCCTTTTTAAATAAATAACTCAAGGCAGTGAATATACACAAAACCTCTTCCTACTCCTAATTTTCCCCACAATAACTACTCTGTGAGGTGAGCTGGACTGACAGTGACTGGTCCAAGGTCACCCAATCAGCCCCAGAATATGCAATACATACATTTATTTAAAAAACAACAACAACCTATCGCATAAAGTTCCATGAAACTGCAAGTTTAACTCAGCACAAAGAAGTAGGCCAATAGTGTTTCAAGGAGAATCTGATATCAGCCTTACACAAGGGCAGGCAATCTTTTTGCTATCAGGGACACTATTGCATTCTTTTAGGATGGTTTTTCAAACCCAAGGTAACATTCCATGCAAAAAAACAGCTTTAGAAAAGATGTTCCCTGAATCTTGTGAGCTGCCCACCCCTGGCGTTGAAGCTACATAAGGGAGACCCTACAGAGACCCCTGAAGGGATGTAATAAACATGATGTTCATGGAACGAGTTTCAGATGGTTCAATTCCAAATCAAGTACGTATATTTTAAATGCCTGGAAATGTACATAGAATGAAGCAGTTTTGAGTATGGACCGAACCACCGTTTGTTTTGGCAGAAATTCTTTAGGAAAGTAAAAATAGGAAAACCCTAAGAAAGCAGCTGAAGGGAAGAAGGGAGTGAAGATAGTGGGAACAGGTCAATCGGGGGTGGGGTGGTTATGCTTTGCAGCTGGGAGCCTGACACTGGAGATCTATGCAATAAAGAACAGGTGCAAAGGCCATATATGGAGAGCAGACAAGAGACTGGAAAGGCTGGGAGGATGGGGGTGGGGGGCGGAGGTGCTGATGGGATATATGTGCTATTGGAGAGAAGAGAATGAAGACGCTGCAAAGATGGGGAGCTTGGGTCAGGAAAATGGGCCGTGCTAAGAGAACAGCAACAATGCAAGCTGCAGCATGATGGGAATATAACATCCTGGAAACTAACAGAGGAAGGAGAGAAAGGAAGGTGATGCTTATGAGCCTTGATCTACTTGCCCTTAAAATTCCTCTAGGTCTAGGACCTTCTAGATGTTGTTTCATTCAAAACATGGAACCACCCCATTTGGAATTTTGCTTCTGCCGCATGCCGATCAATCCAAAATGATGCAGCAAGCAGCCGAAGTGCAATGGTTTTGCTTGCAGTTTGAAATAACACGTTTCCCACTTGTGCATGTACCGAAGACCAGATGCCTTTCCCACAAACCTCTTTCTACCCTCTGGAAGAACAAGGATTCCAAATAAGGTTTCTTTGGCAACCTTCACAAATGGCCAAGTCACCTGAGATTGACAGGATTTATAGCATCTGCAGGACTGCAGGTTAAATAAAATGGTTCTCTGACCCTACTAACAAAAAGGCAGTCTTAGGAAAGATGACAACTAGATGTGTTGCAATGTTATTGGCAGCATGTTTTACAGCCACATATTTCCAATTCTCTTCCAATTCCTTCCTGCTAAAATCTTTTGCTATAGCCACCAAACAAATAATTTCATGTACTGGACATTAGCAACCATTAGCTAGCATGCTGGCTGGCTTACGATGGCTCCAAATATTTGACAACTGCAAGGTTGTGAAATGAATTAATTTCAACAGTAGTCCTTTTTTTGTACTCACAAGGCCATCAATAATGAAAAGCCAGCAATGTACAGGTTTCTTTGGGCCCGGAAGAGTTTCATATGAAAATGCTCCACAGCTCCAGGATTGTTCTGCAGGTTCACTTTCTCCGTCACATCATCATATTTCCGGATCTCGCGAATGGCGTCTGCAAATCATTGAGAAACAATCAAAAGTTCTGAATACATAAAATTCATTTTCAAATTCCAGCCAGTTTGTAGAAACATAGCCCAACATCCCTTGCGGCTTTATGTGCGTGGTTATTTATTAAGAACATCTCAGGCAAATACTGAAAATAAACATCACAAAATAGGTACTCAAAAGAGCCAGTTCACCAGCAGAACATATACTTCAAACATGTTCTTAAGTTACTAGTGGGGAATCCCACAAACACCACCCAATAGAACTGAGCTGCAGAGGTTTGCTGATGCTAAACTACCATCATTTACTCCAAAATATTTGCTCCTTGGCCCAAGAGATTAATCTCAGTAGCGAAGCAAACAATTTGCAGTTATTGCCACTTTTTATTATTCTTTGACTGTAAATCACAGTTAAGAACAAAATTATATTATTTCTAATTGCTGTTAGCTTTCTGAATTGAGACAGAATCTCACCGCCTTTCTGCAGAGATCACTTTGTACCATTCTGTGAGTCGCAGTAGTGCAGTGGTTAGAAGGATACTTCTGCCGACTACTGGCTGCCTGCAATTTGGCAGAACAAATCTCACCAGGCTCAAGGTTGACTCAGCCTTCCATCCTTCTGAGGTCGGTAAAATGAGGACAGATTGTTGGGAGCAATAGGCTGACTCTGTAAACTGCTTAGAGAGGGTTATAAAGGACTATGAAGTGGCATATAATCTAAGTGCTACTGCTATTCTGCAAGCAGTTACCATTCTTGCAATTCTTAAAGGGGAGCCTCCTGAAAAGGGAATCTCCTAAAGGATTGCAAGAAAAACATCTGCTTTCAGAATGTTGCAAAGCAACCTCTGGAGAAGGCCATGCCTCACATTGCCTGGGTATATCTGTCAAAGCTGCAGAAAAACAGAAAGGTTGTGCACTCTGAGCCCTGGAGTCATCCAAGTGCTCCCATATATGGCTGAGTAAAAAGTAGACTAAAGGGTTCCTGATAGTACCAGCTTCAAGCACACCAGTAAGCTCTGGAGCTGGTTAGCCTAAAGCAGTTTCCACTTGCCTGAGGCTCTGACTCTTCCCTACCCTCCAAGGAAACCTGCCATTCTATTTAACAACTGCAACTGCATGATCCAGGATTGCAGTTGTTGAATGAAATAGTCATATGGCATTTCACTTATTGACAACTTCACTCGCCCATTGAGATTCCAGGGGCAATTGTGGTCTTATGTGGAGGACTATCTATATTGCAGCAAGTTATTATCCTTATGAATTTTTGAAGTAAGATGAAAGTCTATTACGACTTCAACCTTTGTTGTGTGTTGGCATAATCTTAGGCTTCTGTTTAGTACAGAGCAACATACTGGCCGTTGTGCTTTGTTCTTTCATTTTCAACCAGGATTCCTCAAGTCTTCCTCATTTCTAATGTTCTGAGGCAGTGGTTGTTTCCCCCAGCAATCTTATTTCTATTTTTTCTAGATTTTCTCATGTTACATTTTGCATGTAATTAAATCAACTGACAATAATCAAGCTTGGAATGCTCCTTTTCCAATTACGAACCGTTTAACTGATTTGTATTTCGTTCTAATTGTTGCTTCCTAGTTATGAAATAAATTCTTCAATAGGCAGATGGGATGACTCAATACTGGTAGTCCTTGACTATCTTTTAGTGACAGTTTAAAGTCATAATGGCATGGGAAAAAGTGATTTATGACAATTTTTCAAACTTATGACCTTTGTAGCATCACCATGATCACGTGATCAAAATTCAGATGCTTGTCAATTAATTCACACTTATGACTGTTGCTATGATCCAAGGTCATTTGCAATCTTTTGATAAGAAAAATCAAAGGAGAAGCCAGATTCACTTAACAACCTTGTTATTAATTTATCAACTTCAATGATTCACTTAACTGTGGCAAAAGGTCATAAAATGGGGCAAAACTCACTTAACAAACATCTCACTTAAAAGAAATTTTGGGCTCAATTGTCATTAGTCAAGGACTATCTGTATATCTGAGGAACCACTTCACCCCAATGGGACTAGCCTGCTCCACTTTAGACAGCGGAAAAGGCCTGCTATGGATCCCGCCTGCTAAGGAATTCCAGTGGGCAGGGGCAGGGAAAAACCTTTTCCACTGTGGCCCTGTGCCTGTGGAACACTCTATCACTGGAGGTCAGGACTGGTCCCATCCTTTTGGCCTTTCAGAAGGGTATTAAAATTTAGGTTTGCCGTTTGACTTGGGGCCCCGGGAGGGGTGTGTGTGCTCACTACGAGAAGTGGCTGATGGAGTAAGAAGACCTCATCCCTGTGCCACCTATCTCTTAATCCTGGTTTTTTTCATAGTTTTAATATTTTAATTTTTTTTACTTGTTTTGTTATAATTTGTTAAGAGTTGCCTTATAGGGAAGCATAAAAATTTGATTTAAAAAATACTAAAGTTTTTAAGAGTTGGCTATCCATAATCAAAGCCTAAAGCAAACATAAATATATTTGTTTTTTCATTATCCAGTGGATATCAGCTATGTGCTCTCTGGTGGTCTGCCTTTTCTGAATCCACCTTGTATATTTTGGTACTTGTTGCATATATTGTTGGAAGTACAAACTGCAAAATTTTCAGCATTATTTTAGATGTGAGAGAAGTGTAATTGTTCAGGAATTTCAGCTACTTCTTTGATATTGGAATAAAAATGGTTTGCTTCTAAATTCTTGCCACTGCTTGTGTTTTCCATACTTGATGAAAAACTACATGAATTATAATATCTTGTAAGATTTAAATTATTTTATATGATTTGTAACATTTTGCTGGTATTTAATCGAGAGCAAATTTCACTTCGTAGGCTGCCAGATTCTAGTTGAGTGATCTTAATACGCACCACTGATTTGGGGCCATTTTTCTACCATTTTTCATAGATCTACACTGTCTTTCTCTAGATCTTTGGCTTGCCATTTCTCAGCCCATCTCTGCATAAACAATCCTTTGATTTATGTAACATGCTTAAATTATTCTTTTGTCCTTCCCATTCAGTTGTTATCCTCAGTTCATTTGTGTTGTTTCTTTAGATGTAATATTTGGTCTTTTTCTTTGCAACTCAGTAGTTGGGCTAATTCTCCTCAGTTATCTATTGCCCTTTGTTTTCTTTCTACAGCTGTTCCCAACTTATCGTCATATAGTCTTAAGTGTCTTATTTTGCTTTTGGCATGTGGTGTATTTTTGTTGCATCATTAAGGATATCACCCACAAATCTTCTTCAGAAGAACTCTTCAACAGCCATGTCATCTGCATCTATGATTGGAGCACAGAGGCTGCTGTTATTCACTGGTTTGCCCTGGGTTCACTGGAGATCATTTTCTAATGTACTGTAGGGGATATGTGAGCACTAACTGTGATCCTTTTTTGCTAACATTGGTGGCTATTCCATTTCTTTTGTGTTTTTCTTACCCACAGCAGAAGACACAAAGCTTTACTGGTGTGAAGACAGGAGTTTCATTTTGCTGATTCCCAAATCTTTCAACATTGGCCTTTGCTCATAGATCTGATATTTCATGTATCAATATCATGGGACTTTGGAACTCAAACTTTCCTTTTGCTTCTGGATAGATCAGTAGCTTAACATCTTTTCAATCTAGCAGCAATATTAGTCATACTTGCCCTCTGCTCGTCCTCAGTAGCTGGTTGGACACTACCTATCCTGGGAAGCTCATCTTACAGCACATGTTGACTTAGGACCATCCATTTGGCTTTCTTGGCAGAAATCTGGGATTAGATATTTCTTTCTCCATTCTTTTTTTTATTTTCCATAAATACATGCCAGTTGCCAAGAGCCTGAATTTTGATCATGTGATCTTGGGGATGCTGTAATGATCACAAGTGTTGACAACTGGTCATAAGTCACTTTTTTCATTGCCACTGTTAACTTCAGTCACTAAATAAATGAGCATAAGTCAAGGATTGCCTGTATGCAAATAGGAACATCTTTATGAATAAGTGATATATTATAATAATACTGTCAGCAGTACTAACCAATTGCAGACTTCTACTTACCAAGAAACAACAAAACAAGGATGATTATAAGTACAACAAAGAAAGTGTTTCCATAAATCACAAGGAGCTGCACCAAACGGGATTTGAAGATTTTCTGCCACCTGTAGAAAAATATCCAACATTAAAAGGGGTGTGTGGAAATGCACCCATAGGTCTGCAATGCATGTTATATCATGGCTTAGCAAACATTTTAGATATTGGCTGCTGCCTCTCAAATAATTTTTAAAAATGACTGAAACCTCATAATTATGACAATTATACTACGAAGGAAAAAAGAGCAAAGAAGCAGAGATATAAAATGAAACCTCATGTGACTCATGTCTGACATATATCAATTCATCATTTCTGACTGTAGTTGTTAAGCAGGACATCATATGCTTGTCGTCTGCAACCTTCTGCCAGCTTCCCCATTGACTTTGCTTGTTGGAAGATGGGTGTGAAGGACTCAAATGGCCATCGTGTGAACACAGAACACTATGGCCACCCTGAATGCATGCAAACTGCCAAGCCCCCTGATTCTGATGTTACCATGGGGCCCTTGTGACAGCCAGTTGTCTCTGTTTTTTTTAGTGCAGTTGTGATTTTGACTGGTAACTGAACAAGTGGTTGATAAGCGAGAACTACTTGCACTACGCATTCTTTTAAATTTGTAAGCCACTCATAGTCTTTTCTATGAGGAGCCATGGTGGCACAGTGTTATGATTTGCTGGCAGCCTGTGCACAGCAGCAGAATCGGACAGTGGGGAAGGACAGGGACCAGTCCAGGAGTCTGGGGAGGACTCAGATGAGAGTCCTGCATCCGATACAGAGATGGGGCCAGGACCATCTGGGAGTTGTGTGCTGATTCTGAAGCCTCCAGAATCTGGCTGCAGGGAGGCAGAGGAACAAGGGGAGCTTGTTCCCAGTGCATGTGTGCGTAGAGCTGCCAGAAGGCAAGAGCAGCGAAGACAAAAGGGGTGACTCGGGAGTAAAG
Source organism: Laticauda colubrina (assembly GCA_015471245.1). NCBI lineage: Eukaryota > Metazoa > Chordata > Lepidosauria > Squamata > Elapidae > Laticauda > Laticauda colubrina. The sequence goes on along the minus strand of BLBF01000021.1, from coordinate 25,771,327 downwards.
CTTGGAGGTGATTGCCCCTCTCATAAGGTATAAAGGAAGTGCAAAGGTAGGAAAACCTTTGCAGGAAGCAACATCATTCGCTCTGATCAGTTTGGACTCTGAAAGCTCCATGGTGAATTTGTTCTCTGTTTGATTTTGAAAGACGAATTGGGACTGTCGTCGTTGGCAGCACTTCAAGTCAGATAAGGTGCGTTCGTATCAGATGTCCCTCAAAGAACTTTAGTCCCAGGGATGTCTGCCAATTATTACTGGTTAAGACTCATTCCAGGCTGTGAATGACGGTAATTCACCGCCATTGAACTAAAATAAAAGGGTTTTGGATTTTAGGTGTGTTTGTTGGTGTCTTAGGAAGCCTTGGTCAGAACACGCAGTGGTTAGAGTGCAGTTCTGCAGGCTACTTCTGCTGACTGCCGGCTGCCCAGAAGTTTGGCATTTCAAATCTCACCAGGCTCAAGGCTGACTCAGACTTCCATCTTTCCTAGATGGGTAAAATTAGGACCCAGATTCTTGGGGGCAATGGGCTGACTCTGTAAACTGCTTAGAGAGGGCTGTAAAGCACTGGTATATAAGTGCTATTGCTAGTATTATTTTCTGAATAAAAAGAGTTAATCCTCGATTTATGACCAGTCATTTAGTTACTGCTCAAATTCGCAACAGATCCTGAAAAAATTATCTGCAACCCAGATTTGAAGTTTCAACTGCCTCTCCATGGTCATAAGACCGTATTTTGGGTGCTTGGCAATTAGCCTGGATTTATGGCTGTTTGCAGCATCCTTGTGGTCACATAACCACAATTTACAGTTTTGCTGGAAACTGGCTTGTACATCTGGTTTCTGGCAAAATAAAATGATAAAATCAGGAACGATCATGTGATGATCTACTTAATGACCATCAGTTTACAAGCATAATTATGGGCTAATTATGGTCATAGTTAGAAATCTCAAAACCTAAGTACAGTAGTTAATTAATACAAACTTGAGCAATTTTTTTACATTTAACACACAAGCATGTACGGGGCAATTATCACAGCCTCCTTTGGATTTTTGGCATTGGTTAAAAATATATTCTCCTGACTGCCTTTGGGTATTAATTACTCTCACCCATCATCCCAAGTTTCTTTTTCGGCGTCATTCCCTCTGCAATCCTCTGGAAACCAAGCCGAGTCTTGACCTATATTGTGCGGCTTTTGCATTTCTCAGCAGCCTAAGCCATCAAGGTTTCAGGGACTCCTCCCACACCCACCATCCTAGCTCCTCACCTTGTTGCAGAGATAAAGGGAATGCAGAGGAGAAACACAAGGAGGACTTCTGCATAGAGAAAAGTGGCCACAGCTGCCCACTGGAGACTCATCCTGGAAGTATCGGAAGGAAACGTCCAAGAAAAGCTGAGATTCACTGCTTCACTGAACTTTTAACTGAAAGGAGGGAGGGGGAAGGGTGTTAAAATACAAAATATACAAAATGTTACCCAGTAATCCAAGGGCTTAGTTGAAAACCAACTGCAGAATTCAGTGAAGGAACATGTTTTAAACCAAGGCAAATCTGAGTGTCTGAAGAGAAAAGAGTCAACTAGGCTTGTGCACCACATGTGTAATAGTCCCATGGCACTCAGACAGCCACTCAGAAGTCCACAAGTATTGAAGTTGTCACAATTAGGCACCCCTGCTCTACACGATCACCTCACTTGCACCTATTTAGTGTAAGGTCAGAACTGAAGAAGGGTGTTTTATTACACTATGCAATAAAAGGAGAGCAACAGCAGCCCCCTTTTCAACCATAAATAGGATACAAATAGTGCTCCAAATTTTCCTCAGTAAAAAGGGTCCAAAATCTGTGGCAGATTACTATATCTCATTAGTTCCCATAGAGAGGGATGTAGTTGCAATCTAATGACTGCTCAGATATTCCTCTCAGATCAAGGGCAGAAGATGCAAATGCTATTCCCAGTAATGGCCACCGCACACACCCTACACACACACACTGTCATGCCCTTGTTAGAGTCAGACTCTGAAGGAAAGGAGGACAGGGAGTGGAGCTGTGACTCCGGAAATTGTGGAGGAGGCTGGGGAAGGGCAGAGATGGCTGGGCATTCAGAGGAAGAACTAGGCCCATTCCCTCTTCATCCTAAGACACGCACAGAGGAACGGAGAAGGCAACAACTTGGCTTACGAGAGAGGAAGCAGCCATGATCCCCTTCATTGGTTGCAGCTGGGGAGAATAGTACATAAGAGAGACATTAAAACACAGTGTTGCCAGAAGCAAAGTGTGTGTTATTTTGGATTGAAATTATCTACATTCCAACAGACTGTGCCTTGTTAACTCCTTGAATTTGGTAAATACTTCTCCTGTTCCGTTGTGGAAATTCCTTCATTGTAGTTTTAGTTTTTTATTTCACCTCTATCTGCTCATTAAGTTCTGACTGTATTGCTTTCTTTTGAAGACTATTTTTGAATACATTTTATCTCCAGCTGAGAATTATTGAACAGTGGGGCCAAATTGGAGGCATTAAAGGACATTTATTTACACTTTGGATTTTGTTACGTTTGTGTAACACTCTGGGTCATCACACCTATCACACTCTCACACACAACCTGCTCTTTTCCTCTTCAGCAGGCAAGCTCTCCAAGTATCTCTGTTGAAGATCAATCTATCAGCAGATAAAGTTCTGTCTGTAAATCACATGTGACCATGCCTGCCTAACTTTTGCCAGGTGGATTCAAATAAGATGCAGTGTTACACAGCTTCAATGCTCCCACACCCCCAATACATTCGTTGGTGCTGCTGCTGCTGCAATTAAAGAGTTTTTAAAAAGCTCACAGATGCTGCTGAACTACAACTCCCAGCATCAATAGAAAGGAATCCTGGGAGATAAAATCCTGGGTTTGCAGTTCCTAAATTACAGTAATTTCTCTGCATTTTCCCTACAGGTTTAAAATAACTGTTAAGAATTAAAAGAATACCAATTTAAGAGATGGAAGGGGTAGCCGAAAAGCATGCAAAACAAGTTCTAACTCAAAAAATAAGCTCCCAGGAAAAAGAAATCTTGTGCCATAATGAAAATAACCTGCGGAGGAAGAGAAATCATTTCTTTTGATCCAAGGGAAAATTGTATACATAGCCTCCTTAAGATATAATGGTACTTGGCAACCAGTCTGCATTTGTAATCATTTGAATCATCCCACGGTCACATAATCATTATGATGTTTTTGCCAAAAACTTCAGGGTTGTAGCAAAAATGCCCCATGGCAAATAATGGGTTCCACAAAAAGGGTTATAAAATCAGATCTGGTAACAAGATGACCCACTTTATGATTACAACGTACTATTTGCAACTATAATGGGCAGGGTCCACTACAGTCATAAGTTGAGGGCTACTTAAATAGAGTAAGTGAAAGACTTGTACTTTAAAATTACTGCTATCCTTCAAGAATTAGGAAAGCAAAAATATTGCTACTCAGATGGCAAGAATAATTTTTCCATTGTCAGAATATAACCTTGAACCTGAAGCAGTTATTCCAAACTTTGTGGCTTGATGTGGGCATTAACCATCAATTGTGTACAATAAATGAAATAAATAAACAAAATGGCAGTTTATTTGTATTTCACAAAAAGTGTTAACCAATCACTTCCTATATATATAAAAGAAAGCATCCAGAAAGCTAGAAAATAAGGAGGGGGAGGGGGCAAAAAGGGGATGAGAGAAGAGAGAATGTAATTGCCAGATCTAAAGGTGTTTTTTCAAAAGTCCAGTTGCCTTTTGAAAAGCACCCTTGGGAGAACCATGACCTGAATGACTGAGAATCTCCAAAAATATGTAGCTGCCAGAGAGTACAGGGCAGAAAGAGGAAAAAAGAAGCCAGTCCATGAAAAAAAAAAAAAAAAGAGTGAGGGCAGTCACAAATAGCCCTTATAATTTAAGCCCTCTTAGAGCAGGGGTCTCCAAGCTTGGCCACTTTAAGGCTTGTGGACTTCAACTCCCACAAAAGCTAGCTGAGGAATTCTGGGAATTGAAGTCCACAAGTCTTAAAGTGGCCAAGCTTGGAGACCTCTGTCTTAGAGGATTTATCATTCACGTAATGGCCAATTATATAAACATAATCAGCTTCAAAGCAAGCATTCATCAAAAGGCTAGCCACTACCTTTTCTCTCTCTCCTCCTACAGGGACTCCCATCTACCCCAATAGTTTCCTTTTTATCTGTTAAAAGAGTGGGAGAATTCGAAGAAGAATTGAACCTTATAAGTCATTCACTTTGTTATTTTTGAAGAAAATCTCAGAGGTCCACATGAAGTCCCAAAGCATTCTGGGGATGGTAATGAGAATGCTACTAGAGGCTTTAAACAACCTTCTATAGTATTTGAGCTTCCCATTAAATTATCTTTTAAATATAAACAAAGATAGGAAATCGGATAGGTACCAAGGAAGCTATCTGCAGAATTTTTGTACACTTGTGTACTACAAGAGTCTCAGAATGACCATCTTTTCTATTTGTGCCTTAGTGTGTTAGATTCTGTCTGCAATGAGTTGAGCACCTTAGGAATGTGAATAACCCTTAATCACAAAATATTGGAACACAAAATATACAAAGGAAAAAGAAAGTAGGACGGGGAAGATTTCCTTGAGAACTACATTGGAGAAAATTCAGTGCAGAATCATACATTTGTCTCACAAAATTATATGCACAAATTCACTTTTTATTTGTGGATTTAGTAGAAATGTTCATCATACATCTAAGGTTCCTTTCTTACTGACCTCATCAAGAGAAAGCTATCCACACAAAAGTAGCAACTTTGCAAAAAGAATATAGGATAATTTGCCATCTTTGTACAGGCTAATGATATTCCTTTTATTCATTTCATAGCTTGGTTTGAAATGAAAAATTATATGGCTGCTCTGGATTAATTACCAAATTGTCTTAAATAATTTATGCAAGTAATCCTATATGCAAGTCCTTGGCTTACAACCAGTCATTTAACAACATTTCAAAATTATAAGCCTGGAATGACTGTTATATTACACCTCCCCATCACATTACTGTATTTCAAGGGCTTAACAACCAGCTTGACTTTAGAACAGGTTGCAGCATCCCTTGTGACCATGAGTTGTAGTGTTTTTTTGCTGGTTTCTGGTAAAAAGCACCCATTTGGAGCAATGGATTTTCATTTATGAACATGTATTTGCTTAATTACGACAGTGATTTGCCTAACAATCATTGTAAAAATGTTGTAAAATTTGGTCCAGTTGTGTGGGTGCCTTACAAGCAGAATGACTTATGATCCGAAATCTGGTCCAACTGCACAAGTCAAGTCGTAAGTCAAGGACTACATCTGTGTGTCTGCATTTGTGGGCAATATATTCAAACTGGGTTGTAGAAATCAGCTGAATGGCAGCTCCCCTACATTTACTATACAGAAGGGATGTCAAAATCAAGGCCGGCAGGCCGGATCCAGCCTATGGGGTACTCAGATCTGTCCCGTGAGATCGCCTTAGAAACTGTGGACTGGCCCGCGGGACCTCTGCCAATGAAAATTGAGCTCAGGAGGGCTGTATACAGCCCTCTGCAGCAAAAACAGAGCCCAGGGGGACAACTGGGGAGGCTGAAAATGGAGCCCGGGGGGTCCCATGTGCAGTCGCTCCAAACTCCATTTTCCCTGGTAGAGAGGTGCATTTTTGCTGGCAGAGCGCTCAGGCCTCCACAAGCGTCCCTGACATGAGTGACATCAAGCCATGCCCCCTGGCCACGCCCCTCAAGGTCAAACATTTCCCTGATGTGGCTCTCTATGAAATTGAGTTTGACTCCCTTGCTATATATCATGAATGCAACAGGCTCACCAGTATCCATTTTCTGATCCTAGTGCCATCCCAAATAAACAAGACCAAAGAGTTTGGGGGGGGGGGGGAGGCTTTGGAGTTTGGGGATAGGTCTTAGGGCAAAGAGGCTTATGATTTCATCCATTAGATCCCCCAAAACTCATCCCCTTTGGACTGCAGCTCTTAAAAAGAGCATGTCCATAAAATTAAAAAACCTTTTCAAGTAATAAGTTATGCAGTCTCCAAGAGATCTGCAAATTGAGCAAGCAGAAAGGGAGATTAAGAGCACATGACAGCCAGGGACAGCTGAAGCATTGCAACACATGCACAACTCCACTGAAACATTTGGTGCAACCAAAAAAAAAAAGGGGGGGGGGGGAAGAGGAAGAAATTTAAATCAGAATTTATTCCAGTCTGGGAGGCATGCTATCCTTTCTGTGCTGCCCACCTAACTTTAAAGAAAACTTGAGAACTATTTTTCACCAGTTTCTTTAAAAAGCTATTTCAGAGACAGTTTGACAAGATAAATTCCACCTTTCACATCCCCAGAGATTGGAAGCCAACTCTTTGTTAAAAGTTACATGCTAGCCCAAACTTCCCATACAAAGTGAGGCAAGCTGTATACAAACCTCAGGACCTTGGCATATGAAATACCTATTTAAATCCGATTCTCCAGGATTTTAATATTATGCCAGCGATGAGTTCGCTTTCTCAAGAGCCCCATGACTGACAGCCAAGAGAACAAGTCAGGCTCCTTCCACCTTTGGAGACGGAGGAGACTGTAAAGCTGCAGGAACAGGCCCATGCCTGTGACACACTCCTCCCCAAATACGCACCCACACCATAGAGCCTCCTCAACGTATCCCACCCAGCCCTATCCTCTCCTTCGCGCGGCCTCCTCCCTATTAATGGCCCCTTGCAATATTCGTCCACCACCACCCACATTCCTAAAATTTGCACTCGGGAAGGAGGAAAAATAAAGGTAGGCTGCTTCCAGGACGAAGAAAGGAGGTGGAGAAAGCAGACTTAACAGGCAAAACCGAATTACGTTCAGGTGTATTATGGGAAGACGCCACCGAAACGTGGGGATTTAAAATTAGGGGTGCTTCGACGGCTCCCTGCAGGAGAGGCGCCCCGTCTTCCCCCATTCTTTCGAAATACAGGAAAGAAGGCAGGCGCCGGAAGCCATTTAAAGGCGGGAGCGCCTTCTTTTTAACGTAATTTGGCTTTCTTTCCCGAATAACCAGCTTCGCTGTCCTGCTCTTTTCCTCCCCTCCACCACACCCACCCAACGGCTCGGCGGGAAGGACCCCGGATACCTACCAACCAAACCCCAAAAGCAGCTCCCGCTCGGCCGCAGGCCTCAAGAAGAAAACGCTCGAGGCCCCGCCCCCTCCCTGTCGTTGGGCGTGGTCTGAGCCCGCCCTGCGCCCAATCGCGAAGCAAATTTTCTCAAGAGAGCCGAGGGGTGGGGGAGGGGAAAGGCCGAAGTTGCTCCGTCAGGGTCGTGGGCGTGGCTGCGTGTCGCAATTTTCGACGTGTCTATTCAGAGAGGGGGGGGGAAAATCCGGGGGAAAGGGACGCTTTCATTAGGAAGTATGGGAGAGGGGAAGGAAGTAGTTGCGCAACGAAATGCGGCGGACTACAGCTCCCATGACCTCGAGCGAGGACGGCTCACTGTCCCCCCCCTCACGGGGATTCGAGGAATTATAAGCGTGCAAGGGGCTCTGTGGTGGCGTTGTTGTTTTCCTCAAAAGGCTGAGCGAATTCCCTATTTTCCTTTTCCAGGCAAATTTATCCTTTTCGCTCACGCGCTAGTTTTTTTTTTTTTAATTGTTTTATTATTCCTTCCCTTTTCGTCGTTGCTCCCGTTTCCTTTCTTAGAGACACGAAAGTGCTCTCGGAGAAACGACTGGTAGAATAATTGCCAATTCAAGAGCAGCGTTCGGCTCCTAGAACAACTGAGCGTCTCCCGTCCTCATCTCGATGGGAGTTACGCAGAGCATAAAGGCCTGGTTTTGCTTCCTGGCTTTTGCAGCAGCGCAAGGCGTGGAGGTGAAAAAAGGCACACGTCTCGTTTTCGTTGACGTTCTGAATTTCTGCAGTTTTTCTCCTGACCGCGAGAAAACCACCAGATTTGACATGAACTGTTTTTTTCTGCTCTGCTCTTGACACATAGGATAGTCTCCAAGCTGGAACGGGAAGCAAATAAGAATTTATGATACAGCAGTATATTGGGTTTTTTTTTTTTTTTCCTGTCTCAGTTCCTGCCCCCCTATTCGGAATCAAAAAGAATGAACAGAGGATAATTTCCAAAAACGAGGGCAGGAGAAATAAAGTGGAATAAAATGGCACATTTAGGCAATGGTTGGCTCTCCAAGCTTGTTTCAGTTTAGTTTCTGAACGTTTCGTTATCTGAAGCAGGATTTTCTTGTTCCATTCTCCTTAGCTTATTAAAAAAAAAGTACCAAGCTACAAGTATTTTCTATTATTTCAAAATGTCACATTATTTGTATAGACCAATACCTTGCATGTCTATTTCCATTATACGGTGGGGTGGGATTACTTAATTATGTGTGAGGTTTCAGTGTCTTGGTTACAAGTGTCTCCAGTGTTAAACAGATGTTATTCTTTTAAAAACCAAAAGGGTTTTTGCTTTCTGAGAAGCAATTACAGTTCCCACCCCCGCTTTCAAATTGGCATAGGAAGTAAAATTGTGCATCTCTAATTTATTAATAACTAGCTGATAACCTAGTTATCAGCATTGCCTGGGTATTTATCCCAATCCTGTATTAGGCAGGAAAAGGAATGGATTATATCTATAGTGTCAAATGAAAGTAATTTTATTTACAGGGTTTTAAAAGTATAAGTAAAGTATACGAATTATAAAGGAAGCTCTAGATCAGGGGTGTCAAACTCAAGGCCCAGGGGCCAGATCTGGCCCACTGGGTGCTTAGATTTGGCCCATGGAGCCATCTTGGAAACAGTGAAGGACTGACCTGCGGTGCATCTGCCAGCGAAAATGGAGCTCCGCTTTCGCTGGCAGAGGTTTGCAGGAGGCTGTCACAGCCAGAAATGGAGTTCAGGAACCCATTTTCGCAGGCAGAGTGCTTGGGCCACCACAGGCAGAGGGTTGTAGGAGGCAATCACGGTCAAAAGTGGAGCTTGGGATGCCACAGGTGCCCCCAACATGAATGACGTTGAGCTGGCCACAGCCCCCCAGCCCCCCAAAGTCAAACACCACCCTGATGTGGCCCTCAGTGAAATTGTGTTTGACACCCCTGCTCTAGATGTTAAGAGCTCTCTATCTCTTTTATAGTGTAGTCAGTCCTCATACTGTTGTACTGTCTCTAAAGTTCTAGATGTAGTAGCTCTCTTGCGCAGCATCGCAAGTCTTCTACTCCTTGGGAGTTTCTTGTCTATGCTGGTGTTTCATTTTTGTAGCCTTTGATTGTACTTGGCCAATCGCCTGATGTTTCCTTGGAGCCCAGCATTGTCACAGCAATGAAATATATTATTATGGAATACAATAAAGGAAATGTAAGAAAAAGACACTTGAAAAAGACCCTGTTACCTCAACCACTGTGGTGAGAATTAGAGACTTAATCCTCTTTACCAGAGGGTGTCCCCTTACAGAGTACTGTGAAGCTGTTACCATGGCAACTCCACTGTCCTGTACAGTAGAAGCCATTTTAAGGCACAACAAGGCTGTATTTTAACAGAACTTGAATCCAAATTGCACACTATCACTGTCAAAATTATTGTGATTTGACACTATAGATATAATTTATTCCTTTTCAGGACCCAGGCGTTCCAGAGTTATGCTGGTATACACACACAGACATACACACAGAGGGGTGTTAGGGGTGTCTTACCCCCACAGTATTTTTTTCCAGAGGGTAAGTCATCTGTCTTCACGTTTTGCTGAAATTGCTCAAGGCATTCCAGAGTTATGCTGGAACATACACACACACACACACACATTTTTATATATATAGAAGATAGTAGAAGATGTAGTTACTAGTAGAATGCTGACAAAGAGGCCAACCTAGGTTGCCAGAGGTTGCTCAATGAAAAAGACTTCAGGTTCTTGTTTGCAGCAGATGGCAGTGCTCAACATAAGTTCAAAAAGGAACAGATTCACGTTTTCTTCAGTGGGAGGCTGGGATAAAATGTAGAAGACAAGTCACAGGTTGAAGATCCTAATAGGAACCATAAGTATCTTTGGGAAGAGATGAGCACTTCTGTGTCTAGTACATAACACATGGATAATAGTACTTCATGCTCTGCCCTCTTTCTTCATCGCAACCAATTTTAGGAATATATTGGAAACTGCCTCCTGAAAGCCCATGTAGTGTTCAAAGTGTCAGATTAGAACCAGGGAGATCTAGTTGTAACTCACCCTCAGGCACTGGATGTTTGGGAGACTGATATTCTCTCTTAGTGTGTCTGTCCTACCTTGCAGGGTTATCCCTATAGGGAAAAGTGCAAAAAAATAATTTTATATACACTGTCTTCAGTTCTTCCAAGGAAGCTGGATTGTAAATCTAACAAGTAAAAACAGCTCCAGCAACTGCAGTTTGAGGGCAGCAGATGCTCCCAGCAGATTCTCTCAGTTGCCATAGCCTGCACAATCACTTAAGCCCATGTCCCACTGCACCAACGGATGCAAAGAGGATGTAAAACAGACAAAAAAGTTTGCCATCCATTGGAAAACGTGATGCATCCATTGTGTACTCACTGCGTACGTGATTCATACGCTCTATCCGTCAAACATCCGTCTACTGAGATTTCAACCGCTCAAAAAGTTTTGAGCTGCACAAAACTTTTTGAGCAGATGAACTTTCCGCCGCGTACGATCTACATCCGCGACACATACGGGCAACAAACGTTCTACGTCCGTTGTCATCCGTTACACGTCCGCTGTATACTCTCGGCATCCTCTGGATATCCCCTTAACTCACATCCACTGCAGCTTAAAGCGGAAAGAGGGAGGAAGAGAAAGGTACACGGAACGTCCACACAGCGTTAGTAGCACGGCAATAGAAAGGATGTAAGCGGATGCATCTAGTATATAAAGGATGAAAATGGACAAAACATTCGTATATGGGACGTATCTCGTATATTTAGGATGTCTGGAGTATGCCTAGAGTATGTGCAAGGACACTTAGTGGAAAACCGACATTTCCTATAAAAAGGGGGAGGAAATCTCCTGGATCTCACTTTCAGTCCAGCTGCCCTGGTGTACATACCTCTTTACCCTTGCTCTTGCTGTTCCACATCATCCATTGATCTCCACCATGGATCATCGCACACTCCTTATGGTAGTTGCCATCATTCAACACCAGCACCAAGCCCTCTTCAGACTATTTCACCTTTTCTACGCAAGGAGAAGAAGAAGACGTCCAAGAGCTGTCTGGGTCTGAAGATGGATCAGGAGAAGAGTGGTGTTTGGACTCAATGACAAGCTGATGGTGGAGCTGAGGAATGAAGACAGTCGTGCATTCCAGCACCTCATGAGGATGCCACCAGCCATGTTTGACGAAGTTGTGGACCCAGGTTGACCAAGCCTAGAACCAACTTCCGTCCCAACCTGGATCCTGGACTGAAGGTGGCACTAACTCTGCACCACCTGGCCTCTGGAACCACGTACAGAAACATGCAGTATGCCTGGAGGGTGCCACACAACACCATCAGCATTGTGGTCAGAGAAGTGGTGCAGGCCATCATCGAAGAATATGTGGAGGAGCTCCTCCAGTGTCCCACCACTGAAGAAGGCTGGAGGAAAGTTGCAGAACAGTGGTATCAGAGGTGGAACTTTCCCCACACCATTGGAGCCATAGATGGGAAGCATGTGGCCTCCAAAGCTCTACCCAACTCAGGGTCCTCTTATCACAACTACAAGGGCTTCTTCAGTATCATCCTCTTTGCCATGGTTGATGCTGACGACAAGTTCATCTACATCGATGCTTCAGGCAACGGGTCAGCTTCAGATGGCCAGGTATACAACGCAAGTGACCTCAAGGATGGGCTGGAATGCAATTTCATCATGGGTTTTCCAGATCCAGACCCCCTACCCAATGACACACAAGATGTGCCCTACTTCATCGTGGGTGATGACGCCTTCTCCCTCAGAATCTACCTCATGAAGCCCTACAGTTCCAGATACCTCACTCGTGAAGAGAGGATCTTCAGCTACAGGCTGTCCAGGGCAAGACGGGTGGTGGAGAACGCCTTTGGCATCCTGGCCAACAGGTTCCAGGTACTTCTCACCACCATGCAGTATCACCCAGGGACTGTGAGGAGCATTGTGGAAGCTTGCTGTATCCTGCACAATCTCATGTGCACCCGCTACCCAGTGTTGCAGAACAGGCTTGTGGACCGTCAACAAGGCAATGGGGGCATGGAGCCTGGTGAATGGAGGCAAGGATGAAACCTGATAGACACTGTGGATGTACAAGGCCCCAACAGAGTTTACGTGAAGGGAAGAAGCAGCGCAACCTCCTGAAATACTGGTGCAACTCCCCAGCTGGAGCAGTGGAGTGGCAAGACAGGATGATAGATGATTAATGGATGCTTCCTTGAGCCTGTCTCATCACACTGATGAGATTCTGCCATGTATGTTGAGTGGCCTTACAATGAATAGGGCATTAATAAAGAGTTTTGTTTATTTTGAAATGTGTTGATCAATGAATAAAATGTTGTTGATAATAAAGGGCCATGTGTGGCAGCTGGGAGGGTGGACCATACAGTCCCATTATGCTTGCACTGGAGGTTTATCTATCCCACAACTATCCTTACCCATCCCAGAACTATCCTTACCTATCCCACAAGCATGCAAAGGCTTAACCCTTTTTTCAAAATTTTCACCAACACTTTATTAAGTAAATAAAATGAACCAAGTGTGTGAAGCAAAAATAACCTTTATTAACAACTGTCTTAAGTAAACTGTATGACTTTATTAAAAAAGCAAAATGACCCAAGTAAAGTGTCTTTAAGCAAAGATAAGGTGAATAGGTAACAACTCAGTCTCTGGCACTATTCTCAGTCACTCAGAGGCATGTCCATGGTCTCAGCTGTCGAGCGGCCAGGGACTGTGGAGGTGGCTGTGGCTGGAGTGCTGGTCTGAGACACCATTGGGGTGCTTGGCCCCGAGAGTACAACAGGGGATGGTGTGTTCAGGAAGCTCTCAGAGAGCTGACTCAGTCCCGTGAGGTTGAGAGGCCCTTCCTCAAGGACCTCGGATGTCAGGCACAGGACTGAAGACAGATTTTCTGTTGAGGGGCTTGGCTGTGGGGTGGAGGAAGGAGGAGTGTAGTGGGGCTGTCTGGTCTGCAGCTGTGTCAGGTGAGGCGTCTGTGGCGTGCAATGTACCTGGGCCTGGACTGGGAAGGGATGCCTCTGGTGTGGGAAGTCCTGGTACTCGTAGCCTTGGTAGGTGAGGGGCTGTTGAAAGCCGTGGAAGGGCTGTGACATCGCCTGGGGTGGAGGAGCAGTCCTGGATTGGGTTGGAGCAGGTTCAGCTGGGCCTGGAGGGTGGTGCAGCAGTGCTGTGATTTTCTCCTTCATCACCTGGTACTGGGCCTCGGGCAGGTCCATGAGGGTCTGGCTCACGTACGTGATGAAGGGCTTGCGGTTATAGGATGGCATATCGCTGTGGACCAGCTGAGAGAGAAGATCTGTGCTGGTCTTGATGGTGTCCCTGATCTCCAGCAGGACAGTGCGGCTCTGTCCCTCCGGTCTGCCTCTCTGCCTGCTTTCTGTGGAGGTGGAGCTGGGGGTGGGATGGGTTGGTCTCTGGCTGCTGCTTCTTCTTGCTCCATTTGAGACGAGGGATCCTCCACGTCCTCTGGCATGGGGAGTGCAGCTATCGGGGGGGGGGTCTCTGCCATGGGACCCTCCAAGGTGCAGCTTGCCATACCAGCTGTGCATGTGCTTCCACCATCCCAGGAGTATGTCTGAAGTGTAGCCCAGGCTCTCTGCCTTGTCTCTCCACGCTGCCTACTTCCTCTTGGTGTCACGATAGAGCCTGTGTCCCTTTCTCCACAGGTACTCGTTCTCCCTCAGCCATTCCAGCACCTCCTCCTCATGGTCTTCGGAAATGGAGTACTGTTTCCTCTCTCCCTTCTTCTTGCCTTGCCTCTTCCTCCGTCTGGCAGGGGCTTCAGGGCCTTCAGCAGCTGGGCTTTGAGGGCCTTGGGGCTGGTCCATCACAGCAGCAGCACCAGCAGGAGAAGCACCAGCACGAGAAGCACCAGCACGAGAAGCACCAGCAGCAGCAACACCAAGAGCACCAGCAGCAGCAGCAGAAGCACCAGCAGCTTCAGAGTCAGCGCCAGGGAGTGGGATGGTGGTTCTGTCCTTCTTGCCAGGGCTGGCAGGAGTAGGCACAGGCTTTCTCTTCTTCCCTGATTGTCGAACCATGGTGTTCTTTCAAGATGTCTTTGGCAGCAGGTCTTTCCTCTGAATGCTGACTGCTTGCGAGCTGCATCCTTTTATATCCGCAGAGCTGACACAATTCATCCTCCCCGCATGCGCAGTGAACGCTTTGCATCCGCTACGCATCCGCTACGCATCCTATAGGCGTCTGTCATGCATCCACGTCATCCGCTACGCATTCGCTCCTTCCGCTACGCGTCCACTTCGCTATTCTCCCCTGGAAGCCCTGCGGATGTGTCATCCGCTTCTATCCGCTAAGCTACCTATGAACATCTGCTTACCATCCTCGCTACGTACTACCCCCATCCGTTCCTTTCCGTTGTTGTCCATTCTGTTTATGCAAATTTGGGGCATACATTTTGAGAGTGGATAACAACAGATGGAGCCACCCCCGAAATTTTACTCGTCCGCTGTGTCCTTTTTGCATACGTTTTGCATCCGTCGGCCAGTGTGACCTAGCCTTTAGCTTTTAGAAGATGCTGTATCAAATATTTATTTTTAATTTATTTTAGTTGGTTTGTCAATTGCTGACAAGATAATAGGTATCAGTAAAAATATAGTTATGAATAGATGGATACATATAAGAAAATCATATCAGAGTAACCAAGCTTGGCAATCACTCAATTTAGAAACACACCTGGAAAAAGCAAGTCATCTATATATTCATAGATAACTTTTAATTAGGCTGTGACTTCTTGGCAAACCTATTGGCGAGTCTTGCTTCAGAACAACTATTTTGCTCTCTGGCTTTTGGTTATGTAAGGATTCTTATGTATTATAGCCTAAGTATCGGCATAACTGTTTGATGAAATACACTGAGTTATGAAATCCCTTTTTGGGAGTCAGAAAAACACCAGTGTTGTGTTATAAATAATATATTAAAATACAGTATCAGGAGTCACCACATACTTTGGAATGATAGGTTTTTCTCCTGGACTTTGTAGTGAGATGAATGAGATGGCTTCAGAGCTGTGCTGCTCATATGAGTTTTTGTGGGCTGTTACTTGTTCCTCAGTGATAACAATCAAATATTATTTTTTTAACCTCTTTTAATGTGTTTAAAACTCTCAAATTCGTTTAGACAAATTGTTCCTAAAGCTTTTGAATATTTGCATCTTGCAAATAATTGAGTCAGCCACCAGGACACAATTAACAAAACAAAAAAAAAATTCCTCACACACAAGTTTTTGTGCCCCTTTTTATAGTTCTGATGAAATAACACTTTCAGTGTGGTTGTTGAGGCAATATTTGTGTCTCGGTACAGTGGCAATAGTTTCTGCCTTTTGTTAGCTCTACATGGGTTCAATGTAGTAGCTGCATTTCTCCAATCTTGCAGAGTAGTAGAGATAAAATGGAGACAACTAGCATTATCACATCTTAGCATGCCGTTTCTTTAGTCTTACGAGATACTGTCATGTGATCCAGCGATCGATCCTGCAAGTAAGTTGTCTTTATTCATAGACGCGTTACATATACATGACCACTCATATACTTGACCCAATGATATGGTATTATAACTACATTCATCTGATAACGTGGTTCTCCATTTTAGTTCATTCCTGGGACGTGGGCGGGGGAATCCGATTCCAACCCTTGCGGTACAATGGATGATTCGTAGCAATTCCAAAGCAAACATATTCATTTGCATAAGCTACTATAGCACATTTATTTCTTTGAAGTAAATTCTGGGCCATTTATATCCAAGCTTTGCAGAAGCGGACTGAAGCGGGCGGGACTGTTTTCGAAACTTGGCGGGTTTTTTTTGTTTTTGTTTTTTTTCTCAGAACAGAGAAGTAGAAACCTCGCCCTCTACCGACCACCTGTAGAAACGTCCTCCCTATCTCGTCCTCTCTATGGTCCAAGGGATGGCCGTTCTTCAGTTCCCTCCCTCTCTTGTCACTCCGAGGGTTGGGCATCGCGGATTGAGAGCCGACTCCCGGCAAGCGAGCCAGCCCCGCCACAGTTTAGCCAGAGGACGCTGCCTTCTTGCTGGGAGAGGCAAAGCAGAAGCCCGAAGCGGAGGCACTGCCTCCCATCGCTTGGGATTATTATGCCCTTCACCACAGCCAAAGTAGCCACACGGCTGAGCCAAGGAATCACTGCCAAAAGAGCGGCCGTGGCACTGTTGCTGGCAGCTTATGGGGCCAGGAAGTTGTACCCCATTCTGCGGAGACAGTGGGCTGCCTCCCTCCTCCAGGTGAATGCAGAGACCGCCAGCCCCAGAGAGACAACTGCAAAATGGAGGGAACTCGAGGTGGCCACGGCATCAGCACCTGGTGTGAACAAGGTGTTTTTTCTCCGTCTCCTTCGACTCCTGAGGTTGCTGTTCCCAGGGCCACTGTGCCAGCAGACAGGACTCTTGGCCTTGCATTCAGCTGCCCTTGCGAGCCGCACCTTCCTCTCAGTTTATGTGGCCCAGCTGGATGGACGCTTGGCCCGCTGCATTGTCCGTAAGAACCCAAGGGACTTTACGTGGCAGCTTCTTCAGTGGCTCCTCATTGCCCTGCCGGCTACCTTTGTCAACAGTGCCATTCGGTATCTGGAAGGGCAGCTGAGCCTGGCCTTCCGTGGACGCTTAGTGGACCATGCCTATCAACTCTACTTTGAGGGTCAGACTTACTACCGGGTCAGCAACATGGATGGACGGTTGCGTAACCCGGACCAGTCGCTCACCGAAGATTTGGTGGCCTTTGCTAATTCTGTAGCCCATCTCTACTCAAACTTGACCAAGCCTGTCCTTGATCTCATTGTGACTTCCTATACCTTGCTCAGTTCAGCTAGATCAAAAGGGGCTGACACAGCCTGGCCCTCATTTATTGCTGGTTTGGTAGTCTGCATCACTGCCAAGGTGCTACGTGCCTTTTCACCAAAGTTTGGCCAACTGGTGGCTGAGGAAGCACGCCGGAAAGGAGAGCTGCGCTACATGCATTCTCGTATGGTGGCCAATTCAGAAGAGATTGCCTTCTATGGTGGACATAAGGTAAAGTAGAAGACAGAATGCCAATATTCTTTAGTAGAAAAAGAAGATTTAGTTTTTTTAGAAAGAGGAAGTCTGTTGGGTATTTGGACACTTCTGGTACTGAATGAGGAATAATAACACAGTCTGAGAGAAGATACTGTGTTTTTATTCTCTTCATTTAGTTCTACAGGAGATGATAGTAATTTACCACCATCTCCTGTAGGATTATGCCAAAATCCTCTGCAGCGAACTCAGTTTCAATTCTGCCTTAGGTGAAATGAAGCTTCCCCAAAACAGATTTAGACCAGCACCCTTGTTTACTTCCTTCCTTTGTTGTCTCCTTGAATATGTCCTGAGGCACATCTAGGGCTCTAACCTTGATTATAATTTAAAATCTGTCCTTGTTGCTAACTTCAGTCCTTTCCAACTTCCTGCAAAAATATTTCTTGGTTTCTGTTGATCCTACCTAATTCAAACAGTTGAAATTCAAGACCTTCTAAGTTTAGCACCGGCTTGGCTTTCCTACATTCCCAGGCCAGGGAGTGAACTGAAGGGCAGTAAATGTGTATGGTGTGGGGAAATTATGATTCCCAAATATACAAATAAGAAATACCAGCAAGGAATATAGATGTAAATCAAAACTCTTGTTGATAAAGAATGGAAAAACAAAAGATGTTTTAACACTGGGAAAGAGAATTTGATACTAATAGTCATATCTTTCATATATCTTACTTTTCACCATTCTTTAGTTCTAATACTGCCGTGCCAGGTGTATTCCAAAGCCAAACATCTCTTCCTGTAATAACGTCTGTCCATAATTAAGAGTAATTTAAAGTCATATTTACACAAAATGTCAAGCAAATGGAAACTTCTGCCCCTTTCAAGGTTCACCCCCAATTTTTTTTAAAAAAGGATCAAAGTGCAACAGTTACTTTTTCAAGCAAGGGCTCAGTAATATCCCATGGCCAGCATTAGACATAATGTTTGTTATGTAATAGGTGTCTGCATTGTATCAGCTATTGGATTTTGTAAGTGGCATAGGGAAGTTTAGAAGATTCTTAGAATCATGTATTTATTCCATAGTTAGTCATTTTTGACTTTTCAGTTAATCTTTGCAGTTTGTATTACCTGTTGGCGTATAAAAGCTACAGAAGAAGGACTATAATTCAGAGCACATGTAAGCATACACTAACCTAATGATTTTTTAAAAATATAATTTATTGATTTTACAATTAAAACAGACCAACAACACATACATAAATGCAAGAAAGAAAAAGAAAACAAGAAAAAAAAGGATAGAAAGAAAAAGATAGAAAACAATTAAAAACATTTTCATGTTCAACAGGTTGTGAGACCTCCTTTTTATCCTTATTTTATGCCATATACACAATTAATCCTTACATATATCTGTATATCACTACTATGATTCTGTCATATCTTCTTTTGCCTTTTAGTGTGAAATCTGTCTTTGGTCTATCCATTTGTACCAGCGCTTCCAGCTGTTGTAATATATTAAAGTATCTTTATCTTTTAATGCCAAGGTTAATTTGTCCATTTCTGCACAGCTTGAAATTTTTTGAATCATCATCTCCTCTGATGGAACATGAGGCTGTTTCCAACATTGAGCAAAAGCCAATCTGGCCACTGTCAAAATATGTATCATTATATATTTCGCTTTTTTTGGTAGTTGTTTATCAAAGATCCCTAATAGAAAGGACTCTAGCTTAAATTCGATCTATTCTCTTGTCATTTCCTCCAGCTAATTTCTAATTTTCTGCATCTGTACAAGACCACCACATATGGAAGAAAGTTCCCTCTTTTTTTTTGCATTTCCAGCAGTTCGGACTCATATTGGGGTGCATCCGCTTATCTCGAAGGAGGAAGGTGCCACCTGTAAAACATTTTATAGGCATTTTCTTTGCACACTACCGATTTTGTGATTTTGTTATTTCTACCCCAGACCTTTTCCCATTCTGTTAAGTTAATACTATGTCCTATGTTCCTACTCCAGACTATCACGTTCCCTTTAACAATTTCTTCCTCTAATTCTGCCTCTAATAAATAATTATAAAATTTTGTTATATTTTTTTGGCTGATCCTAGTAAAATTTAATCTAATTGCTGGAGTTTATTATTAATTCTAAATTCTTTCTTGTCCTGTTTGTATTTACTTTGAATTTGAAGATATGCCCACGAATCAATTTTTAATCCTTGGTCTTGAAGGTCTTGCCACGATTTCAGATTTCCTTGCGTATCGAATAGGTCCTTATATTTAATCATTTTAGTAATATCCAGATTATTTGGGTGGGTCATTGCCTCCATTGTTGAGATCTAAATTGGTATCTTTAAGTCGTGTTTTTTTCCATATTTTCTTCCAATTAGTCAATAATGAATCTCTAATTAGGTGTCTGTGAAAATATTTCTGGCTATTTTTCCCAATATCCCATAAAAAAGCATGCCACCCCCTCTGTAAGTCATGGCCTTCTAAGAGTAATATTCTCTTATTAGTTAAATTCACCCATTCCTTCAACCATTCTAAAGAGGCAACACTATAATACAACTCCCAATTTGGAAGTGCCAGCCCTCCCCTGCTCTTCATATCCTGCATTGTCTTTAAGTTTATTCTAGGTTTTTTCCCTTGCCAGATGAATTTTGCAGTTATTTTATTAAGTTCTTCAAAAAACTTTTTGTGTACTTTAATTGGAATCATCTGAAATATATAGAAGGATTTTGGAAGAATATTCATTTCAATAGCAGCAATCCTGCCTAATAATAAAAGTTGCAGTTTGTCCCATGTTTCTAAATCCTTCTTTATCTGTTGCATTAATTTATCATAATTGTTTTCCTTTAGTGTCTTATAATGTGCTGTCAACCATATTCCTAAATATTTAACTTTCTTTATCACTTGTGCTCCCATAACTTCTTCTAGTTCCAATTTCTGCTTTTCTATTAAATTTTTAGTCATTAATTTCATTTTCTTCCTATTAATTTTTAGTCGTGCCACTGCTCCAAATTGTTCTAATTCATTCATCAATTTTTGTCCTCTTTCTATTGGTTCTTCAATGAAAAAAAACATATCCACAAACACTTGCAATTTATATATTCTTCTTTTTTAACCTTTAATCCTTTTATGTCTGGGTTCTGTCTAATTCGCATTAATAATGCTTCTAGTGATAATATGAAGAGCAGGGGTGAGAGTGGGCAGCCCCGTCTGACTCCTTTTTCTGTTTTTGTTGGGTGGGTATATTCTCCATTTATTATAATATTTGCCTGTTGTGTATCATAAATGGTTCTTATAATATTTTCAAATTTGGTGCCTAAATTCAAATTATAAATTTTTTGGATTAAAAATTGCCAATTTAAATTATTGAAGGCCTTCTCTGCGTCTAAAAACATAAGTGCTATTTGTTTTCCCGGGTTGGGCTTCATAAAATTCTAAAACATCTAATACTATTCTTAAATTATTCCTGATTTGTCTGGTCGGGAGAAATCCATTTTGGTCTTCATGTATATGCTCATTTAACATTCTTTTTAGTATACTTGTTATAATAGAAGTAAATATTTTGTAGTCAGTATTTAGCAAAGAAATCGGCCTATAAATTTTATATATATAGGGGGTCCAAATCCTCCTTCGGGATCAGCGAAATCAACGCCTCCTTCCATGAGTCCGACATCCTGGCTGCCAGTAAGACTTTAATGAGTTTTAAGACTCATTTAAAACTTCCATCATAAGAGGTCCTATTTGTTCTGCTATTGCCTTGTACAGCTCCCCTGGGATCCTATCTGGTCCCGGGGATTTGTTGTTTTTTTGGTTCTCTATTGCTGATTTCAATTCGAACCAAGTAATATCTTTGTTTAATAATTGTTCCATTTCTTCCCCAATCGCTTTATCCTTCATTTCATCTAAATAGTTTCTTATCCTATCTTCGTTAACTTCTTTTTTTTATAACTCTTCAAAATATTTATGGGCAATTTCTTTTTTCTGTTCTATCCCTTGTTGTATATCCCCCTTTCCATCTATTAGCTGATAAATCAATCTTTTTTCTTTCCTTTTTTTAAGTCTATATGATAGTCATCTCCCTGGCTTGTTGGCATGCTCAAAATGAGTTTGTCTAGCTGTATTCAGATTTATAATCATTCTCTCTTGTTCAATTAAATTCAATATATGTTTAGTTATTGTTATCTGATTTTGCAATTTTAAATCCTTTGGGGTACTCTGTAATAGAGTTTCTAATTCTTTAATTTTTTGTTGTAATTTGTTTTGCTGGGCGTATTTTTCTTTATTCCTCTTGGTGTTATTGTTATACCTCTTATGACTGCCTTCATTGTATCCCAAATGTTTTGTTTTGTAGTTACTCCATTATCATTTTCCTTCAAAAAATAGTTTAATTCCTCCTTGAGTTTGTTAGTATATTCTTTTTCTGTTATAAACTGAGTATTTAATGTCCATCTTTTCTTGCGTTTTTCCCTACCCTTCCATATTATCTGAATTGGATTGTGGTCTGCCTATTCATTGGGTAGGATTTCAATCTCTTTTATCTCATTTGCTATTTCCCCATTCATCCATGCCATATCAATTCATGTCTATATTTGATGAGGATTTGAATAGAATGTAAATTGTTTTTTCTCAGGATGTAATCTTCTCCATATATCAATCAAATTTAACTCCTTCATCATTTCCATGCATATTTTGGGAAGCTCTCTTTTTTTCCCTTTGTTCCTTCCCCCATTACTGTGGTGTTTTTGATAATCAGCAGTAGAATTAAAGTCCCCTATAATACAAATATTTCTTTTTTCCAATCCTACTATTTTTCCATAAAGATGCTTAAAAAACTCTTTTTGATCTCCATTCGGGGCGTAGATTAACTACTAAGAGTATTGGGATGGCATTAATCCAGATCTGCAAACCAGAATTATTTCCTCAGGATACGACCATATTAAATCTGCTTTCATATCCTCTTTACTGCAATCCCTTTCTTTTTCCCCGCATCTGCTGGTGCGGTGAATAGCTTCCCTAATTTCTAAGTATTTTTCATCTGATTTCTTTATATGAGTTTCTTGTAGACATACTATATCAGCATTTTGATTAATTTGGCTATTATCCTTTTCCTTTTTATCATTGAGTTTAAACCATTTATATTAATTGATAATAGTTTATTTTTTTCTTCCATTTAATTAGTTCTGTTTTGCTCTTTGTCTTGTAACTGCTCCGGTCTCTTCCTGTGCCTGAAGATGTGTCCTACTTTCTTCTCTTTCTTGTTGTAATTCAGTATTTCCTTGATTTCCTAAAGTTCTATCTCTGTTCTTATGATAGCCTTGATCTTCCTGGGAGTTCGTTTCCAGTTCATCCTTACTACTCTGGTGTTCTGGGCCTACCAACCATTCATAAAATTCCTGGGCCTTTTCCATGGAGTCTATTTTGATTTTCCTCTCGTCCCAAGAAATTAACATCCCCTCTGGGATTAGCCATTTAAATATGATTCTTTTCTGATTTAGGTAAGCTGCTAAGAATTTATAATCTCGTCTTTGTTCTCTTACTCTTCTTGGTATTTGTTTGAGAACCAAGATTTCTTTGTCTTTATACGTGATTGATTCATCTCTTGACATCCTATATATGATATCCTGGACACTTCTCGCAAATCGTATATGGACTTCTCTTGGGCATTTGTGACGTCTCGTGTAATTAGTGCTAATCCAGCCAATATTCCTGCCATTAGTTGTACCAAGTCTTCTTTTGATTCCACTATATTTTGGACTCTCAAGTATGTAGCAGCCTTATCCATCTCTAGGTAGACCAGTGAGTCCTCCATTTCTTTACTCACATTCTTTAATTGTTCATCTACCCTTTCTAATTTCCTTTCAGTTTGTTCTGTCCTTTTCTCTACCTCTTTTATTGTTACTTCATTTTTCTCCAAGGCCTGCTATAATAATTCAACTTTGTCCTCTACTTTGGAGATATCCGCTTTCTTTTCTGCTTTTAGTTTCCCCATCTTCTCTTTTAATTTATATCTACTCTCGTCTCATTATGGTTTTGCATCATTGTTTCTTGCAACTTCATCACTGATTCCTGTAAAGTAGGCAGAATTGATTGGATGTTGGCATTCAAGATGTTAGCTTGTTTCTCCACTGGTAATGTTTTGAAGAAATGGTTTTTTGTGTAATGTTTATCTTCAATGGTTTTTTGTGCCAAGGGCGAAGCTGTTGCCGATGTGGTTGTTAACGTCAGGGTGACCTTTCTTCCAGTTTTCAGAGTTGTAGTTGTTGTGGAAGTCATTTCTTTTAAGATTTGTTTCTGTTGCTGTAATATATTAAGTATATTATCCCAAATTAACATTCAGTAATAGAATCTGAATTGACCAGTATCTGGATTGACTGGATTGACTGGATTGACCAGTATCTAATAACTTAATTTATCTATTTGCTGGATATCTGTACTCTTTGCCAATTTACTGGATTATCTTATAGATAAAAATATTATCACCATATTATTTTAAATCCAAATTCTAAATCACATATATAATTTTGTAAGGCCTCAATGCTCAGCCTCTATACATAACTTCATGTAATAGAAAAAATATATAAATATTATATCCAAATCCAACTATATTTAAATATTATAAATATATGTATTATATAACCTTATTTTAAATATTCTTAAACACAAACAGTATTACATTTGCCCCCAAGTGGATTAATTAAATATTAAGAGTGATCGCACAATGAACTGTAATATTAATATATAAGATCCTTTATAGTTATTAATTAAATAATATTTAATGTTCTTACTATTTTTCCTCTATATATCTAATCAAAGTATAACTATCATTATAATTAATAAATCAATTAGATCAGTTAATTCAATTATTTAAGCAATTACAACAATCAATTTTCCTTTCCCCAGTATACATGTTTATAAACATTATAAAGAGAGATTGAAAAAGGAGAGATAGTTCACCATAGCACCAGAGGGTGGAGGAGTAAAAAAAAAAAATGAGCAAGTGTACACAGGAAAAAAGGAGTAAAGAAGGGGAAATAGGAGTTTTAAAGTAAGTTTTTAGCTTTCTGTCTTAAATTTTAAGACATTTAAGATTTTAAATTCTGTCTTAAGTTTTAAGAGCTTACACTCCAAACGCACTAGAAGTGGGGAGGTAGGAAATGCTGAGTAGTGACTATAATTACACCGTATCTCCACACATTCGGAAGCTTCCACTTTAACTTTTCATTTTGGCATTCCTAAGTTCAATTTTCCTGATTTTCTTCAGATGGAAACCACCTCCTCAATTGAATCAATATACTTCCTGAAGAGCAATTAAGTGGTTTACATCAGTTATATTATTACAATAACCAGGATTTCTAAATATTGCCTGTGGTGCCGCACTGTCTCTATTCTGCCAGCTCCGATCTTCTTCTTCCCGTCTCCAATTTAATAAAGTCTTTCAACATAAAAATTGAATGAAATAGTCCAAATCCCCCACACCTTCCAGTCACCTTTCAGCCACTAGATTCCCTTCTATTAATATCGGTGTGGTATATCTCCCGACCTCGTAAGCTTTCCTTTTTACTCGTTATTGTCCTCTATCTTTCTTCTTTCCGCCAAGCCCCTTCACTTTCACTTGCCTTGCATCCGCTTTTTGGCCACTTCCTTTTAGGGCTCCGGACACACACTTATAGCAGCCTTATAAAAGTCTATAGCATTCCAATCATCTCTCTGCCACTCTTCACCAATGATCCCACAAACTGTCACTCACTCGCTTCTTTACATTGGTGGCAGTCCGGACTTCGGAGCCGCCATTGATGGGAGGCTGTTTCTTGCTTGTTGGGCTCTGGAGGGCTCCTCTTCACTGCAGGGGGGTTGCCTTCCCCACACTGCAGCTCGAGTCTCCCCCACACTGGCACGAATCTCTCCGGGACTCGTGCACCCTCAAAGGATCGCACCAACCACAAAAAGAGATTAACTGAAACCACAGGCGGGCTTCTGCACCTCTGTTCGTCCTTGCCTTACCACCCCCTAATGATTTTTTTATGCTATGCCTGATGAGGATGAGGAAATGTCAGTTAAACTACATTAAGATTCATGGAATTCTGGTGCAAAGGCTGTATGCTCTGAAATATTAATAAGGCCTGTAGGAAGTAGTGCAGGACAGCTGAGAGAAGATGAGATAAGAAAATGTATATATGAATTAGAGAAGATAAGAAATGGACAAAAGTGGACAAAAAGGCTGCAATTTTAAATTCTTAACTAAAATTGGGACGGGGAGAGCTCCACTGAAGGAACTCGGGGCAAGTCGAGATTTTGGGAACTTTGCTGTAGAGCAACTAAAGCTAGAATTCTTATCCTTCATTTTCATCTGTTTATATGGACTATGTGATTAATGCTATATATTCTAGTCCCACTGTAGGCATGAAAGCCGGCTAAGTGACTTTGAGCTAATAACTCTCTCAGCCCAACTCACCTCACAAGGTGGTTGTGGTGGGGGAAATAAGAGAATGAAAGAATATTGGATACTTTTAAGTTGTTTATAAAAATAATAAAGGTGGAATATTAATAAATAATTTCTGCAGAGTGAGAGGGACAATCTGGTGCAGTTCATTCATTGAGATATACTTACTACTGATGACAGCAAATCTCTTTCTTTTTTTATCCATCTCTGTTCTTTCACAATAGCTTAGCTGAAGGAACAGAACCCATACACGATACTTTCCTTGGAATAGAGGTAGCAGTGCTTATTTTTTAATTTAAAAACATTTTGAGTGACAGAAGAAGGAGAATTAAAAACTGAGCATCTCTATTCTGCTGTATTTGAGTTTATTGAGAATAATAACTTAGATGTTAGAGATTGGTTCATTTCTATGTTATCATATTATCACATAATTGCACTAAAAGGTAAGTTGGAATTAACCTATAGTGTTTCCTACATGGTAGACAACAAGGGGATGATTAAATCTGCTACTTCTTTTTAAAAATATTTTTAACATATCTTGTTCTAACTTCTTTAAAGACAGGCTGCTGATCTAAGTTCTAGTAGGTGATTTTTGCCATAGAAATAAAGAGTAAAACTTCAAGTGGTGACTCTTATATATATATTAAATATGCTGCAGAAGGCACTGACACTGAGGGGAGGGAAAATAATTTGGCTGTAACTTCCAAATGTAGAAATAATATCAAACTAAATTCTTTATCTGGGATTCTCTGAGTTTTATATTTATTTGCCCTGCAACCTAATTTGCGTATTATAGTAATTAATGGTATTTTTTATCTTGGCTTATTCAGTAAACTACAATTGCCTAAATCTGAACAACATTCTACATTATAGATTCTGATTACAGACCATTATGGCTAGATTCAATATACAATATACTAAGATTTTTGTTTTTTTAGGCTTTCGCGGGTACTTACATGTGTGCTGTTTAGCTTCCTTCGGGTATTATCCCA
>BLBF01000021.1:25718110-25739688 GCA_015471245.1 Laticauda colubrina | reverse complement strand
AAAGAAAGAAAGAAAGAAAGAAAGAAAGAAAGAAAGAAAGAAAGAAACAAAGCGAGCCAGCATGTATCTCTATGCTATTCATGGTATATTTTCAGCTGGAACCTCTTTCTACTTAAACCTTAATACAACACCCAGATATTTCAAGCCATTAAACATCTTGGTTTAATCTTGAAACTTTTTACATACTTGTACTTAAACAGTTTTAATACACATGGCTTCAATTCCAAAGGTACTTTTTATGAAGACCAAGTCATGAAATGGAGATTGGAAACAAAGCAAAGGTTAACTTTCTCATTCTTTCTAACTCCTTCCTTCTTATGTGGAAGTGAGCCTTTCTACTTGCCATTTTATTAACCAAGAATTTAACATTATCTTCAAATTAAAGAGTTGCCTTCCAACAACAAAAAACACAAGTTTGCAAACTTCCTGAATAGTAACACCGCACATTATTTTGTATGTTAAATTTCGAACCACAAAGTGGAAGAGGGAAAATATGTGTGAGAAATATCTACTGTGTTTTTTGTTTATCAAATTTTAAAGGCCATTGGCTATTTAAAGGCTATTAAAGGTTGTGACAGCAATAGAAGTAATGAAGCAGCAGCTAGGCAAACTGCTGAATAGTCTGAATTATGCTTTGGAAATTGTGTAATGCATGCTCTGAAATTGAGCAAATGAATGAGACCTAAAGGTAAGCTGTTCTCTACAAAACCCTTTCTGAACTTACCACACTAAGTCTGACATGAAAAAGCAGAGCAACTTGCTTGTTTTGAAGAGGAGGATATGGAATAAAGAAAGAAGATTGGCTCCAGCAGTTTTAGGAGACAGCATAGTTTTGTTTACCTAAAACATTCCCAAGGCAGTAATCAATACTGTATTAGCTGCTCCAAGTGTTCTTTTAGCTAAACATTGAATCCAGGCATACTGGATGGCTGGATGCTTCCAGGAGGCTGTAGGGAGGCCTCCTAGGCCCAAAATGGGACACACGAGAGTGCAGTGTGGCAACCCCCGTGGCCCGTTTTGAGCCTAGGAAGCCTCCTTGGAGCCTCCTGGGAGTGAAAATGGGGCACGGGGGGGGGCACACACACCTTGTGCCCTATTTTCACTTCTAGGAGGCCTCCCTGCACTTACTTGGGAGCCAGACGGGTCTCATGGGGACTCCTGGGTTGCGCGGGGTGGGGTGGGGTGAGCAGGGCCAGCTGGTCATTGGAATTATCAGTTCAGTGAACTGGATGTAAAATTAGCATCCGGTTCAATTAAACCGTCCTGAACCGGCTAAATTCCACCCCTGCTTATCAATCCTAAGAGCAGCGGTGGGGCAGTGGTTAGAATGCAATACTGCAGGTTACTTCTGCTGACTACTGGCTGCCTGCAATTTGGCAGTTCCATCTCCCCAGGCTCAAGGTTGACTCAGCTTTCCATCCTTCCGAGATGGGTAAAATGAGGACCCAGATTGTTGGGGGAAATATGCTGACTCTGTAAACTGCTTAGAGAGGGCTGTAAAGCATTGTGAAGCAGTATATATGTCTTTATTGCTGTTGCTATTGATGTAATCCCTATTTTACCTCCTTTCAAAATAACTATGATGCAGTATTTGTTTTGTAAAAGACATTTAATTTCAAAAAGAACAAGTTTGGTATAGTGGTGAAAGTGCTACCTAGAAACCAGGAAAGTCTATATTTCTGGGCCTCCCTTACTCATGAAAGCTAGTTGGATAACCTTGGGCCAGGCACTCTTTCTGAGCCCAATCCACTTCACAGAATCATTGTGGAGAAAATAGGAGGCAGGAATGTTAGATATGCCTGATCAAAATATATCCTTTGCAGCTTGGTCCTCATTCATTCTATCTATATTAAAAATATATTTCAAAACACTTCTTTCATATGGGTCACTCATTTAGCCCATATTCATTCAATACCCATTTGTCTTGGCCTTACTTGTTTTACAATATATACTCCTAAAGGACCCCATTCTTGCTGTATTTGATTGGTGATTGATTGCATTTATATCCCTCTCCTCCTGAAACTTAAATAGTTTACATGAGGATCTTTCCTAATTTCACCTCATAAAAACTGCTGAAGACTTAGAGAGAGACTAATCGAAACTAAGCAGTGAGCTGCATAGGTAAATTGGACTTGAACTTTAAGTCTATAACCGGTATGTTGCATTTCTGTTGTATACCTCCCAGGACCCTAGAAAAATCTGACATCAAAATTACCTTTGTATTGGTGTGGCTTACAAATGTAACAAGAAAAATAAAAAGTTGAGATGTTTAGGGAAGAGGAAGTTGTTCAGTTTAATTGCTGATGGGCAGAGGTACATTGAATATTTTAAATAGAGGGACAAAATATAAATAAAAGGTAGTTGCATTAATTGAATAATTTACTATTCCCTAATAGTAAATATGAAGCACTACTTAACTCTGTGGGTTCAGGGAGATACTGGTTACGCCCACTTGTCTTCTGATTGCTGCAGTTGTAATTGTCAGTTTGATTATATCTTCTAGATCCCTTTTGCAAATATGATCTGTATGATTTCATATATGTCTCCAGCACAGTAAGAGCTGGATAAAAGCTTTGAAACATTATTCTGGCCTGTTGTGAACAGACCCAGATTTGAGAAAACAACCACCAGTGAATGCCCACTACCTCAACCTCTGGCAAAAGGTCTAATAATTTGATATGTGGGTTCCCATTCTAGATGTAAATGAATTGCAGTTGTGCCTTTCTTCTCTAGGCAACTGAACTAGCAGGTTACACTGCTCGTGTGTATGAAATGTTCCGGGTGTTTGAGGATGTGAAATGCTGCAACTTCCGACGCCCCAGAGAACTTGATGAAGGCCATGCTCGGGCTGGGACAGTTATGAAACATGGTATGCGTGTCGAGGGCTCACTCCAGATCCAAGGTAAAGCTCTACAGCAGATGTCTGGCCTGAAGCACACATATTCCCACCTGCCTGTCCCTGCAGCTGATTTTGCAATGGTATCCTGCTAAAGATTTCATGTCAGAAACTGACAAGGATCAAATTAAGACTGTAGCCTTGGATGCTCAAGTTTAATTGAGTATTTTGTTTATTGATGAAAGAAAGCATATGGTTGCCACTCCTGTTTTGTGGCTGTAGCTGCAAACATACAGAAAATAGATGTCTTCTAAGTAAACAGGCACAAGCTCAGTCTATGCTGTGGATTTGCTGAAAACATTTATACCCTGCTGTTTAGCCTGAGTGACTCCTAGAAAAGCTTACATAAGAATAGAAACAGTCAATCCCTGCCCTCAGGCTTTCAGTCTAAAAATATATGACACAGAAGGAAAATAAATAGGACACACTCACTCTAAATAACTCACCATTCCTGTAGTGGCCAGTTGTGATGGGTTTGGTGTGCTCCAGAAGGCCTAGCCCTGGATGATACCTTAAGCTCCAGAGGATGTGGTCTTGTTGCTCTCTTTCCAGTAGATCTTACAAGGGATCTGTTCCTCAACAACAGGAGAAATGCAGGCCAGTCTCACACATCCCAGTGAGATGAAAATGTGGCTTATTGGATGTTGGTTTGGTATATTGCATGAATCCTGCCACTGTGGTTTCAAAACCATAGTTAGGATTACTGTAATCTAATCAGCCAAAGATTATTCAGCAAACCAGTTAAATAAATTGTATCTTAGCAAAACGTATTTATGCTAAGATTTATGGCCTCATGGTTTTCTGTACCCACACTAAATTCTAAATTGTCTTAAAAGAATCAAGGAAAGTTTCCCCTGGTTTTTTTTTTATGGCCTCACATTTCCTGAATGTTTAGGCTGACTGCAGGCCATGTAAAGTTTCAACAGTCTATTTTTTACTTCCAAGTGCAGTTGGTGGAATCCAGATATACTTATATAATTTTAAGCATAATATCTGCGAAAGGATCAAATGGTTTTTCTTAATTTGGCTCTCTCCAGATATGTGGGATTCTTTTTTTTCCAAACAGCCCTGACCATATTGTATGGAAGCAATGGATGTTGCAGTCTAACTTGTCTAGAATAGGGATCCCTCAACCCCTGGTCCGTGGACCGGCACTGGTGCCCAGCATGCCAGAAACTGGTCCATGCAAACAAGCCCCATCCACGGGATGTAGGCATCACACGAAACCACACCTAATCCTTTGGTCTGCGGAAAAACCTCTCTCCATGGAACCAGTCCCTGGTGCCCAAAAGGTTGGGAGCCACAGGTCTAGAAGAAACCAACTTAGGGAAGAGTGCAATAGATTCTTCCCAGTTTTACCTAACCTTCACTGCTGTCAGCTGAGGTTGGAGAACTGGGGATGATCATATCATAGCTCCAAATGTTCTCCTGGGACCTAAAAATTAGTTCTTGGACATCTGCCAAATACTTTAATCTGCCAAAAACAATCCCTGCACTTAAAAAAAGTACACATTTGGTTTTGATCATTATTCCTTTTGTTTTTAAAAGGACACATATAGAAATTAATTTCTAATGTTTTATTTATTTGATATTTTGTTTTAGATCAACAAAAACTTTACATCAATCAGCAAGATGGTTTTCATAATTTAAAAAAAAGCTGATGAAGGAAAAGCTTGAATATTTTGCCTTTACATTCTGATGGTTGTATAGTATGTCCAGTTATGTGATCATACATAAACTGAGATAATGAACCTCAGGAATGGGTTTAGTCATTTAGTCAATTAGTCAGAATTGTCTTGGTTTGATCAGCCCATATTATTTGAGTTTTTTGTTGTGCCTTTCTCTAGTGTGTATGCCAAACAAAAAAGAAATGAGAAGTGTACTCTCCAGAGTAAATTTAATTCCACACCTATTTGTAAATTATGCAAGATCAGCATATTGAAGGATTTACATTTCATAATGTACTTTGTAAGACTTCCTCCTATATCATTGATACTAGTTTTGCTTGCATAAACTTTAGTAATGTCCTGCCTAAGATTTTTTCCATTTTTAATGTCCTGCCTAAGATTTTTTCCATTTTTTCCATTACATCTTTACAGCCTTTTCCCCCTCCTCTATATGTCTTGAGAGATCATTGTTATAATATTCAATACAGTTGTAGAAGTAAGGTGATGTAATGCCTATAGGCTTTTCATGTTCCTTGTTAAATGTTTTACGGATCCATCTTTTTCACTTATTTGGTGGGATGGGTACCTTACTACATTATTGGATACCTGTTTGATAGGCTCAATTCAGAGATGGTAAGCTATATTTTATGGGAAATGTGCCAGGTATTAAGGCCTATTATACACTCAATTTTTTAAAAAAATAAATAGGAAACAGTATGTAGCAAAGCATCAGATTTGATTGCCTTTTGTATTTATAAGAATATTTCTGAATTCTACATTAATTTTACAAAGCATTTTTTAAAAAATATAAATTGCCAGATGGCCACAGGGGAAAATGCCAAAAATTAGCAGAGGTGTGAAGAACATCCTGCAAAGAGAGATTAGAAATAGTTTGGGGAATAACTTTACTAGATCACCATCTGATGACTGGCTATTCTCTCTATGGCAGTGGTCTCCAACCTTGGCAACTTTAAACCTGGAGGACTCCAACTCCCAGAATTCTGGAAGTTGAAGTCCTCCAGGCTTAAAGTTGCCAAGGTTGGAGACCCTTGCTCTATGGTACCCCTTAATAAACTGTAAAATCTCAATTTATTTTATCAGTGGTTAGATAAAAAGACATGGTAAAGAAATAGATTAGTAAGACTCACAATAAAAGTTAAAAAATTGATATAGAATACAATATAAAATATCTAACCATTGGATGAATGTATAAAATTAAACCATAATGAAATTTAGAATATCTCGTATAAAATGATGGAAAAATAGTTTAGTCAAATGAATGTTTAATAATTGATATTACATAAGCACAAGCTAGATTGATAAGGTGAGAATTTATATAACTTGTGAGTAATGGTAAAAAAAAAGATAGCACAAAAGATTGTAACCAATTGACACAGTGTATGTATATAATTGAAAGAGGATTTTATGTTTTTATGTTTTGTTTGTATGTTTGTTGTAAAAAATAAAAACTTTTTTTTAAAAATAAAAAAATAAACTGTAAAGCCTCAACAGCAGCCATGCATATGTGCACACCATGCTGTAAAATCTCAGTGTCTGTTGTCTCAGGTTCCACCTATATGTAATGAGTTACAGAGCAAAAGAAATCACTGACATTTGTTTCTTTCTATGGAGAAGGTCAGCATCTCTTGCCATGAAATGCTTCTTTCATGGTGAATATAAGACTCTGTCTTTTCTTCTGCTTACAGGACATGTGATTGATGTGGATCATGGGATTGTCTGTGAAAACATCCCCATTATCACGCCCACCGGGGATGTGGTAGTCACCAGCCTCAATATCCGAGTAAGTGGTCAAGGCATTCGTATAGGGCAAACTGAATTTGTAGATCCTGATGAACTACAACACCAAGCAACTTTCCATGACTAATGGAAAGAGAAGCTGGAAATTGTAGTTTGACCACTTCTAAAATCCACGGGAAGGTGGACCGAGGGAGTAATAGGAAGATGGGGACTGGGATAGCAGTACTGAAGCACTGATGAAAGTTGAGATGTTATATTTCCGAATCTAACTGCATCAACATGGGAAGCAATTTAAGATTGCTGTCATTGAGTAAGGCTGCCAACTTTTGAACTGGCCCTGTGAAGATATTATTTTAATAGGCTCCAGCTACTCAGGAATGAGTAGGTGCAGTGCTGAAAAGCTTCCCCTCGGAAGACTGTAAGTCAGCTTGAGATCAAAGGCACAGGAGCAGATCAAAACCCTTTATTTTCAGTTTTAGTTGATCTGGTAGTCCTGTTGGCAAACATGTTAACTCTGCTATGTTTTTCTGGCCATTGTCTCTCTGTATATTCCTGGACAAAGTCCTGACATGGAAAGGAGATAAGAGTGTCAGGAGGCAACTGCAGGCATTCCGTTGGCTAGAATTCAGAGAACAGGAGATCAAGCAGCAGCAGCAAAGGAGTACAGAAGGGGAAGGGCTAGGGATTCTCACCTGTTTCAGGGTCTGGTAGGATGAATTATGTGTTGAGAGGTCATGTGTGTTTTGATGGAACTGATAGATAACCTCTGGTCTTTATAATTTTGCAAGAAGGCTAGGAATGCAACAGGAGCTTGAGACCAGATTAAGAAGAGAGGTATTGAGCTGATGGGGCTCATAGATTGCTTTTAGAGCACCAAATGGATGAAGTACGTTGCCTGGACAAATACAATTTCTATTGTAAACGTTATGCGATATTGGGGTGAGGGGAGTGTGGAACCTGAGAAACAGTTAAAGCTGCCAAGAATTGGGGGGAAAAATGGGGATAGACTATTTATTCCTGTTATTGTTGTTAGTCACACAGGCTAGATTTGGCATTTTTATTGAGTTTCCCAAGGGCCTGGGATAGGCAGATGTTGTTTGATGGTGTTAGAGGTATCATTGCATCATTCCAAGTAAAGCTGCCTTTTGCAATTATCCAGTGATGGTTTTATCAATGCTAGTGATATTCAAGTGTTGCTCCAGCTGTTTTGGGATATTATTGTTGTTATATTTTTATTCTTCCTTTTTTCATATTTTGCTCTGTGCTTCCCCCTTGCAGGTAGATGAAGGTATGCACCTCCTGATCACTGGCCCAAATGGCTGTGGGAAGAGTTCCCTTTTCCGGATCTTGGGAGGGCTTTGGCCAACTTACAATGGCACCCTCTACAAACCACCTCCTCATCGAATGTTTTATATTCCACAGAGGTACAGTGGCTAGTATGACAGGGGAGGGTGGGGAACTGGAGACCAAAAAATAGAGAGGTTGGCCCTCTTGAAATGATTTGGGTTGAGTGAAGAATGATATACGTATGAACGTGAAAACTCTAGATTCCAGAGATTTGAACTTTAGTTGCCTCAAGGTTCTGATCTCTTTTTCATATTGGAGAAAGAGAACTGGTGTGCTGAAGAATGCTCTAGTTTAAATCTCTGCCCTGTCGTGAGATTTCTAGATAACTTCATGGAAACTACTCTTGCAGCATCCTGGAGCTTTCCAGTTTGATTAGTAGCAGATTTCATCATCCCCGGATGGCTATTGTGCATGTTGGCTGGCAGTGATGAGAACCCAGCTGAAGACCGCCAAGCTGAGGAAGATTATCCTCAGCTTCTGCCATCTTCTCCATGGCTCACTTGCTCATCTGAAACAGTGACACAGCCTCCTTTAAAGAGCTGTCAACACTCTAACTGTGGGGCGTTTCTGCCGCTCTTCAAATGCCAATTGTTTTCTTTACTTGGCATTTCACTGTAGACCATACATGTCTGTGGGCACCCTGAGAGACCAGGTGATTTACCCAGATACGGCCAAAGACATGGGACGGAAAGGACATACCGATTCTGACCTGGAACAGATCCTGGATGTCGTCAACCTCAATTATATTGTTCAGCGTGAAGGAGGTACGCAGCTCCCTGGCATGGATGGAGAAGGTGGCAATCAAACACCTTGAGTTCTTTTACTGAGGAGAAATGTATCCTGTGCCTCATCTTGCCTTTGGTTAATATGATGCAGCAGACAGGAAATTGGGTAGATGGAGAAAGTAGACATACAGAAAAAGTAGAGCCTCTTCTTTAATTATTTTTCAATCAGGTTGGGAAGCTGTCAACGATTGGAAGGATGTACTTTCTGGTGGCGAGAAGCAGCGAATGGGGATGGCCCGAATGTTCTATCACAGGTTAGTGCCTCAAACTACATTTCCATTTGTACTTTATACCAGGGGATGCCAGAAACCACCCCGTGTAAACAAGCGAAGCCCCAAACACGGGATGCAGGCAGCACTTGAAACCATGCCCCCTCTGGTCTGTAGAAAAATCTGTCCCACGGAACCGGTCCCTGATGCCCAAAAATGTTGAGGATGCTGCTTTATACCACTCCCTGGTGATGCTGGATGAAGTCACACAAAGAGCTTCCAAAAAAATGTCGGTTGGGGAGAAGTGGTCAAGATTAAGATCGGTTGATTTGATCAACCACCACTGTAATCACAGAAGATTCCCAGCACTTAACAATATAGACATAAAAACAAAATAAAACTCTAAACAGCAGCAACCACAATAATAATGATAATAGCTTAATCCAAGCCAGGAGTGGCCACTTCCCTTATTTCCTGAATTGACTTTGAAATAATTTCAACTTACATAGTATTTGGAAAGCAGTTGAGCCTGCCAAAGAACAAGATTGTTTCAGAGGGCAAGTGCCCTTTGGGTCTCTGCTTCCTTCCTTTCCCATGAGGTGGTTACTGGCTTATTACTGTAATTCCAGTCGAAAGACATTATATTGTCTCTTATATTGCAAGAGACAGGAATAAAGAAAGGGGGCAGCACACCACGGGGAATGACGGATGGGGTCCTGGACTAGTGAAACAGGCATTTGGGATCACTGACTTGGGCCCTCCCTTCCTTGTCCCAGGCCAAAGTATGCGCTCCTCGATGAATGCACCAGTGCCGTCAGTATTGATGTAGAAGGCAAGATCTTCCAAGCAGCAAAGGATGCAGGAATAGCATTGCTGTCCATTACACACCGACCTTCATTGTGGTATGTCTTGTTCTTCACCCGGGATATTATGATGCTTTATACCAGGGGTGTCAAACTTGATTTCATTGAGAGCTTCATCAGCGTTGTGTTTGATCTTGGGAGGGGTGTGGCTGGGAGGCGTGGCCTGATTGACATCACTCATGTCAGGGCGCCTGTGGTGACCCTAGCACTTTGTCAGTGAAAACCACAGGGAATGACAGATGGGGTGAAAACGGGTTCCCAATCTCCACTTTCAACTGGGACAGCCTCCTACAACCCCCTGCCAGCAAAAATGGAGTGGTCCTCCCAAGCTCCATTTTCACTGGCAGAGAGTTGTAGGAGGCCATTCCAGCCTAAAACAGAGATTGGGAGCCCGTTTTCACTGGCAGAGGCACCATAGGCCAGTCCTTTGCTGTTTCCAGGGAGGCCCGGTGGGCCAGATCTAAGCACTCCATGGGCCTGAGTTTGACACCCCTGCTTTATACCTTTACTCCCTTGCTTAAAAATCTGTGTTTTTTGTTTTTTATTTGAATAGATATATCACACTTGTAGCACATATTCCCAGGGGTTCCTGATTAGTTCCTCCAAAACAACAAGGCCTCTTGTGATATTAATCTCTAAGGTATCACAAGATTCTGTTGTTTTGCATTTACTGTACCATTGGCTTTCCATGAATTACATTCCATTTCATTGGGATAATAAAAAAGGAATTACAAAAGCAGCCAAAATACAATGAAAATTTGGGGAAGGAAACATCATTAGGAGATCAAGTGAAATGTAGGCGGTGCAGACGCTGACAGTTACAGTGCCTATAAATAGTAGCTATTCATGAAACCATTTTGGTTTTGACAGCAGTCATTCCTACTGCCAAGTTAACTGAAACTTACTGATTGGATTCAGAAAACTTGCAAAGCCATTCGGTGACTCACATCATGTTTCTGCTAAATGAACCCACTCATTGTGGCTTGTAAGATGATTACAGCTTAGTATGATCTGTGAATCAAGCTGTATTATAATAAAAATGTTCACATCTATTTAACCCATGAGAAAGAGCATTATTTTTCAGTGAAGTTATAAGCAGTCCTTACTTAGTGACTGCCTTATTTAGCAACCACAGCTAGAATAGTGATGAAAAAAAATAAGTTTATGACCAGTTCTCGCATTTGCAACTTTCCTGTAAAACAAAGGAAAACTGAAGTGAGATCATAAGCACAGCTGAGTTGCCAATCCTGATTGTGGTTGCTAAACAACCACATTTGTTTGCTTTTGGATTAATACATTGTATAAACCATAACTTTCAAATTATGATTTATTGTTGTTCTGATCCAGTCACTTACGGTCTTTAGTAAAAGATGAATAAACAAATCATGGAAGTCATGTATGGAATGAGCTATACAGTATGTTAGAGCCTCAGTTCAAACATTCTCTTACAAGACTGCATTACACCACAGTTTTTCAAATTATCCATAATTGGACAAATTCATATTTCATGCTAAGCCACTCAGTATATCAGGAGTAAGAACTTGTGATATTCTAAAAATCAGTAAACTACAAGTTCTTTGCAGGATCCAGTATGTTCTTTCTTCTTTTGTGAGTTCTTTTTTCCTTTGCAACTGTCTATAAATGCTAGGAACTGTACTATAAAGTAGTGACAGTCTTTTTAGCTGGAAATCAAGGTTTCAAAACCATGGTGACCAAATTCACATAGCATGCTGGGACAAAAGCAAGCAGTGCCGTATGCCTTAGTTTGATAATGCAGTCCAGTCTCATTCTTTGTTGCCCAACATTCCTTGTGGAATTCTCTGTGTCCTTTGTCTTCATGCAGAGTTGTTGGGAAAGTTAAAAAGTTGGAGAATTCTTACTATGTCCTTTCCTTGAAATCCAGCCATATATTCCTGCCTGAGAACACACCTCATCTATTGGTGTGTTTATGTGTGTGTGATTGATTTGATTAACAAAGGGAAGGAATTCCGAAAGAATTCCCGTGTTATTTTGCTTTCACTCATCCCTGAGATATGCCTGGCAACCCTCCATGATAGCGCCAGGGGCAGGAATATGATCTTCCAGGAAGCCTGTGCCAACTCAGTGCTTCCCCTGACTGCAAATTCTTTCCTTGTACTACTGTAGAAATCCCTTTTTCTCAAGTTCTCACCTACTCATCGCCAAAGGATTTTCAGTTGGGAAGGTCAGGAAAGTATGTCTTGGAGCCTGGAGGCAGAATTTGCCACTGCTTTGGTGGCCAGGAGCTGGTTCCTTGTCCCTAAAGGAGGGACAAGAAAGGAACTTTTTCACAGGATCTTCTTCCCTAGGAATCCTGGGCCTTTAAGAAGCCTTTGTGCCGGGAAAAGAGGCACTTGCTGAACTCATTTTTGCAGTTCATACTACAAAAAGGGACAGGGGACCTGTGTATTGAATCTGGCAAGCCTCAAACCAATCCATTTTCCAAGCCTCATCTTTCCTCTCCCCAACCAGCCCCCAGTTATACTTCCTTTCCCTCCTCCATTTCTCTCTCTCTCTCTTTCTGTCATGTCCCTGGCTGCTCTCCCAAGCAGAGAGTCATGTCCTCAGCAGGAAATTGTGTGGGCAGGAGCACCATGGTTGTCATCCCTGGAGACTGAGAGTGGTTTTGTTTCTGACTCTCCTCCTAGGAGACAGCTTAGTGGAAAAATTCCTCCCCCCAAAACCCCTCCTACACATAGGACATTTGTCTAGAGAGGAATGAAGAACAGCAACAGAGCCAGTGTGGGCGAGGTTGACCTTGAGCAAGGAGAAAGATGGCAGGCTGAATGCAGAAGTTGTATCCTGGAATGGTCTCTCAATAGCCTCCATCCTTCTTTTCAGGAA
This sequence comes from Laticauda colubrina, assembly GCA_015471245.1. Taxonomy (NCBI): domain Eukaryota; kingdom Metazoa; phylum Chordata; class Lepidosauria; order Squamata; family Elapidae; genus Laticauda; species Laticauda colubrina. The sequence goes on along the minus strand of BLBF01000021.1, from coordinate 25,727,301 downwards.
GTACCATACTCACCTCCTCCAGTTTGATGGGGAGGGTGGCTGGCGGTTTGAGAAGCTGGACCCTGAAGCCCGTCTCTCCCTGCGGGAGGAGAAGCAGCGCCTGGAGCAGCAGCTGGCTGGCGTCCCTGAAATGCAGCAACGTCTCAGTGAACTCTGTCAAATATTGGGTGAAGATGCACCTTCTACCGTGGTATAGATTGGTGATTTGGGTGCCTTCCAATCTCCCCTGCTGGCTTGGTGAGAAGGATCCTAACTGCGACACTCTCACCTCAGGAGCTGCACAAGATGGCCAGTTTTTGTCCCAGCCACCCAAGAAGCTGTTGAGGATACCCCTGCGGGGGCGGGGGCAGGGCATTATTTATTTCTGGCACCATTAGTTTATTCTTCTGCCTCAGTTTAGGGCTGGAGGAAGAAAGGGGTTGCCCCACACTGCCAATATCTCTGAAGCCAGCCCTTTCAATCCCCACACACATGGTGCCTCAATACCTCTAGATAGTACAAGTTCTTCACTAGTGGGAATTGCACTGCTCCACTGCCAGTCTTGAGCCTCTTGTACCCATGGACTGTTTGGAGTAACTTCTCAGCTACTGCCATCTCACCAACCCAGAAACTTCAGCCAAACCGATCACAGCCTTTTTTCGCAGAAACGTTACACATATAGCACGAGTGGAAGGAGCTCTCGCCAGCCTCTTTCCTTCTGGTCCCCACAGCTAGGCTGCAATGTTTGGCTCCACTGACAAGTTTCTGGTACCCAAATTGAGGGGTGTCTGCTCCTTCTTTAAACAGCCCTGAAAGAAAGCAGAAAGTTTTAAGAAAGTCACATTCTGTGAAGTTGGTTGTGTTCCATAAAATGCAGATTTTTTTTCCAGGCACTTACTCCTCGTCTCATTAAGAAACTCTTTGTGATATAGGGCAAGTTGCCTAAGGAGGTCCCGGATCTATGAGACCCGTCTTCTGAAGATTTTGTGTCTCTTGTTCTGAGCATGCTCTGATGGTGCCAAGGTTCACCGTCAGTTTAATGATTTAAGCTGTGTTGCCGACATCTTTGTAACCTCTCGGATCTCACCACTGCATTCGAAGGATGCTTCGTAAACACAGACGTGGGAAATTTCTTCCTGAAATGGGAAGAAAACCACTGTTTGGGATTTACCTTAATGTTGTGATCTTGCAAGGTCAGATTTTGCAGTTTAGACTATCAAGCCAAGGTTTGATTCCCAAAGACTATTCCCAAAGGTTTATCTACATGCCTTCTGATATGGAGAAGGCCTTCACTTTGGGGAGGAAATGACCCTTTATTGAGGGAGCTGTATTTCAATATCACTTGCCAATGGAACTGGGTCCATCAAGTTGGAATTTCCTTGAGAGACTACACCAGAATTTCCTAGAAATATTTATGTTGTAAGCACTCATTTGATTTAGACTTTCTGATGTTCTCATTTTCTATAGACCACGAGAGGCTATGCGGGTTCCCAGTGCCTGAAGCAGGATACATAAAGGCATATTTATTTGCAAACTATAGTGCTTTGCCAATTTATTTGCATTGGAATAAAATCTTAGTCTGTCTTGATTGAGGATTGAGCACATTGTAGCTCCTGTCTCTAGCTACTGTGTGCATATTATTTTATTCTGCCACTTTGATAGGATTTGTAGAGGGATTACACTAGATAGAAAAAGAATAATTGGGTCCCATTTTAGGAGACTTACATTGGATTATTCTTACTATTGTTATGGTATTGTTGGTCTGCATCCCCCACCACACCCCAAAAAAACCCAATCCAAAATCAAGAGGTGTTGAGAATTCCTACTGTCATGATTTAAAGTACTGATATCAACTTTCTCCCTATGAAACAAAAGACCAACAAACTATTATTAACGTTAGCTCCAAGGCCCACTCAACAGTTCCTTTTAGTGGCAACTTCATTAAACCTGATGCCAATTTTTCAGACTGTCTTGGCCCACAATTCCTTTGTATCCACATTGGGTTGAATCTGCCTGTGCAGAGTAATGAGGCACTTTGTGGAGATTAAAAAAAAAACTGGACAGGTTCAGATTTTTGCAAGCTATTGTATTCTTTAAAAAATTACTCCCTCGCTTCTCCCTCATAATTAAAACAAAACAAAGAACAGCACAACCAAGGAAAAAAAGAACCTTTTCTCCCACACATGCCCCTTGAGGAAATGTTGGATTTCTGTGATTGCTCAAAAGCCTGCAGTTCAAAGTAATACTGCTGATTTCGCCACATTCAGCTGAATGAGCAGATGCAACCTTTTAGTTCCGCCTTTCTGTTCTGTAGAAATAAGAAAGTCACAATCCCACAGTTGATGCTTTCTGCAGATCAAAAGAGGGACTCTTTAAGAGTTCCATGCTGCTCTCTACCATCTCCTTTACTCTCACAAAAACTTGTGGTATTTGCTACCAGTGACCCTTCACTGCTTATGACCCTATTGTTATATTTTCCAGCCACAGACCCATCAAGCCCAGCTGTCCCAATCCCACCAGTATAGTCCAAGCAATTTATAGGGAGATTTCAGTCTGCATCAAAATACTTGTCTCGTGCCCTCTGGAACAGATCTTTAATTCAAATTGTACTAAGCCAAAAGAGGAATGGGTTGATTTGTGATGTAGTGCAATATTGTGATTTGTAAAAACAACATGATTCTCGGCTTGGCATGAATTCATCCAGCTATCTTAATCAACAAAACATTGTTTTGAATGAGAGTTTAGAATGATGTGTGAAACATGTTGATTTGATATAAGAGCAGGTAGGATATTGGAGAGAGGTTCCTGATGCTGAGAAGCTTGATGAAGGAAATTCATTGTCTTCCTTTCCTTCCTCTCCTTTACTGTACGGTGTAAGTGATTAGTTTTATTTAGTGTGTGTCCACATTTTATAAAGTAATTTGAAATAGCATCAGATCTATTGTGAGCCATTTTATGAGCCTGGTATGTTCTATCTACTCTTCTAGAAAGCAAACAAGCAAGCGGAACTGTTTTATTGCTTATGGGGAGGGGGAGAGAATAGCAAAAGCCAAAGAGTGTGCCATTGAGATTGAGTGTCTGTCAAATGTAAAAGTCTCACTGCAGCACATAGCTATTTCCATTTATTTAGCTTTGATGTCAAAATCATGCAAACTATGCAATAAAGATTTTCTTGGTAGTTTTGGGCAGGCAGGACTACACACTTTCGTCTTTCTTCTGTCCTCATAGTGCCTTTTATACTGGCAAAGCCAGATTTATTCAGAAGATGTTAATAAATATGATAAAACACAAACAATTGTCTGTGTGATTCTGGGTTCATTAGCATATGTCAGAAATGGGAATCAGAAAGTCTCAGGCTTCAAAAGTTTGAAAGAATTCCAGTATTATAGCACATGATCCTGTCCTCATTCACTACAAAAGTTATTCCACCCACCTTTCCCTGGAAAGGACCTGTCATAATCTGCAGAGACAATCAAGGTAGACAATTTGCTCTTATCATTACAGTGTAAACATGAAGGTGAGCTCTTATCATGGTTGCCATGGAGGCAACAAGTTTCTGAGGCCTTCCAGAGCTCACTCGCTGGGCCATGGAGTCCCAGAGGGAATTGTTCCAGCAAGCTCTTTCTAATTATTTAATCTATCTGGCACAGGCAAAACTTGATCAACAAAACATCTATCTTATAAAGCCAAATCTTCCAGGCAGATTTGGAATACTTTTTGGCCACTTCTAGTTCCACCATCTGCTGCTAAGGAATGTTTTGCCTCTCCCCTAATTAATTTGGTAATTATTTTATAACCATAACTGGTGGGGGAAATCCAAGTTATAAATTTAGGGTCCAGCATGGCAGATTTGAGTAATTTAAATGATATTGCATTGCATTATTGTATGCTTAACACCTGCAGAATATTACACTGTGATCAGTTGGGAGAACAGCCTTCTCATCTGCCAGAACAAATAAGTCAGAGATTGAAAAAGACCCCTTTGTAGGAATCACTGTGAATTTTAAAGGGGGTGGGGAAATTCACTTTCTGAGATTTCTGTTGCCTTACCCTAAACTTTTTCAATCAATCCTGGGAAGTCTTATTTTTTGTAGCGATGGGGCAGCCAATAACTTGACATACAGAAATTTCCTTTTTTCTTCCATAATAAAAGAGATGAGTGCTAAAATAATTTCAGAAAATCTGACCCTCCCTAATACCACCATTCCCTCTGATCATTTTCCTTTTGTAAATTCTTTTTCCATCAATATTTTCAAGATTCCACAAACACACCTTTCTTCTTCCTTTGCTGGAACCCCCCCCCCCCAAATCTGTCAGTATTGTTGCTCATCCCTATAGCTATTTAAAAGCTATAGAAAATTTATTCAAGAGTAAATACTTTTAGCAAAAGATAAATAGTTGAAACAACTAAGGAAGTATTCAAAACGTGTCTGGCTTACCCGGTTAACGTTCATTTTTTTTTAATCACCTTCACTAAGTTCTACTACTATCCTCAGATAAGAGAACAGAACCTCTGTTATCAAAAGCTCTGGTAAGAGATCAATGGTTTTTTTCATCGAGTGTTACAAGAAACTTAAAATTCCTGGATTCTTTTTTTTTATTTTTTTAGTATATTTCATTTGGATAGTTATTTTTTGGTATTTTCACTTCAGTAATTTTATTTTCAGCATTTGAACTGTTTTATGGTCATACTGTGACTAATGTAGAGTTAGTTTAATTTTTCTTTTGTGTTTATCAGGTTGTATCAGCTTTGTTTTTATTTTGTGTCTGACATTCTACAGAGTCCATTTGTCTTGTGTTATCAAGATTCTGCTGGTGGCCAAGATGAAGCCATTGTCTGTGGTGCTGGTGTTACTAGAACTATTGGCCAACCTTGCGCCATCAAAAATTATTGTCGCGTCTAAGTTCCACTAGTGTCACTAGTATTACATTTCTGTGGTTTTAGTTCTAATCTCACTTTTTGTAATGTGCAATGGTTCTGTATCCCACAATTCTTTCTTCAGCCAGTATTCCTCAGCGCCTCGTGCTCATCCTTCTTTAGCAGGGTGGAATTCTTCCTTTGGGTGCTTTGATGTCTTCTTAGAATGTAATCTATATATATATATAAGTGAACTACCACTCACATATCATCACAAAATCTCCAGAACCTCAAAGTTTACAAACTGAAAATTTGGCACATATGTTCCTCTTGGCTTCTAGGTGCTCACTAAAAAAGAATTTTTTGAAATGACCATCAGACCATTAATGTTTCATATATTATTATTAACACACTCAGATCAGTGGTGGGATTCAAATTTTTTTCCTACCGGTTCTGTGAGCGTGGCTTGGTAGGTGGAGCAGGGGAAGGATAATGTAAAATCTCCAGTGAGAAGTGGTATTTCCCGTTTCTCTGACTACTCAAAATTTCCGCTACCAGTTCTCCAGAACTGGTCAGAACCTGCTGAATAATACCACCTCTGGCTCTGATGCTAAGGAGTTCTATTCTCCCTCCTCACCTGAAAATAAATCTGTTCCAAATGCAAAACATAAGCAGAGGAGATGCCCAGGTTCCTTGCTGTCTCCTTGCTCACACAGCAAATACTGTTTCAGTTTCCAAACCCACTGACAGGATACTAGCCAGATGAATACCGATGGATGTTGGTAGGCAGAGGCAGAATTCCCCCCCACCTTATTTTCCTCCCCAAAAACTTAGCCCGACCACATAATTTTGTAGTGAAGCATGGCTATCGAGCTCGTTGTTACATAATATGTACACAATAGAGGCCTATTCTTCTGTCCCTTTTCTGGATAACAGAATGTGGGGACTCCTTTCTAGGCACCTTGGTAAATCCTGAATTGGCTGTTCTCAAAATGAACAATGAATGTGGGCAAGGAAGATGCTGTACAGGTTGTCCTCGACTTACAATGGTTCATTTAATGACCATTGGAAGTCACAACAGCACTGGAAAAAGTGACTTATGAATCTGACAGATTTTCATTCTTATGACCATTGCAGCATTCCCTATGGTCACATGATTTGGATGATTGACAACTGACTCACATTTAGGATGTCCCAAAGTCATGTGATCCCCTTTTGCGACCTTTTGACAAACAAATTCAATGGGGAAGCCAATTTCACTGAACAACTGTGTAACTAATTTAACAACTACAGTGATTCACTTAACAAATGTGGCAAGAAAAGTCATAAAATGGAGCAAAACTCACGTAACACATTTCTCATTTAGCAATATAAATTCTGGACTCTGTTGTGGTCATATAAGTCGACTACCTGTACTCCATAGTCACCACCCAACTTTTCCTCATTTTGATGGGAATCCACCTATTATGGGACCCCTCGGTGGTGTGAGGTGGAAGCAGATAAAAAAAACACCAAAAGATTCGTTGATCCAAGGAAAACAAGGTTTTATTCACATGTCTGCAGAGACGGGTTCCCTCAGGCATTGAAGGAACACAGAGCAAAATTCAGGCAGCATTTTTATTCCCTAACTGTCCGCCCCCTCGTACGAGGGCTTGGCTCACATTCTTTCTGTTTTCAAATTGACACATATATTTCGAAGGTTCATACTAGCCCCCTATCTAACAAAAGCAGTTACACGGTTTCTGACATCGCAGCACTTTATTACAGTTCCCCATTGTTCTCGCCTTATCTTGTTTTTTTCTCTTGTGCACAAACTGGAACACTTTCTTATTTAGCAGAACTACTGATTTTGAGACACACTTCCTTATTCAATTCAATGGGCCATCCAACATGACTTCGGTTCTGCTCACAGTGGTGAGGAACCAAAAGATTCCATTCGGATTTTTTCTTGAAAGGCCCTCATCAATAAAATCACCAACCCCATAACTTTCATTAAATGAATATTCATTGGATTTGTTGATTTCCCATAACAGGCATGGCACAGTATGCCTTGATTGCCTCACATCTGGATTACTGCGGGAGTCTATTGGCCAGACTACTTAATACCAACTCCTAATCCGGATCTGAAAGGAAAAACAAAGCAAAAAAATATTGCCTTGTTTAAGAGACATTTACAAATGTTTAAACAATTATCATAATTCCTTTTTAATTTAAATCTGTCATTTAAAAATTAATTTCCTGAGTTGCGTGACATTAGACAAGTGCCCAAGGATACGTCATCTCAAAAGCAAGTATGTCAGGCTGACAAGTGTAGGTTTATTTTTTAATTATCAAATCAGTGTGCAAATGGGAACACATGAATCCTTTTTAAAAAGGCAAAAGGGGTTGTTTCATTTATTTAGGCCAAGCTGGATGTTTTGGGGGGAAAGTGCTGAGGCTGCAGTCCAGAATGTCTGTGTCAACAAGATGTGACCAAAGGTGCAATAACCAAGCTCAGTTTCTTTCTTTCGAAATTCATCCTGGCTGAATGAAAGCTAGTCAAGCTGCATTGAAGGGATAAGGTTATTCATCACCGTGTAGTAGATTAAACTCTAGAGAGTTTCAGAATACATCTATGTCAAAATGGCTTGTGGTAAGTAGTAGCTGTGGTCATTGTCTTTTCAGTCTTTGTTGTGGTTAGGGCTCAGAAGAAATTTATCTGAACTGGAACTAGTAGCAGGAGGGAGCAGAGAAAGTCAGAGAAGGACACAACCTTCTATCTTGCATGAAGGTTCTAAATATGACCATTACACAACTGGACTTTTGTTTAAATCAGTTGAAACAGGTAGTCCTCAACTTAGATCTGGTTGAGCTGAATTACAACAGACCTGCTCCCAAAATATTTGAAGTTCCCACGATCCCCTCTCCCCTAGTAGACACATTTCTGCATCTTAGATGTTCAGAACATTTACAGCCATTTGCAGCATCCTGTGGTCACTTGACCGTGATTTACAATGGTTTTTTTTTTTCTGTCAGAAACCAATGTTTATTGTTTCCAGCAAAAAACACACATAGTAAACAATGGGTTTTGATCATTACATTTGCTTGCTGATCACACAAAAAAGATTGTAAATTGGGTGGGGTCGTGTGATGACTGGCTTAACAACTGGCACAATTTATGAGCCGAATTGTGGGCTCAATTAATAAGTCAAGGACTACCTAGAGCTGTGATGGCGAATGAGCCATTTGTGCTGGCACACAAGCTGCAGGCGCATTTTTCTCACTGCGCATGTGCGCGCCTCACAGCTGATTGTTTTCAGTTGGTTTATGGCCTTTCTGGGGCTCCCAGAGGCTTGGAAAAAGCCTCTGCAAGACTTTTCAGGCCAATAGGCCCATTTGGTCACTTCCTGTAATACCGGAAGTGATGAAATGGGGCTATAATTCTTCCTGAAAAGCCTTGAAGAAGCTTTTTCCAAGCCTCTGGGAGCCCGAAAAAGGCCTCAAACCAGCAGAAAAATCAGCTGTGAGGCACAGTGCAGGTAAGGAGGTGGGGGTGGGGAATTGTGCATGCATGCACAGGGAGCATGGGGAAGGTGGGGCGCACATTGCATTCTGGGTGCTGGCATGCGAGTGCGTGCGCACTGGTGCGCATGCAGTTTTTGGCTCAGGAGCCAAAAAAGGTTAGCCATCACTGACCTAGAGACTGGAGCTTTAATTGCTTGAGTTTTTATAATTGCTAAAGGTATGAACCAACTTTATGGAAAAGCATACCTTCTATAATATAAACTGTGTGCTATAACTCAGTGGTCACCAACCAGTGGGCCGGGAACCACTGGTGGTCCGTGAGAAAATTTTGGTGGTCCGCAAAGAAATGTCACTCCAAAAGCAATTAATCCAGGCTGCACGGGAACATAAATCTGCGCTGCCCACATGGCACACTGGAACACAAGGCTTGCGTCACTTGCATTGCGAACAACATGAGGTACTGCGGGGAGGAGGAAAAGAGTGGAGGGGGGGAACTTGCCCACTCACCCCACATGCCTCGTTTGGTTACCGGGCTGCTTCTTTCTTCTTCTGCTTTTGGCTACATGCCAGGAAAACAGCAAAAGTCTTCCTTTCTCTCCCCCAAATTCTGCCAGAAATGAGTCTTTGGGACCCTGCAAGGCATCCTGCTCCAAAAGGCTGCACCGGCATGACAAGTCTCACAAAGATTCATTTCTGGTGGAGTTTGAGGGAGAGAAAGAAAGACTTCTGCTACTTCTGCTGCTTTCCTTGCATGAAATCAAAAGTCTCTCTCTCTCTCTCCCCTGAGAATGGAGCTGGAGATGGTGTTAGGGATAACATTGTTCACCCTAACTGTTTTAGGTGAAATACT
>BLBF01000021.1:25559440-25711940 GCA_015471245.1 Laticauda colubrina | reverse complement strand
AAAATAGATAAAGCAAATAAATATGTGGTATGATGACAGCCTTGCTTTTGTTTGTTTATTTATGACAGTGATCACATACTACACTGTTGAAATGATGTAAATGAGGAATCCAACAATTGCATCTTTAGTACCTTACCCACATAATGGCATATTTTCTTTCTGAATTATCTGCCAACAGTTTGGGGGTAATATAAAAAATATAATTTTATTAGTCTTTAACTCAAAGAAGCCCACTTTGAGATGTATGATAGATCAAGGAGAGATTCCATATACTGCTTTAAAGAGATGCAAGTGTCCTCAAACCTATGGAACAGTCAGATACCAACTCTTGTCAAAATTATTACTGGAGTTATCATGCACCCTCTGGGCTAAAACAGCAGGAGGATAGTACTGAGGGGTTAGGCTACAGAATTTGGATCAGACAACTTGAGCTAAGTCGACCTTCAGCAAAGTTCATAGGGTCACTTTAGGACAATCACCCCCAGCTATCTTGTTGGCATAAGAAAAAGTTGGAGAAGGAACTCCAGCAATCATCCATCCTGGACCTCTGAAAGGTGAGATATAATCACTTTCTAATGTCATCAATATCTGTACAGTTAGTCCTCAGCCTACTTTCATTTTGTGATCATTCAAAGTTCAACAGCACTGAAAAAAGTGACTTATGACCATTTCTCATACTTACAACCATTGCAACATTCCCATGGTCATGTGATCAAAATTTAGATGTCTGCCAACTGGCTCATGTTTATGATGATTGCAGGATCCCTGGGCCGTGTGCTTAATTTCTGCAACCTGACAAGCAAAGTCAATGAGGAAGCCAGATTCAATTAAACAACCATGTTATTGACTTAACGTCAGTGATTCACTTTAACAGAGAAAAGTCATACAATGGGGCAAAAACTCACTCAACAATGGTCTCGCTTAGCAACAGAAATGTGAGGCTCAATTGTTGTCATAAGACAAGGTGTCAGCTCCTATGGGAGGTCACTGAAACTAGTTCAATAAAACACTTCACTTACAGTCTTGATGTAGCAATGTGTGTTTATTTTGGCTTCCTCCACCACCAACAAACAGAAAGTCTGAGTAAAGCCAGCGCTGAGAGCGTCTGCCTCTTAGCGCTGTTTATATTTCCTGTTCACCCCCCATTAATTAGCTAACATCCGCCCTTAGCAAAACACCCAACATCCATCTAATTATCTTGTATGTACAATTTCCCCCTCCCCACCCACTTTCATGGTGTTTTTCTTATGGAACCGCCACCGCAGCTGGGGAGTGGACACATCTGTACATGGTATTCATGCTGCATCTGATAGTGGATACCCCTTCCAGCTAACTAGATTTTGCAGGACACCCCGTCATCGACGTGAATCAAGTATCTTGTCAATTTCATAATAATCATCATGTACTAGTCCCAGCAGAATCGCTCTCGGTTCTTGTCTGGCCATATTAGCTGGTTTTAATAGAGCAACTTAGAATAAAGGGTGAATTCGTTTAAAACGGGAGGGCAGTTGAAGCTTCACTGTTACTGGATTTATGATTCGTAATATTTGAAATGATCCAATAAATTTTGGTCCTAATTTCTTCTTATTTAAACCCAGGTGTATGTATTTTGTGGATAAATACACCCAATCTCCAATACTATATGGGGTTTGGTCAGCTTGTTTCTTATTGCTTTGGATTGCATATGCTTCCTAGGCTTTTTTTTTTTATGCAATTCACACTGAATCCCATTGTTTCGCTATATTGGTTACCCACGTAGTGGTATTGGGAGTTTCTTTTGTCTGTGTAGCTTGCGGCTATTCCGGTATGGGTGTAAATTCCATCCCATTAACTAATTGAAAAGGAGAATAACTGGTGCTACTATGAACTGTGTTGTTGTATGCGACTTCAGCATATGGCAGTAAAGTTGTCCAATTACTTTGTTGATAATCAACATAGCATCGGAGATATTGTTCAATGGCTGCATTCGCTTGTTCGGCTGCACCATTGGTAGCCAGATGGTAGGCTCAATCCAATTGCATCGAGGAATTCACGCCAAAATTTGGATGTAAACTGCACTCCTCTATCAGATATAATCTGTTTGGTACTCCATGTAATCAATATATTTGTTGTATGAATAATTGTGCTAGTTTTTTAGCCGATGGTATTCCTTTACACAGTATAAAATGTGCCTGTTTTGCAAATAAATCAATAACAGTCCATACAACTGTGTACCCGTTATTTTTTGGTAAATCCACTATGAAATCTATTCCAATTTCTTGTCATGGTTTTATCAGTTCTGATACAGACTGCAATAGACCCGTTGCTTGCCCTATTTTAGTTTTATTCATGATGCAAGTTGGACAGGACTTCACATATGCTTCGATATCCGACTGCATGCCTGGCCACCATAACTGTCATTTTGTTAAATGTAAGGATTTCAGGAATCCATAGTGTCCTACCTGCTTAACATCATGACATCTTTTCAGTACCACTGATCTCTATACATTTGGTACATAAATTATATCCCTATCAGGCTATACCATCTTTCATTTCGATTTGATTTATGTTATGTGTCAACCAATCATCTTCTGCTAACAATACAGGCAGATCTGGCGCTAGTATAATGGCTTTAGTTCTTGCTAATCAATTATTGGTATAAGCAGTTGGATTGTGTCCTCACGTTAGCTTTGATACTGTGGAAATCGAGATGAAGCATCCGCCATAAGGTTTTTCCCTGTTGGGACATGTTTCAATATGAATCTAAACCTCTTAAAAAATAAAGCCCAATGAACCTGTTTTGGTGATAAACGACGTAGATTTTGGAGGGCTTCCAAATTTTTATGGTCAGTCCACATCTCAAACAGTTTTGGACTGCCCTCCAACAAATGTCTCCAGGTCAATAATGACCAACGAACCATGACAGCTTTCTTCTCCCATATTGCCCAATTACGTTCAGTTGGGCTGAACTTATGAGAGGTGTATGTATGCACATGGGTGTAAAACCCTATCCGTACCCCTTTGCAGTAGCACCTCTCCTACTGCTACATTGCTGGCATTTGCCTGAATTACAAAAGATAACTCAATATCTGGATGTTTTAATACTGATTCCTTCGCAAATAACTCTTTTAAGTTGTCGAATGCCTGTTGACATACCTTTGTCCATGGCATTTTAGTATTTGTCTTTGTATCTTTAATTCCTAAAGGTTTTGTCTTTAATAAATCTGTCAGAGGTAGAGTAACATTGGCAAAACGGGGAATGAACTGCCAACAAAAATTTGCAAACCCCAAGAAATTCTGCAGCTGTTTTCTAGTGGTTGGTGCTTGCCACTTTAACACAGTTTTTACCTTCTTTGGGTCCATCTCAATACCTCATTCAGAAATACAGTAACCGAGGTAAACCAGTCATTTGGTATGAAACTCGCATTTTGAGAGCTTCATGTGAAGTTGAGCATCTAACAGTTTTTTGAGTGCCTGTCTTACTAATTGAATATATTCTTGCTCAGACTTTGAATAAATTAAAATGTTGTCCAAATAAACCAAAACTCCTCTATATAAATGTTCATACAACACATCATTTATCAGCTGCATAAATACACCTGCAGCCCCCTGCAATCTGAACCTTATAACAATAACTGCCCAGTGGATAATTAAAAGTCATCTTCTATTCATCTCCTTCTCTAATTCCTACTCAATAATACCCTTCTCATAGATCAAGTTTTGTAAATATGCAACCTTGTGCCAAGGTGGTAAGTAGGTCTTTCATTAATGGCAATGGATATAACGGATCCGCACAGATGGCATTTAACCTTCAATAGTCTACACATAAACATAAGCTGCCATCTTTTTTTTCACGGAATAACACAGGCACTGCCACATGTGATCTACTTGCAGTGATGAAACCCCTTTTTAAATTTTTTTCGATATATTTCCTCATTTCTTCTAATTCTTTGTAGGTCGTGGAGTACATTCATGGCTTAGGTAAAGGTGTGCCTAGGAGCAACTCTATGGCACAATCCATCGAGTGGTGTGGTGGTAAACAATCAGTGCCATCTTCTTCAAATACCTTGGCCAAATCTTTATATTCATAAGGGTAGGGGTGTATAGTTGATAATTCCTTTATCAATGCATGTTCAGGAGCCTGCTGTGCTCCATGACTGGGTGGATGAGGGCCAATTGCTAGCATCAATTTCCGATACCCTTCTTCCCATTTTATAGTTGGCTCCCACTTATCAAGCCAAGCTAAACCCAAAATTACTGCTTCACTCATATGAGGAACCACCACGAAAGAAATCCACTCACAGTGTTCACCCATCACCATTTTAAGATATTCAGTTCTATGGGTCACTGGAACCCCACCTCATATGGACCCGTCCACCTGTTCAAATTTAATGGGTACATCCAATTTGATAATGTTTAAACTTAGTTTGTCCACCACCCCTTTTGTTATCAAACATCTTGTGCACCCAGAATCAATTAGTGCCCCCACCTTGATTCCTTGTTCAGCCTGCTTATTCCATAGAAAAATAGGCAAGATAAAAAGATGGATTGGTTTACTCACCAGTGGATCATCGGGGATCCCACCTTCCAAATCACAGTCGGCTGGAACCGAAGTCAGTATACTGGAATTGTTATCCTCATCGTGGTCCTCCAGTGATTTGCTTCAAACACCCCTCATTTTCTCCTGTCCATGCCAATCACTCCTGGTTGATTTGGTTCGGGCACTTTCTAGACTGACCCCAGGTATTCTGTCTTATGTCAAAGGGGGTACAGGGCATGCTACAGCTCTATGCCCCGGTTTATTATATCAGAAGCATTTCATTATTCCTCTACCACTTGGATTAATCGCCCCTTTAGTCTGGGGTTTTGTTACTGGATCTATAGTTTTATGTGTTTTGACATCACTTTCAAGTTTAGGTTTCAAGCGTCGGAGTGCATCATCTAATTCTATTGACACCTGATACCATTCGGTGAGCCTAACATGCAAGCTCCTGTACAGACAGGCTTGATGTAACTTAGTATCCAGACCTTCTTGAAATAGATGTATCAATAGACTTTCGGGTAATAACGGCAGTTTGCTAATCACCCTTCGAAATTCATTGACGTATTCTCTGGCTGTTCTTCCTTTCTGTTTTATGGCCAGAAGATTTTCGGCTCATTTATCAGCTGTTGTATCCTCAAATCTAGTTTGTAAGATGGCCAAAAATTGCCCTGTATCTCCTAACTCCTCTGCCCTGTTACAAAACAAATCAGCTGTCCATTCATATGCCTCCCCCACTAATACTCCAGTGATTGCAATGATCATTGACCAAGTGGAAGGATAACATTGAGCATATAAGTCAAAATGATTCAATACCTGACCTAGAAATACAGTTACTTTTTGTGCAGACCCATCAAAAGTAGCAGTCAGGGCAGGTAGTCCCCATCTTCCTGGTACCTGCCCTCCCCAATGAGGCCCATACTCCATCTTTCATCTTTCTGTAGAGCCAGATCTTATGGAATAACTTTCAGATTCCACACTTCTCTCATCTAAACCTCTAGTACGTAAATCTGACTGTTCCAAGCCTCTTGCTACATCAGTTTCTCTGAATCGCATTGATTTTGGTGTGCCCAAAGAACTACTATCAGACATTAAGGCTTGTTTATGCCTCAAAGAGTCTCTATCCATGGGCCCTTGCAATGCTATCTCTCTGAACTGCTGACATAAAAGTTCCAATGTGTCACTACGTGGAACCATCCACTGGCTGTCTTCTGCTCCAAGCCACCTTTTCACTTTCCAGTTCAATGTTTGTTCCATTTGGGGCAGCCCTTTTGGAGCGTAACTTAGTTCACTCAAACGTACTTTTGGCCTCACGGCTGGCTGTGCTGCCGGTGGAATATCCTCTGTCTTCTCCCCCATATCCTCATGGTCCTGTCTCCGCTCACTAACCACTCTGCTGACCAGCCGAAATGACATCCCAAAGTATTTCCCAGCTGGTAAAGGAGAAGAGTGGGAGGTATTGTGCTTAGAGAATTAAAAAACAGCAAACTACTGATAAGGCATTTTCCCAGATGGTCGCACTGAAGTGGGGAGGGGCAGTTGTGCCTGGCTTCGTTAGCTGTCATCAACATCAATTCGGGACCTTCAAGGTAGATAGCTCTCCCCCAACCATAGCAATGTGTCGGGCTTCATTCCGTCAGCAGTATTGTTGAAATCCGACACAAGGACTATCTGTATACAACGCGTCAGCAAAGGGGACAGTCTTTTCACACACAAATAAAGGGACACAAATAAACTACCTTCTTCTTCAGTGGTGGGATTCAAATTTTTTTACCAGTTCTGTGGGGGTGTCTTGGTAGGCATGGCAGAGGAAGGATACTGTAAAATCCCCACCCCATTAACCTGCTTTCTCGCTCCATTCTCCTGTGCATGGAAAGAACAAAAAAAGACCCACTGCACTGTCCAGACAGTTTTGAGTCAATGGGATTTGGGATAATTAGCTAGGAATTGTGAGCTGTCCCCTGAAGGGAATGCATCAGGGTAAATGTTGTTAAGGTATACTGAGAAATGTAGTTCAGGTCATGTGGCCACATATTTGAGCAGCTCGTCCTGGCACATCTCAAAACTTGCCTCCCAACTAGGATGCTGTTTCCATAGCCTTACACACCACTTTGACACACCTGGACAATAAGAATACCTATGCAAAAATGCTGTTTGTTGACTTTAGTTCAGCATTTAATACAATAATACTACTCTTTGTAATTGGATACTGAACTTTTGACAAACAGACCACAACATGTCAAGTTGAATAACTCCACTTCATCTACTATCACACTGAGTACTGGCGTACCCCAAGGCTGTGTGCTGAGCCCCTTCCTGTTCTCTCTCTTCACCTATGACTGCAGGCCTGTGTATGGCTCTAACACCATTATCAAGTTCACAGATGATACTATGGTGATCAGACTCATCAACGATGATGATGATTCAGAGTACAGGAAGGAGGTGCAGTGCCTAGCTATGTGGTGCACTGACAATAATTTATTAGTTAATACTAATAAGATCAACGAGCTCATTGTGGACTTCAGGAAAAAGAATGGTCACACCCACTCTTCTATATACATCAACGGGAGAATGATAAAACTTGTCACCAGCTTCAAGTTCCTGGGGATCCACCTCTCTGAGGACTTGTCCTGGCAGATTAACACCACTAGTCTGATTAAGAAAGTTCACCACCGCCTCTTCTTCCTGAGATTACTGTGGAAGAATCACCTCTCCTCAGCTATTCTGATGAATTTCTACCACTGCACAGTTGAGAGCATCTTAACTAGCTGTATCTCAGTTTGGTACGGAAATTGTACTATAAAAGAAAAAAGGCATTACAGAGAGTGGTGAAAACCACCCAACACATTATAGGATTCCACTTCCTGCCATTGTGGACATTCAGAGGAAACGATGTCTGTGTAAAGCCCACAGCATTGTTAAGGACCCCTTCCATCCAGCCCACAAACTGTTTACTCTTCTTCCATCTGGGAGGAAGTTCAGGTGCCTGCAGTCTAAGACCAGCAGGCTAGGGAACAGCTTTTACCATATTGTGGTTTCCTTGCTGAACTCCTTGGTTCGTTTGTCCCCACACATATGCTGATACTTCCCTTGATAATATATGATGTATTTTGTATAATTCTCTGTACATTTGTATTTATAATCAACGTGTCCATAAACATTTTGTACAGTTGTATATGTTCATATATGTGCAGTCACACTTATCTTTGTGTGCTTGTGTACATACATTTTGTTGTGTTTTCCATTGTCATATTGATAGATGCTTTGCATATTTGCATACATATATTCATATTTTACTGTTGTCTTGCACTCTGGTTGTATGCTAACTGCATTTTGTTGCTTGTATCCATGGCAATGACAATAATGTTGAATCTAATCTAATCTGTAAACCTGATTGGTCACTAAATTGAACCTTGTTGGGTTGGGGGAGGCTCACTCACTCTTTTCTGAATCTATTACCATGCAGCTGCTTCAATCATAGCCTGAATCCATTACCATGGAGCTGCTTCAATCATCATGGGAATGAGAGTTTATTATCTTTCTACATCACAATTCAGATATGCAAAGGATTGGATATTAAGAAGAACCTCATTATAAATGTGAGTTGATAAGGATGCCTGATGAACCAATAAAAAGACTTTGTGTGGATGCTTTGTGGAGTTACTCTGTCTGCTTTATGCTATCCAATCCTTTGCATATCTGAATTGTGATGTAGAAAGATAAGAACAGTAGAAAGATAATGAACTCTCATCCCCATGATGATTGAAGCAGCTCCATGGTAATGGATTCAGGCAAGAGTGAGGGAGCCTCCCCCAACCCAACAAGGTTCAATTTAGTGACCAAACAGGATTACAGATACATGACACCAACTACATTTCCCAGGATACCTTAACTACATTTACCATAATGCATTCCCTTAAGGGGACAGCTCACAATTCCTAACTAACTATCCCAAATCCCATTAACTCTAAATTGTCTGGACAGCACATTCCAACACATTCCACAGGCAGAGAATAGATGGAGGCTGGGCCAGTCAGAGGTGGTATTTGCTGGTTCTGTGAACTACTCAAAATTTCCGCTACTGGTTCTCCAGAACTGGTCAGAACCTGCTGAATACCACCTCTGTTCTTCTTCTTGTGCCATATCCAGACGTTGGCAATCATGTTGGCGATCCTATTTTTATCAACAGCTGCACGAAAAAGTGCTGTTGAGTTTTGTCCAAACCAGTCCCTTTGATTTTGAAGCCATGTTCTTCTGCCTGGACCTCATTTGACTTCAATCTTTCTTTGGAGGGTTAAGTATGCTGTATTTTTCCACTCCGTAGAGCATTGCTCCACAAACTTGGCAAGTTTAAGACTTGTGAACTTCAACTCCCAAAATTCCTCCTCCAATCATTCTAGCTCAGGAATTCTGGGAGTTGAAGTCCACAAGTCTTAAACTTGCCAAGTTTGAAGACCCTTTGTATAGAGCACAAGCTACCAGGAATGGCAATACTGTACCTATCAATTAGTGAGGGAATGTTTTAACTCCACTGACTGCCCTAAATAAAAGAGTTTACCAGAATTATTTCTCTGAATGTTTTCTGTGTATCAAGTGATGCACAATGTTCTATCTCTGGATTTCTCCCCCACCTTCCTATCCCCCCCCACCCTCTTATGAGGTAAATTACTTTGAAAATGAGCAGTTGGTCATGAGCACACAGAGAGCTTCATAGCTGAGCCAGGGTTTGAATTTGGATTTCTCCAGACTTCACCAAACACATGGAACAGCTGTGGAAAAAATATTTTTTCCCAAGTGCATCTTTTCTGGCATCTGGCTTTTTTTTCAAGAGATGGAGAATTCCCTAGCTTAATTGGCACATTCTTTTGCTGCTTATTTATAGACAACAGATGAGCCTACAATAGATGGCATCCCTTCTTAATCCAAAAATTAATTTTGGGCTAGAATCCAAGCTTGCTGTACAACCACAGGCTCTTCTGTAATTGCTTTGAGAATCTCTGTCATTCCTTTATGGTAAAAATTACTATCGGAGCTTATGTAATTTAATAAGTAATTGCTTAATTGCTAACGCTAAAAACTGATGACATTCATAAAACCACAGGTTTATCCATATTCAGGAATTTGCCATACAAACAGTTCTCCAGGAAATTGAATTTAAGTTGTGAATACTTCACAACAAAGAGAATAAAGGTGATAAAGATCCAAAACAGGGAGTTTAGACAACAACAGTGTGAACCAGTGGGATTCAAAAAATTTTACGACTGGTTCTGTGGGCATGGGTTGGTGGGTGTGGCAGGGGAAGGATCCTGTAAAATATCCAGTCAGAGGTGGGATTTGCTGGTTTTCTGAACTGTTCAACATTTTCACTACCGGTTCTCCAGAACTGGTCAAAACCTGCTAAATATCACCTCTGCTGTGAACCTTGATTTATTTCCCCTTTTCTGAGAAAAAAGAAGAAGGAAAAAAGAATTCTTTATCTCAGTGCTTTTTGTCCCCCTTCATTACCCAAAACAAGTTATCAGAAAATCATTTTTAGCCAAAGTAGGTAAAGCACTTCCTTAAGGCCCAGTCCCACTGGCTGACGGACGCAAAATGTATGCATAAAAGACACAGCGGACGAGCAAAATTTCGGAGGTGGCTCCATCTGTTGTCATCCGCTCCCAAAAGTGGTGAAAATTTGCATAAACAGAACGGAATGGAACGGAAAAGAACGGATGTGGGTAGTATGTAGCGGGGATGTTAAATGGATGTTCATAGGAAGCCTAGTGGATGACAGCGGATGGAAGCGGATGACACATCCGAAGGGGTTCTGGGGGAGAATTTCAAAGTGGACGCATAGCGGAAGGGGTGGATGCATAGCGGATGAAGCAGATGCATCATGGACGCCTATAGGAAACAAAGGGGATGCCGCACAGATGTATATCAGATGCAAAGTGTTCACTGTACATGCGGGGAGTATGAATTGCATCAGCTCCGTGGATATAAAAGGATGCAGCACGCATGCAGTCAGCATACAGGGGAAAGACATGTTGCCACATACATCTAGCAGGAACACCATGGTTCATCAGTCAGGCAAGAAGAGGAAGCCTATGCCTACTCGTTCCAGCCCTGGCAAGAAGGCCAGAACCAGCATCCCACCTCCTGGCACTGACTCTGAAGCTGCTGCTGCTGCTGTGGTGGACCAGCCCCAAGGCCCTCAAAGCCCTGCTGCTGAAGGCCCTGAAGGCCCTGCTGCTCAAGCCCCTGAAGGCCCTGCTGAAGCCCCTGCCAGAGGGAGGAAGAGGCAAGGGAAGCAGAAGGGAGAGAGGAAACAGTACACCGTTTCCGAGGAGCATGAGGATGAGGTGCTGGAATGGCTGAGGGAGAACGAGTACCTATGGAGGAAGGGCCACAGACACTGTTGTGACACCAAGAAGAAGCAGGCAGCTTGGAGAGACAAGGCAGAGAGCCTGGGGGACACTGCAGAAGTATTCCTGGGATGGTGGAAGCACATGCACACCTGGTATGGCAAGCTACACCTCAAGAAATCCGGGCAGGCCGCTGTCAAGCTCACTGACCGGGAGATGTATGTCATGACCAAGTGCAGTTTCCTGGAGGGTGAGATCCACCGCCGAGGATCAGCCCCTCTGAGATCCCTCTCCCTCAGACAGCCCACAGACAGCCAGTCCTCTTCCAGCCAGGAGCCAGCTACCCTGTCCAGGCAGGTGTCTTCAGAGGGCCCCACGGCAGAGACCCCCCCGACAGCTGCACTCCCCAAGCCGGCAGACTTGGAGGATCCCGTGGAGGATGATGCCCTGCTGTCACAGCCCTTCCATGGCTTTTAACAGCCCCTCACCTACCAAGGCTACGAGTACCAGGACTTCCCACAGCAGAAGCAAAACTTCCCAGTCCAGGCCCAGGTTCATCGGACAGCACAGACGCCACTCCTCACCCACCTGCAGACCAGAGAGCCCCACTACACTCCTCCTTCCTCCACCCCACAGCCAAGCCCGTCAATGGACAATCTGTCATCAGTATTGGGCCTGACATCTCAAGTCCTTGATGAAGGGCCTCTCAACCTCACAGGACTGAGTCAGCTCTCAGATAGCTTCCTGAACACACCATCCCCTGTTGTACCCTCAGGGCCAAGCATCCCAATGGTGCCTCAGACCAGCACTCAAGCCACAGCCACCTCCACAGTCCCTGCCCGCTTAACAGCTGAGACCAGGGACATGACTCAGAGTGACTGAGAAT
Source organism: Laticauda colubrina (assembly GCA_015471245.1). NCBI lineage: Eukaryota > Metazoa > Chordata > Lepidosauria > Squamata > Elapidae > Laticauda > Laticauda colubrina. Next base: position 25,700,188 of record BLBF01000021.1, on the reverse strand, counting down.
AGTGTCAGAGACTGAGTTGTACTTGTTAAGTTTATCTTTGCTTAAGACACTTTACTTGGTTCATTTTGCTTTTGTAATAAAGTCATAAAGTTTACCTAAGAAAGTTAATAAAGCTTATCTTTGCTTAACACACTTAATACAGTTTACTTGGTTCATTTTGCTTATTTAATAAAGTCATAAAGTTAAGAAAGTTAAGAAAGGTTATCTTTGCTTAAGACACATAAGACACTTTACTTGGTTCATTTTGCTTATTTAATAAAGTCATAAAGTTGACCTAAGAAAGTTAATAAAGGTTATCTTTGCTTAAGACACTTGGTTCATTTTTTTACTTAATAAAGTGTTGGTGAAAACTTTGAAAAAATGGTTAAGCCTTTGCATGCTTGTGGGATAGATAAGGATAGTTGTGTGATAGATAAACCTCCAGTGCAAGCATAGTGGGACTGTATGGTCCACCATCCCAGCTGCCACACATATGGACCTTTATTATCAAAAACAATTTATTCATTGATCAACACATTTTAAAATAAACAAAGCTCTTTATTAATGCCCTATTCATTGTAAGGCCACTCAACATACATGGCACAATCTCATCAGTGTTATGAGACAGCTTCAAGGAAGCATCCATTAATCATCTATCATCCTGTCTTGCTGGGGAGTTGCACCAGTGTCTCAGGAGGTTGCGCTGCTTCTTCCCTTCACGTGAAGCTCTGTTGGGGCCTTGTACATCCACAGTGTCTATCAGGTTATGTTCTTGCCTCCATTCACCAGGCTCCATGTCCCCATTCCCTTGTTGACGGTCGACAAGTCTGTTCTGCAACACTGGGTAGCGGGTGCCCATGAGATTGTGCAGGATGCAGTAAGCTTCCATGATGCTCCTCACAGTCTCTGGGTGACATGGTGGTGAGAAGTATCTGGAACCTGTTGGCCAGGATGCCAAAGGCGTTCTCCACCACCCGTCTTGCCCTGGACAGCCTGTAGTTGAAGATCCTCTCTTCACAGGTGAGGTATCTTAAAGTGTACAGCTTCATGAGATAGGTTCTGAGGGAGAACACGTCATCACCAACGATGAAGTAGGGCACATCTTGTGTGTCACTGGGTAGGGGGTCTGGACCTGGAAAACCCATGATGAGGTTGCGTTCCAGCCCATCCTTGAGGTCACTTGCGTTGTATACCTGGCCATCTGAAGCTGACCCGTTGCCTGAAGCATCGATGTAGATGAACTTGTCGTCAGCATCAACCATGGCAAAGAGGATGATACTGAAGAAGCCCTTGTAGTTGTGATAAGAGGACCCTGAGTTGGGTAGAGCTTTGCAGGCCACGTGCTTCCCATCTATGGCTCCAATGGTGTGGGGAAAGTTCCACCCCTGATACCACTGTTCTGCAAATTTGTCCAGCCTTGTTCAGTGGTGGGGCACTTGAGGAGCTCCTCCACGTATTCTTCAATGATGGCTGCACCACTTCTCTGACCACTTTGCTGATGCTGTTGTGTGACACCCTCCACGCATACTGCATGTTTCTGTATGTGGTTCCAGAGGCCAGGTGCCCCAGAGTCAGTGCCACCTTCAGTCCAGGATCCAGGTTGGGATGGAAGTTGGTTCTAGGCTTGGTCAACCTGGGTCTCAGACTCTCTACAAGTTTGTCAAACATGGCTGGTGGCATCCTCATGAGGTGATGGAATGCACAAGGGTCTTCATTCCTCAGCTCCACCATCAACTGGTCATAAAGTCCAAACTCCACTCTTCTGACAATCCATCCTCGGACCCACACAGCTCTTGGACGTCTCCTTCTTCTCCTTCTGTATAAAAGTTGAAACAGTCTGAACAGGTTTTGGTTCTGGTGATGAATGAGCGCAGCTATCATACGGACTGTGTCATCATCCATGGTGGAGAACAATTGATGATGTTGAAGACCAAGACCAAGGGTGAAGAGGTGTGTACACCATGGCTGCTGGACTCATACTGAGATCCAGATGATTTCCTCCCCCTTTTTATAGAAAATATCGGTTGTCTGCTAGGTGTCCTTCTACATACACTGAACATACTCCTGACATCCTAAATATACGAGATACATCCCAGATACAAACATTTTGTCCATTTTGAATCCTTTATATACAAGATGCATACGCTTACATCCTTTCTATTTCTGTGCTACTAATGCTGTGTAGACGTTCCGTGTACCTTTTGTTTCCTCCCTCTTTCCGTTTTCAGCTGCAGCGGATGTGAGTTGAGGGGATGCCCAGAGGATGCAGAGAGGATACAGCGGACATTTAACAGATGATAACGGACATAGAACATTTGTTGCCCGTATATGTCGCGGATGTACATCGTACGCGGTGGTAAGTTCATCCGTTCACAGTTTTGTGCAGCTCAAAACTTCTTGCATGGATGAAATTGCAGTGGACGGATACTCGATGGATAGAGCGTATGAAATACGTATGCAATGAGTACACAATGGATGCATAGCGTTTTCCAACGGATGGCAAGCTTTTTTTAGTGTTTTACATCCTCTTTACATCCGTAAGTGCAGTGGGACCGGGCCTTTAGTTTAAATGTCCTTGTTGTGATTGTGTAGCGGGTTGCTTGTGTTGCTACCCAAAGAAAAGCCACTTTTACCCCTATTTTGGGTTAATTTATCCAGGTTTGGGAAGCATTGCTTTGTTCTATAGAAGAAGAAATGAAACGGATGGCTTATATCAGAAAATATTTGAGAGCCAGTGTGGTACAATGACAATGGTATTGCAACAGAAGCACAGAGAGTCAGGTCCAGACGTGGTATTCAGCAGGTTCTGACCAGTTCTAGAAAACCAATAGCAGAAATTTTGAGTAGTTCAGAAAACCAGCAAATCCCACCTCTGAATGGCCCCGCCCCCATTCTCTGCCTCCCAAGTCCCAGCTGATTGGCTGGGTCTTCTTTTGTTCCCCTGCACAGGAGAATGGAGCTGGAAAGCAGGTTAATGGGGTGGGGAGAGTATGGAGATTTTACAGTATCCTTCCCCTCCCACGCCCACCAATCTACGCCCACCGAACCGGTAGTAAAAAATTTTGAATCCCGCTTGGACAGGTAATACAACCACAGTTGGGATCTGTCACTAAGCAAGGCAGTTGTTAAGAGAATTATGACCAATTAGATGACCTTTTTTGCCATAGTTATTACATGAGGCACTGCAGTTGTTAAGTGACTCATGGAGTTGTCAATCAGTAAGTTCAAATAGTCACAAAACAAATGATTGTAGGTTGAGGACTACCTGTAGTCCACCTTCAACCTCAGAAGGCCCCTGGGTGAGTGTTGGTCAATCGTGCTCTCGCTCTGCCCGACTTACTTCACAGGAATTGCTGCTGCTGTGGGAGGAAGGAATAGTTGGAATGACAGCTTCAGCTCTGTATAAAAAAATGTGGGATACAAATCTAACAATAACATAGCTTTTTTTTTTTAATGTAATCCTAACCCTGGATTATACCAGGGGTTCCCAACCTCTGGGACACAGGCCATTAGTAGGCCATGAGGTGTTTGCAACTGGGCTATGGAAATAGTGGGTGAGCACCCTTGCATGCTCATCCCCACTTGCACGAGCAGCAGCTGAGCAATGGAGCTTGCGCAAATGGAGTTGTGCACATATGCTTTCCAGCCACTTATGCAAAACTATCCTCTCTCTCCTGTCGGTTTGCAAAGCCAGAAAGGTTGGGGAACTCTAGATTTCCTTCTCTTGAAGCATAACTATGGCTGCAAAACATTCAAAGGGATGTATTGCTTCAATCTGAACGAAACCTCAGAACTCGTAGGGAGGGACATCCACCACCTCAAAGAGCTAGCTCAAAATATTGGCCAGGAGCAATCATTCCTGAACTTTTCATGGCTCTTCTCATGGATGCCGGATTTCCATTGGCTCAAAATCCTCATAACAACCACAGTCACCATTTGTGTCTTTAGAGCCCTCATGTGTTGCCTCTGTCAGTGCATACCACCCTGCCTCAGCTGCTTAAAGGCTTGTACTCCCTCTAAAAGGAGAAAATTAAAAAGGGGACAGGCAACCATGATGATGATCCAGATTGATCATGAATACCAAGTATACCCAGACATTCAATCAGAAACCACCCTTTAGAGAGAGAAAAAAAGAGGGATTGTGGAAAGGGAACTTCATGAGGACAGTGGTGTCACCCAGGCAGGAAAAGCCCAAAGGGAACATCAGGCCAGCCATAAAACAAACTTGCATAGGAAAAGAAATCAAATAAAAGGTATTGAAAGAAGCCCCCTAGACAAAAGCCAAGTAATTAAGAAAGCTAGGGAAACAAGGAAAATAAAACCCTTACAAACACAGGACATGCCAAATCAGCAAAACAAACAGACAAAAGTTACAAAATAAATCACAAAGGAAACAAATAGAAGATTACTACAAAACAAATAGGAAGAACCATTATAAAGCTAAAAGAGATTAGGAAAAAACCGATGATACAATCAAGCCATCCCGCAGAGTTATTTTTCACGCCTCGCTAAGTTTGCCTTCTGGCAAAAAAATAAACTCTGACAGGATTTTAATGTCTAAACATTAAACACTAAAGGAACATTCATGCACAAAAGGAGGAAAAAGGTATAAAAAAACCAGGAACTTACCATTCGAAGCTAGTTAGCCCCAGGAACGCAGCCACACTGTCTCTTGCCTTCCTGGGAATAAAAAGATCCAGCTTTCAAGCAGTTGTCTGTATCCTTGCGCCCGAGCTCTCCCAGCGGGAAAATTCGAACCCTCGAAGAAAGGCACTTTGACAGCCTTTCTACAATTCTACAGCCCCACAATTTAATCTTATTGAGATTGGCTCCTCCCCCTCTGATTTGGCCCCTAAACATCCCCCCTAAACTGCAAGCCGATGATTACCTATCACAGATTGGGGAACTTGCCTTAAATCTAGAGTTTAATAAAAGCTGGCACAACAAAACTGCTGTTGTGAGATTTAGCACTACTTGCTAGTAATCTTGACCCTAATATATTAATTGATCTGTGTTCTATCTTGCTATGGATGGGAGTTGGGTCCAGTGAAGACTGTCTGAAGGCAAAATCTTTATCAAAGCTGGACAGTATACTCGCATAATGGTGAAAAACTATGGGCTCAAGACTTTGCTAAAAATACAGACTTTTATAATAAGCTTCTATATTGATAGATATGTTATAGGTTTCTTTTCTTTCCCTTTCCTTCTTCTGCATGTTCAGACTCCTAATTTCTTCCATTGCCAAGATGTTTGGGAAATAGAATTGAAATTTGGGCTACAAAGAGGACAGCCCTCAATTTAATGAGTTGTTTGGGAGAGGTAAGATAGCCTTTAAAGTGGAATGTCCCTTAGTCCAAATTTATGGCATTAAAATAATTAGTGCCATGTGCATAATGAATGTTATCATTATTCAATTGAATGAGGTATTCATGCAAATGTGTAAACTGCTAGTAAATAATGTCTACATCAATTGTGTGGATAATTTTTGAAAATAATGGACTTGTTACTTTGTTGAAGTAACAAAGTACTTCAACAAAGTACTTTGTTTGAAAGATTGAAACATTGCAAGGAAAAGCTGAAGAAAAGCTTTTCCTAGAAAAGCTGAAACACTGCAAGGGAACCCAGATTTGCAACAACAATAAAACACACCATATACCAGGGGTGGGATTCAAATTTCTTAAGAACCGGTTCTGTGGGTGTGGCCTAATTTGTGGGTGTAGCTTGGTAGTCATGTTACTTGGTGGTCATGGCTTGCTGTCTAGGCGTAGCTTAGTGGTCATGTGACTGACTGGGCATGGCTTGTATATAAATATTGTAAATATTTATGTAAATATTGAATTTTTTATTTAAAAAAGGAACAAATTTTACCCAAAATCAGGCAAAGCAGGCAGTCAAATTGAGTTGCTTGCAGAATCACTGATTCACTCATAGATCTTCCTTTCTGAAATCTGCTGTCTGAGTCTCTCACATAAAATTTGCTTGCACAATACAGTCAAGTTGGATGGCGCCATGTGAGATAAAGAGTGACTGGGCAGGGAGGGGAGGGGTGAGTGGGGAGATGCAGCGCCAGTCAGTGGCATGATTTGTCGGTTCTCCAAACTGCGCAGAATGGTAACACCTGGTTCTAAAGAACTGGTCCAAACTGGTAGAAACCCACCCCTGCCATATACACACACACACACACTGTGTATATTCATTCTTGAAGGAACAGAATAATTTGTTGCTTTCATGCCCAAAAAAAAAGGGAGTGGGGAACCACAAAAATTCTTTGGAATTGCTCATACACCTTGTTGACCATGCTAATAAGGACTCATATATACAATATATATGAACAATGTTTTTTGTTGTTGGAAGCTTTAAGATATTTCAATTCCCAGAATTCCTCAGCCAGCAGTTGCTAAGATTAAAAAAAAAAACATGCCTTTACCATTTATAGCTAGATAGGTCAGAATCAGGAACTCAAACTGAAGAAGTAAATGGATTTATCTCTACTACCTAGCTAGCCAGACTGCTTCCCATTCTTATATAACTTCCCTTTGTAAAATTGACAGTTTGTACTATTTACTCATGGAATTAGATTTTCACAGGCAGAATATGTATAAGGAGCTTCTGCCAATCAAGCACAAACAGCTGGTAGTTTCTGATGACCCTTGTCTTTTTTTTCCTCTCTCTCTCCCCACTTTTTGAATAACTCACGTGGCTTCCTTGCTAGGCATCTGTTGCAACTTGCATCAATAAAAGGTTCCCAAAAGCCTTTCTTCCTCTTTCTATGACTCTGCTGACCAGAGTGTGTTTCCAAGTCTTAAGAAATCAGGAGGCGATATATCTATTCAGATATCACTCACATCTCAAACAGAAAAGGGATGTTTCCACAACAAGCTGCAGAGCGAGGTTCCGGATGAATAACAGCATTTCTCAAGCTTTGCACATGAGACCAATGTTTTCCATGAGCTAAAATGTTTTAAATTCCCTAAGCTGCTATTTTGCTCCCCCTCCCTCTCCCCCCCTTTTAAAGTATTTTTTAAGAGAAGCAAATATTTTCAGCAAGAAGGGATTATTTTTAAGGAAAGCGAAATAGATGAAATAAAAGATTTCACTCGCCCCTTTCTCTGTGGTGTGCAGTCCAGATTCAGGATTGAACCTGCTTTATGAAAAGGGAGATTTGACTGGCCTCTGTCACCAAGATTTAAAAATGTGTAAGGCTGGGGTGGTTTTTTTGCTAGTAGGTTACAACAAAGGAAGATTTTGTGTTCTGAATCCTGTTGTGATGATAGTACAGGTAGTCCTCAATTTATTACAGTTCTTTTTGTGACCTTTTGAAGTTACAATGGTATTGAAAAAAGTTTTCAGTGAAAAAAAGACCATTTTTCATGCTTATGACCATTGCAGCATCCTCATGATCATGTGATTTACATTCAGATGTGCGAAAATTGGTTCCTATTTATGACAGTTGCTATTTCCCGGGGTCATGAGATCCCCTTTTGCAACCTTCTGACAAGCAAAGTCAATGCCAGCTTCACTTAACAACCGTGTTCTATGTCTGCTGATGTTTTTGCCCACCCGGGTTTCTCATCTGATCTTTATTTCCTGATTTTTTCAACTTCAGCTGCCAAACGAGGCACGGCTGCAGTTAAAAAAGCAGGAAAAGAGGGCTGTTTCAAAGGCTGCTTCTCTACATGCAACATGCTGATGAAGATTTAGAGGCGCATGGCTCACAGCATGCAGGGAAGCTTGTAAATCCCAATCCGGTAGTTAACCCTGTCGTATCCCACCCCTGATTATAGTCCTCATTTAGAAACTGCCTCATGTTTAGTGACTGTTTCTACTTATGATGGTGGAAAACACCAACCCTTTGCAACCAATCCTCCCATTTACAATCTATGCAGGTCTATAAGGCAAAGTACAAGAGCTGTTTAACTGTATGTACATAATATAATAAGGCAAAACGCTCTTGTTTAACTGTGTGTACTTGTTGGTACAGCAACCAAACAGACTCCGACGGATAGTTAAGAATGCAGAAGAAACAACTGCAACCAGCCCATCTTCCTGTATATTGTGAGGGCCAGAAAGAGGGTTGAGAAGATATCTGCAAGCCCTTCACATCATGGATATAAAATGTTTCAACTCCTTCTCTCGGGACAACACTATAGGGCAAGGATGACTAACCTTTTCAGTACCAAGTGCCCAAAGCGTGTGCGCACACCCCCAAAATGCAATGTGTGTGCATCCCACGCATGTGCCCCACCCCCTGTGCATGCGCACATGAGCACTGCACATGCGCCCCACCTGCCCACATGCACACGCAACCCCCATGCATGGCCTGACCCCCACGCATGCATGGCCAATACCGCAAAGACCAGCCGGCCAGCAGGAGGCGCTCGTGTGCCCAGAGGGCTCTGCATGCCACTTTTGGCATGCATGCCATAGCTTCGCCATCACAGGGAGAGTTTTTTCCCTTGTGCCATCCCTTTACTAATTCTCACAGTGTTGCCTAATGTCTATGTATAGCCATGTAGTATACTTGTAATATTATTTATCCTTATTATCTTCTTTCCTTCCCACTTTTATTGGTATTATTATTCTGTTGCTTTGCATGCACACTGAGAGCTTCAATGGTCTTTCCACAGACATATTCCTTGTGTGCCTAATCACACTTAATGGTCTAATTGGCCAATGATGTATTCAATTGAATTTGAAGAAATCTAAAGTTATTCATAAATATACTGTAGTTTCATTAGTGACTGCTTTATTAAACAACCAAGCTGATAGGCACCAAAGCATAGGGTTGTAACCCTTCTTTCCAAATCATTCTAAGAATGCAAATTTCCCATGAGTGGGAGGCAGCACCTAGAGTGCCATACACCCTTGAGGTGGCACTGAATACCGGTGATACATTATTGAGTTATTCTTGCTTATGCAAAAGGCATTCTACACCAGATAGGAAGTCTTCAAGGACAGTTGCAGATAAAACACATTGGAGTAGCGGTGATAAAGTTATGAGTTACTGTTGCCAGAGCCACTTTTTCTCCAGAAAGGGGTGCTGCACCTGATATATCACCATAGCTGGATCAAGGAATCATTGATCATGGCTTTCCCCTGCAGCAATCATGATTGAAGGAGCAGCTTCAAGTTAAAAGTTCCTCTGAAGTAACTGTGGTAACTTCCGGTGCCCACTATGCTTATTTTCCCACCGTGCACTCAAATGCTCTTGACAGCAGTACGATGCATGCACACATCATGGGTGCCCTCGGTCCACTTTTTTAATGCTTGTTTGATGAGTTTTTTCCAGCCCTAGTGTGAGAAAAACAACATCAGGAAGGCAATGGTCTGACCCAGCAGGCGGGGGGGGGGGGGAGGAAGCTGCCACATTTTATTGGGAGTAGGTGACCAGGGAAGCCAGTTGATTTAGGGTAGTGATAAGTAAGCATTATTGTTACCTCACCTCTCCTAAGCAGCAGAAGAGCTTGAGAGGAAAGTGTCAACTGGCATATTCCCAAATCAGTTGACTTTGCTACAATAATGAATATGCTTGACTTAACCTGGTTGAGACATCTTTCTTCCTCCCCCTACTACCAATGAAGCCAGCTGGGAGGACCAGAAAAAGAAACACATCATTGGAAGGGTTGCCTCTCTAAACTAACATTACTTGGCTATCCCTACCCATCCTAGAGAGCAGTGATGTTACTGACCAGTTCTGGAGAACCAGTAGCAGAAATTTTGAATTGTTTGGAGAACTGGCAAATACTACCTCTGATTAGTCCCATCCCCATCTATTATCCGCCTCCCAAGTCCCAGCTGATTGGCTGGGGCGTCTTTTGTTGCCCTGCACAGGAGAACGGAGCTGGAAAGCAGGTTAGTGGGGTGGGGAGGGAATGGGATTTTGCAGTATCCTTCACCTGCCACGCCTACCAAGCCCCACCCACAGAACCGGTAGTAAAAAAATTTGAAACCCACCACTGATAGAGAGCCCTTGCATGGCCCAGTGTCTTACAGTAAGAAAGGACTCTTCAGAGTGAAACCTTGAAAGACTACTTGGGGCAGATTTACCACACATTTTAAGAGTGAGCGTTGAGTGATAAGATAATTGTGTTGCCACCGTGACTGCCCAGATCAGGAGAAAGAGAAACGGGACATTTCCTGGTACAGGAGGTGGGACAACATAGAGAGCCAGATTGAAATGAGCAATAATTACAAGCAATGTACATTTAGGTGTGAAGTAGGTCTGCAAAATAAATATGCGGTGGTGGTAGAAATTCTATCTGGAAAAAATAAAAGAAATTATAGTTGGCCAGAACTCTGAAGACTGACAATTCTAAAAGCTTATACAAAAATCAAAGTTAATAAATAAATATTTCCCAATTGGCAAAATTAGGAAAGCTGAATTTGTAGGGACTAGAAGCAGAAAAATTGGGCTTCTCTGAGTCAGCATTGGTGAAAAGGGAATGATCCTATTTCTTTAGAACTCAAGCTGGATTTGGTAAAAGTCTAGTATAAATTTCCAAACTCATTGCAAAAATTATTTTCTGCACCAGAAACAATTGTTGCTTACTGCTTGAGCTCTTTTGCAACCTACCAATATTTTCTCATTTCTGTTGCAGTCCATTGCTGGATCCTTGATTTCCTGAGTGGAAATTCCATTCATTGGGTAGTAAATGCAGAGCTTATTGAGATCTGGGTGGTTGGGGACAGAAGGTTGAATTTCTTTCTTCTCCTTGCATTCCATGGCCATGTTTTATTACCTCTGTTGTTTTTTTCTCTGTGGAATGTCCATCAATGGCCCAAGAAAGAAGAGCTTCAGGGGAAATTGGAAACAAAAGTATTATATTTTCACTCTGCTCTTGTACTGCCTTCAATGAAAAACATGTCACTTCTGAGCCTTTGAAATATTCCAAATAATGGAAACTTACTTTGGATGTAGTTCCTTCCCTAAGTAGAGACTCAGGTAACTATGTAATTAAATATTGTAGCGCACATGTAGTGGTCTTTACAACTTCAGTATAATGCGGCTACCTTTTTCTGTTTGACCATGCAATAGCACTTCATTTGTTGTACCTCCTCCATTTTACACAACCAGACAGCAATTAATTTTAATTCCATGTATTGTCTCCCTTCCCCAAGGTCATCCTAAAGGCAATTTCACCAGAGCAGGAGTCCCACTGAATCCAGCCCAGATATATCACCCCACACGTTTCATGGCTTCTTAATCAAGGAAGATATAGGGAAACTCCAAACTGGCTCCAGTAAAGCCTCCTGGTTTGGGACCAAATGGAGGACTTACCATACATCGAGATGCCTTTTTTCCTAGATCTGGTTGTTGCCTGAAAGTAATCCACCTTGTTGCTAAGGCACAGCGAAAGAAAAGGCTGTGGGAGAAGCTTTTCTTCCACTGACTTGCTTTTCTCATATCTCTAGGATAGGAGGAAAGTACATTGATGTTGCTGTGCGGATGAAACCATCGTGTTGGTACATTTCATGGCTGTTCCATATGTTTGGTTGAAAAACCTACTGTGGTCTCATCCATATTTGTAGTCAGGTTACAAAGGGATCTGTAGGGATTCTCAATCATTCAGGTCATGGTTGTCCCAAATATGCTTTTTCAGAAGGGAACTGGACTTTTATGTTTTTCTTTTGAAGATGTTTTGCTTCTCATCCAAGAAGCTTCTTCAGCTCTGACAGGTTAGTGGGGAATGGAAGGATTTATATTCCTTTCAGATAGCTGGTCATTTGCATCCTTTTAGAGCATGGGTCTCCAACCTTGGCCACTTTAAGACTTGTGGACTTCAGTTCCCAGAATTCCTCAGCCAGCAAAGCTGGCTGAGGAATTCTGGGAGTTGAAGTCCACAAGTCTTAAAGTGGCCAAGGTTGGAGACCCATTTTAGAGAATCTTTGAAGCACTTGGAGCTTTATCTATGTCCTTTGAAGAGTTACAGAGGGATGTTTATCTGCCTTACATTTCTTCTGCTTATCTATCTCAGCCTCCTGTCCAATCCTCTCTCCTTTCTTTCTTCCCACTGTCAGTGGCTATGAACACAGATTACTGGACTAGTTGTGTATACAAAACTTTCATTTAAAAAAATGAAACCAAAGTTATGGAATTTGGAAGATTATCTGTGTAGTGTTTGCACAAACTTTTCAAAAAAGATGTTTCTTCTGAAAACTTTGAAAGCACACACACATAGCAGGTCCATGCTTGGATACCTGAGTCCAGTCTAAATTAAAACTAAGGGTGAATATAGACAATGCAGCTGAAAACAGCCCATAACAATTTAGAATGCTGGCATTCTGGAGCCAGATTAGGATGCAAGTTCATACAATATAATCCAAGAATTGTGGAGTTGAAAGGGACTACAATGGTCCTCCAAATCTCCGCAATGTACAGGAAAACAATTAAACCGGGGCAAACATCTGTTTTATTGATAAGGTGATGGGAAACCTATGTCAGAACCAAATCCAAGGAAGAAAGCCATTGTTAAATTAACATTAAATAGCATGACCATAAGAAAGGCTGAGCGCCAAAGAATTGAGGCCTTTGAACTATGGTGCTAGAGAAGACTCCTGCGAGTCCCTTGGACTGCAAGGGGATCAAACCTGTCAGTCCTAGAGGAGATCAACCCTGACTGTTCTTTGGAAGGCCAGATCCTGAAGATGAATCTCAAATACTTTGGCCACCTAATGAGAAGGAAGGAGTCACTGGAGAAGAGCCTAATGCTGGGAAAGACTGAGGACAATAGAAGAAGGGACGACAGAGAATGAAGTGGCTGAATGGAGTCACTGAATCAGTCATGTGAGCTTAAATGGACTCCAGAACAATGGTCTCCAGCCAGTGGTCCCCGATAAAATTTTGGTGGTCCGCAGAGAAATGTCACCCCCAAAGCAATTAATCCAGGCTGCGTGGGAACACAAGGCTGCACCACTCAAATGGCCCTTGGGAACACAAGGCTTGTGTTCTTGCATTGTGAACAACATGAGGTAACGAGAGGAGGGGGGAAATGGTGGAGGGGGGAACTTGCTCCACTTGCCTCATGCGCCTGGCTTGGCCACCGGGCTGTTTCTTTCCCTTTCTTTCTTCTTCTGCTTTTGGCTGCATGCAAGGAAAACAACAAAAGTCTTTCTTTCTCTCCCCCAAACTCCACCAGAAATGAGTCTTGGGGACCCTGCAAGGCATCCTGCTCCAAGAGGCTGTGCTGGCGCAACAAGTGTCACACAGACTCATTTCTGGCGGAGTTTGGGGGAGAGAAAGAAAGACTTCTCTTGCTTCTGCTGCTTTCCTTGCGTGAAGCCAAAAGTCTCTCTCTTTCCCCCTGAGAGCGGAGCTGGAGATGCTATCCTATGATCCCAAAATAAAGAACGATCGATCGATAGGAAAACGGGATGGGGAATTTTCCTGCAGACTTTTTGGGGGATTTTCCCGGGGTCTCTGGTTCACGGGATTTAAAATTATGAGTTTGGTGGTCCCTGAGGTCCAAAAGGTTAGCGACCCCTGCTCCAGAAGATGATAAGAGGACAGGAAGGCCTGGAGGAACATTGTCCATAGGGTTGCGATGGGTCCGACACGACTTTGCAACTAACAACAAAGGGTGACCAGATTTGGGACACAAAAAATCTGACGGCCACTAGATGGCAGCAGGGGAGTGTGGAACATTCTAAATCTCTTGGTCGCCCTTTAATGGTAATCTGGATCTTGGCAGCCCACCGTAATCAGGGTAACCTAATGAGCCATCAGCACCAAATCCGGAGTGAGCAAAGCTCAATAAAGAAGCTACAACGGAAGGGATGGTCTTTGCATCTATATGCTGCTTCTGCCCATTCATATTTTGAGGAAGGACGGAGACGAAAATGGGCTGGTCACGACAGAATTGGGATAGTCTTAAAACTCCCCAAACCTGACGTGCAACTTGCACGCTCAAAGATCCGGCAGCCGGAGCGAATACAGCTCGTCCTCAACTTACCACAGTTTGCTTATTGACCGTTTAAAGTTACCCCTGGGAAAAGTGACCTTTTTTCACACTTACGGCCATTGCAACATCCCCGTGGTCGCGGGATTTCCATTCGGACAGCTTAACAGCTGACTGACATTGACGACGGCTGCAAGTGTCCCGGAATCCCGTGGTCTCCTTTTGCGACCTTCAGGCGAGCCGAATCAGTGGGGAAGCCAGATTCACTTCACCACCTTGTCACCACCAACCTAACAACTGCAGGGATTCCCTGAACAAAATGTTCAGGCAAGGGAGGTGTTTAAAATGGGGCAAATCCCACTGGACAACTTTCCCGCTGAAGCAGGCTACCTTTTGGGCTGGATTGTGGTCGCAAACCGAGGACGACCCGGACCCCCGGAACGCCCGTAACTCACTTTAGAGCCAGGAGGGGGCGGTCCTGACTCTCCACTTCCAGCCGGCCTTCGGGCGCGGGGAGGTGGCGGCTTGCCTGGCCTTGCCTCGGCTTCGCTTGGACTGGGCTGCGGGGCGGCCGAGGAGAGGCTGCGAGTTGGCAGCGGTGCATTGTGGGTGTGCGTGTGTGTGTGTGTGGGGCGAGGTGGGTGCCGCTGCCCAGGAGCGGCTCCTGAATGAGCGGAGGACGGTGGCAAGTTCTGCTGAACTTCGCCGGCCAGGTAGGTAGCGCTGGCGGGGAAGGGAGGGAGGGAACTCAATTGGGTGCGCCTTCGGGCACCCTCGCGGACCTTTTCTTAGGATCGCGGGTGCTCCCCACCTCCCGCGATCTTCACGCCTTCCTGCAAAGGCGGCTTTTCTCTGTTCTGCTCCCAGCCCCGAGGCGTTGCTCGAATCCCAAGTGGGGTGCAAAAAGAAGCCCGGACAAAGAGTAACACCCCGAAACGTTCGCTCGGCTTCCCATCCCTTTTTGGGAAACCTTCCCCGCTTCCCCTCGCCGCCTTCCTTCGCGATTCCTTCTCTTTCCAGCAACGCTCCCTTTTCTCTTGATCGCCCTCCAAGCATTCCGCCGCTCCACACCTTTTTCCGCAGCTTTCCCTCCCTTCCCTCCTTCCCTTCATTCAGCGGCCCTGCTCTCTGCTCGCTTCCGACTTTCGTTTCCCTTCATCTTTTATCATCTGCTCTCCTCGGAGTTTTTCTTCGCCCGCATTGCTCACCCTCGTCCTCCCCATCTAGAATATTAAATTCCTTGCGAGGGCGCTTCGCGAAGTAGACGAAGTTGAAAAGTGCCCGGGAGGAAATTCCCAAATTTGGAGACTGGAAGAAGAGAAGGCAAGTATTCTACCTTTTGAAAGAAGAAGAAGAAGAGGAGGAAGAAGAAGAAGAAGGAGAAGAAGGAGAAGAAGGAGAAGGAGAAGGACATGGAGAAAAAAAAGGAGGAGGAGGAGGAGGAGAAGGAGAAAAAGAAGGAGGAGGAGAAAAAGAAGGAGGAGGAGAAGAAGAAGAAGAAGAAGAAGAAGAAGAAGAAGAAGAAGAAGAAGAAGAAGAAGAAGAAGAAGAAGAAGAAGAAGAAGAAGAAGAAGAAGAAGAAGAAGAAGAAGAAGAAGAAGAAGAAGATCATCAGATTTGGTGTGTTCCCTCCATTCCCCCCACCCCACCCCATCTGTGTTAGGGTCTGTTGTTTGGCTGGGAATGTGCTTGCAAGTTTGTCTGTAATTGTTAACCTGAGCTGACTACAAAACTGTATTCTAAAAATCATGTGCTGTAACTGCCTGAGGAACATTCACCTCAATTGTGATTCTGCAAAATATATTGTACAAGGAAGGATTATTGGTGTGGGTTTAAAAAAAAAAAAAAAACCTGGATAGAAGAGGAGAGATTAATTTGCAAAAAGGATTCTTCTTAAGGATTTAAAAGTAGATTGAGTTATCCCCAAAGAAATGCGGACTGCATTTCCCATACAGAGAGATCCACTCTTCAGATATGAGGTCTACTCAATCGGTAGTTGGTGATTTCAGTCCTGTTGAAACTTGTTAGCACCATGGCTAACATTAGCCACAGCAATGCTTCTTTTTCTCGCAACAAAACAAGAAGGAAAATAGGGAACAAATGGGGGTGGGGTGGGGGAGTGGAATAGTATTCTTGATAGAGAGAGAGAGAGAAGTGTGGAGGTGAATTCTTTGGCTTGGCCAATATCTTCTCTCCTCTTGCTGGCCTTCAGGTTAAATCAAATCAGCAACTCCAGAAAGCATGAATACACAGACAAGCTGGTCTTTCCACTTTCAGCACAGAGGGAGCATGCCAGGTGGCTGTGCCAGGGTGATTATAGTATCCTGTTGAAGAATGACTGTAGTTGGCTGGAGTTCAGTTTTGCCAGTAAAAAGCAAAAAAAAAAAAAAAGTTTTGCCGTCACAACCCAGAACAGAGATAGCCTTTGCGTTGCAAAGTCCCAATCATCATAAAGCTTCTTCACAGGGTGTATGAAGAAGTTGCATTCATCTCTACACTGAATGGACAATCCTGCTTTATATATATATATATATATATATATTTAAATGAAAAATAAATTATTTAAGATGCTGTCCTCTGCCTGACCTTAGCTGGGTGACACTGGTCCTGGAATCCAGGTCACAACTTGAGTTTCGCACCCTCTTCTGCACATCAGCTGTTTGACGTGCAAACCTACTGTTACTATGAAACATTCTTTTTACATTAGATGTATTAAGTCAGAGGTGTCAAACTCAAGGCCAGCAGCCCAGATCCGGCAGTGGGATGCTTAGATCTGGCCTGCAGGACTGGTTCACGGGGCCTCTGCCAGCAAAAGCAGAGCGTGGCTCAGTTTTTGGCCAAGACGGCTTCCTGCAGCCCTCTGACACTGAAAACAGATCTTGGGAGGGCCGCGCGCAGCTGTCCCAAACTCCATTTTCAGCCAAGCTCTGTTTTCACTGGCAGAGAGCTGCAAGAGGCTGTCGCAGCCGAAAATGAAGCTCAGGAGCCTGTTTTTGTTGACAGAGCGCTCAGGCCACCACCGGTGCCCCCGATACGAGTGATGTCAAGCTGGCCATGCCCCCCCCCGGTCCCCGAGGTCAAACACAACCCTGATATGTCCCTCAATGAAATCAAGTTTGACACCCTTGTATTAAGTGGTCCAAAAACTTATCTTCTAGGTGTTTCTTTCCTTTGCCAAACTGCACAAGCCTAAATATAAGGTATTTAAAAAAAATACCAACCAAGGAGAGGACAATTGGGAGAGTAGATGAGCAATCTGGAAAAACTGCCACACCCACTCACCCTTTGTTAAATTTAGGGAGAAGCCCTGCTTCCATTCCCCCTTCTTTCTCCCCTCCTTCCATTCTGCTGGATTCACACACGTTGCCTTGACATGGAATGTCATTTGTTTGGCTTTGGCTTAGTGCATGAGCCCAACTTTTCTGGTTGGTAAAACTTTGGCTTATGTGGCTTAGTGCAATAATAGTGTGCAATAATAGACCTAGCAAATTTGGGTTCTTTATTTTATAAACCAAAGGCAGCTGACAACACCAACCACCCCCCCCCCCAAAAATGTAGTAATAACGAAATCCAATCAATGCCAAAACCAACCATCCAGAGCGAGCTAAAATCCAAGACAGTTGCCTGCAGTCATTCAGCTGGGACCAACCGGTTTGACTTAAACCTATTTAGGAAGTTTTAGCAAAATGCTGGCTGTATATATGCCTCTGGGGAAGAATGTCATAAAGTGGGAGCTATTTAGAATGGGAACCGCTTCAGGCAGGCAAAGAGGGGTTGGGCTGTTGCTAGAGGCAGCGTCTGTTCCTGGGCACCCAGGTGCAATACGATTTGTGATGTTTTCTGAGGTTGAACGATTGTGCAGCTGCCTTGTTTGTGTGAGGTGGGTGTCTGCTATTGACCAGGAACAAGTCCCAAACAAACTCTGCTGTATAATTACACAGCTATTACACTAACAGTGGTGTTTTGTTGGTTGCTGGTCTTTCCAAAGGCATGTGAAGTTATAGGGAAAGGAAAGGGGCAAAATGGCCATCTTGCTACACTACCTTCCCTCCAAAAGTGTTTGCATAGTTAAGCAGGAGTGGATAGGGCTGATGCCAAAGACGTGTGGATTTCACAAGATTCTAACTCCAAGCGTTATTATTCTCTTTCTCCCCCCCTCCTCCCCTCACCCGGAGCAGTGGGTGAGGAATTGGTGCCTGTGTTTACTATCTACCCACAAAGTGGGCATAATGTCTACTCAAATTGTATAACAAACATAGTAACACCCTTCCCTCCCTGCTATTCATTGTTCTTTCCTCCCTCTTTGAGATGGCTCTGGATCTGGAGTGGCAGAGTTTAATTTCAGCCCCACCAGAGGATCTGATTTTAGGGGTTGCCCTCTGTCTGCTGTTGCCAATTACACATGCTCCTTCTCAGCAAGGAAGGATGTGCCTCAGTCCTAACTCTCAGTCCCAGGCACTTGTTGGAGACGCAGTTCTGGTGTTCAGCTGCCTTCCGGCTTCAAACCCACTTGCTGCTGCATGTGAGGAATTATCAGAGGCCGCCCACCGTTTTTTAATGGTGTGGGCGTTTAGTGACGTTGGGTGGTGGGTTGGGTTCGCCACTGTATCACCTGGTGCCGAGCAGAGCAGCCTGTAGAAAGGCAGCGGCAGCAGCACCAAGCACCTTCCAGGTGGAGGGAGAACCTGCTTTTCCACTCAAGGAACAGGTGTGTGCCCAGTGCCTGCGGCTGTTGTAAGTAAGGGATGCTGGTTGAGATGCTGGTGTGTGTGTATGTGTGTGTATGTGCTATGTTTGTATGTGGAAGAGAACTAAAACGGGCAAAGATCTCAAGGGCTCTTTGAGGGGAGTGTGTACCTTTGAGCTCAGTCAAGCAATTGCTATGCCATAAAATCTGATGTGCCTGGAGTCAGGAGGCAGCGCATTCTGGGGCAGGTAACCAGCTTGTGCCCCTATTCTTCCTCCCCCCCAACCTTAACATTCTGACTTGCTTTGACTTTCTTTCAGTCCTTTGTGTATTTTCCTGTCCTGGCTCCCCTTACCCTAGAAGGCACTAAAAACTCCGATTGCCTGCTGGATTGTGTGTTTCTCTGCTCTTTGAGACAGCATTCTTTCTTATGCATTCATGTGGGTGAGGATGCGCCTGGACATGGGTGCCTTGGTGTGCTGGGCTGAGAGTGGGGGCTGCCCTTCTTTCCTACTCTTTTGGGCCAAGCTCTGGGAGGCCTCAAGAGTTAAGCCGACTAGCCCTGAACTCTTTCAAACTCTGGACTCTTATCAGGGGTGGTGCTATCTCTGCCCCCCTCCCCCCCAGCCAGACAAAGGGGGCATTCAGCAGCACGTAGATAGATTGGCATAGTTCTCCCCACTGCTTCCCGCTGTGGGGGTGGCTGAGCTGGATGCCCGCCAAGGAACTGCAGCTTCTTGCTGACCTTGACACCTTTTCAAGCTCTCTTTCTTCTAAGTGAGGGAGGCCTCAGGGCAGATGTAGCACAGAATCTACCGGAAGTATCTGCAGTAGCAGGAGAGGCCATGTAACTCAGGCCACCTGAGATGAAGGAAGACCTTCCGAAATCCTCTTCCACACATAGGGTTGACTCCTGTTGGACGCCCAGCCCTTCCCCTCCCTTCTCTTGCCCAGATGTCCAGTCCTTCTCCCTGTTTCAGTCAAATCTCCCAGATTGTTTCAGCTTCCTTGAAACCAGTGATAGGAGAATCATTTGGGTTGCCTGGGAATGGTTAGATGTGGGAGGGGAGACAATATTGCTGGAGAGAGGCAGATAAAAGGGCTGCTTCCAAGGACTGAGGGGGAAATCAGATCTGGAGTAGTTTGGATTGTGGGTGGTGTGTGGTCAGACTCTCAAAGGCATGTTCAGTCAAGTCGAGCCCCTTTCATGTACCCACCAAACAATGGTGGACTAATGCAATTGCCTGATGTGGCAGCATGTTATTGGCATCAGAGTAGGAATCAGCAAAGCTTTGATCCCTGGGAGCCAGTCTGCAGAGCTCTGTTGACAGTCTGCCTCGGGAAGTTCAAACACTGGGGAGGCCCTAGAGCATGCGAAGTCTAGTATTACTTCTTTGCACCAGTAGAAGCCAGAGAAATTTGGAAGTCAAATTCCAAATTGGGAGGATAAGGGTATCCCGGTCTTCTGCATGCGGCGCTTTGGCCTGGCCTCAGCTGGCTTAATCTTTTTACTGATTGCAAAGTCTCTGGTCAGTCTTGGGTTGTGAATGAGGTTTTCTTCCACAGACTTAAAAACCAAAGAACAAAATATCATCCTCCTTGCCAAAGTGAAAAAGGGTCTCTCGATGCTATCAAATCAGGCATGTCTCTATTTGCCCCCCCTCTCCAATTGATCAACAACTCCATACAAACAAATCACAAAGGATCTTTCTGTTCTCTGGGGAAGAGCTCATCCCAACCCATGTCCTGACCTGTCCTCTTGCTGCTCCTCACAGTCTTCCACTCAGCTGATATCCCGGCAGGCAATAATTGCTTTCTTTCTCCAAACTCCAGCAAGGGGCCTTCATTCTGTGCTTCCAGATGCTGCTTTCCCCCCAGCCCATTCCATTTTCTCTGGGTTGTCAGTGCCATGTATTAGAGCTGTGAGCGCTCTGTGTCAATGGGATAATGGATCCTTTAGCCCCGTGTGGCTCTGTGATGGCACAGTCAAGATGGGAACAGTGGAGACTTTGATCGGGGAGGGTTATCACAGCAGCTATTGATGCAGCCTTGAAGCACCATGGCAAACCTCCTTTCCATGTCGCTGGCACCCTGTCTTATCTCGTTCCTCCTCCAGTAGGGATGCCTGTGGAGTCCTGCTGCTTGACCCTACCATGTGGGAGCTGAAATGTCTCCAGCACAGCCAGTCGGTAAGCATTGAAAGAGTATGGATGTGAAATGGTCTAGAGGGGAGATTTAAGAGGGTGATTGAGAGCCCTCTGGGGTGCAGAGATTCCTGGATTCTATCTCTGGGACTAGCATGGCTGTATGCAGGTGGCAAGTTGAAGTTGACTCTGAAAAATGCCGTTTATGAGGGATGACTTTTTCCTTCTGGGTCATTACTTGAAAGTAATCACTACCCGTAGCAATGCTTTGACTTAGGTTCTTCTGATACACCAACCCAAATATATTTGAATATTGGGAACAAGACTCCTGAATTCTTCACAGATGGATGGATGGATGGTTGATGGAGATATGGATACATGGGTGGATACATGGATAGATACATGGATTGTGTGTGTGCATGTAGAGCTTCCTTTGTCTCTAGCAACGCCACCCCCGTGTCATTGTCTTCTGTGAGTGCCTTTCAGCTTTCTCCTGGGATTTTGGAATGTTGCTACATTTACTCCCTTCACTTCCTTCCAGCTGTTGCCAGCAGGGAAGGGGTGAGGGAAGAGTTATTATAAACTCCAGTAGTCCCTGGCTTCCTGCCCCCCTGCAGTGGGGGGGGGAGATGAAACGGGGAGGGGAGGGGAGAGGGAAAGACAGATGGCTTGATTCCCAGCCCAGATGTTGAATAAATGGGTCCTCTTCCCTTCCCTGCTTTAGTAAGCAGATGGCTCCATTTTCTCGGCAATTTGAAAGGGCAATAAGAGTATGTGCAAAGTAAGGCTGGGAATTCCACTACTGGAGGAATGAGGGAGGAAAACAAATCACTTTCCCACTTGTGTGTTTAGACAACAGTCTGGAATAGAGGAATAATCAGACTAGAGTCAGTGGGGAGAGGCTCCCTACCAAATGCTCTCTTCTTGACAGCATCCTTCTGTCTGATTTGCAAGAAAAAGCCAGGGAGATTTCGTCTGAAGTACTGGGTTTTTTTTGCACATTCGTGTTCCCATATTGCTACTTCATACTGTACTGCCTTCATGACAAAGCTTGCCTTGCCTATCCTGGCCCCAGCTGAGGTTGTGAAACATCTGGGATTGTATTTAGTTTCCAGGGTTTTATTTTTTTTTAATCTCCCCACCCCACTCCCATTGATTTGCCTCTGGAGGCCCTTTGTCTACAAAGAAGTAAGAGAGAGAAAATGCTGAACTCCAATTATCACGTGAAGCAGCAGCAATCAAAGAAGAATCTGAGGTCCTCCCCATTACTTCTTTTTCCCCTCCGTGGCTCCTCTCTGTGCCCTTGTTTGTGGCTGTGCCTGATGGAGGGAGATCAAGGGACTCTTAATCACCTTCCCTGTTGCTAGATCCCAATTGGAATCTGAAGGGTTGGGAGGGAAGCCCCATCCTTTGCTTTTCCTGTAGCCCAGTAGGGTGAAGCCTTTGGTTTCTGGGTGACAAAAGTTCTAGGGAAGGTGAGGACAGAGAATGATGGAAAGAAAGGCAGGATCTGGGGCCTGGATGATGCAGAAGCCTTGTAGCATTTGGCCTCCACTTCAGGTAGTAAAATAACAAGATTATAGATGGCTATAACAGGGAGTCTCTCCTTGGGGAGGAGAAGCAGATGAATGGTGTGTCCCTGCTTCTCCTTCTTCTGCTTCTGTTGCTGCTGTTTCTTCTTCTTGACACTAAATTTATGCCTTTACCTGATGGTTAGTTTTAGCAGCAACGTCATGTATCAGGGATATAGTATTGATTTTCTAGCGATTTTCTAGCTGCTCTGAATGTAACTCGCCCTCATGCATATGCTACACAATTACTTGCCTTTACAGCAACTTAATCCGGCCTAAAGCTCCCCAAGTTCCCAACGCCTACCTACTAACAGTAATCAGAATCCCAGTTCCCCTTGCAAGTATTTAGCTGAGTGGAAAGAAAACTTCCTTTGTCTCTTTGAAATGTCATCAAATTGGCAGGGTGTCTCTTCGGCACAAGTTAATCTGGTTTTACCAGCCTGTTAGGGGAGGAAGAACAGGGTTGTCCACACAGAGCGAGTGTTTAAAAAAAAAATTGTCAGCAGGATTTCACCGCCTGGCGATTGAGGAGCTATAATGCATGCAAAATCCAGATCTGTGATAGCTTTTGGCACACAGTGCAGACCCTACTCAGGAAGGGAAAAAAATATGGAGGAGGCATTATTCCTGAGGCAAAAAAAAAAAAAAAGAATCCTCTTGGGATTAACTTCTCAGTCTGTCTAGTCTGGTGATTCCCGAGTGATAGACTGAGCCTCAATTAAGTACGGTTGGAAGATTGTCAAGTTGCAAGATGCATATGCACTAATAAATGACAAAGGCATCCTCAGGGTTAGCAAGGGGAGTCAGAATGATACAAGGAGTGTTGTAGTGTCTTGGGGAAAGCCCTTTCTTTCTCTGTGTGCATCACACACATGGTCCCAAAGGGCGGAGTTTGTGGTGTGACATTGCAGTGCTGCTTTTGTCGGTGAAGGCTTGGAGACTCCCCTGAAAGGGCCCTGCAGTTTCTGCAATCAGATGAGATTCACTGTTGTGTCTCTGGACACATTTTCTGGAACAGACTCATTCCACCCTCATTTTCTAAATTAGGATGGTCCGTTATGTGGGTAGGACAGGATTACAATTTAATCATCTCCACATTGAGAAGGCTGCTGGTTGTGTGCCTGTGTGAATCAATGCTTGTATGTACCTCAGCAAATAAGAAAATTGCTTCAATAACAACTCAACACAGGAACACAACGGAGGAAGAAATCTACTATGAGATGAGTAATGTTTATCACAGTAGGGCTGGAATAGAGCATGTGATTAGATAACCACCACACACTAGAGTTTGGTTGTTTATCATTCTAAGTTTGGGCTTCTTACAACCATAAACCAACCAATCTAGCTAAAGAATTCCCAAGTAAATTGACGTGGTTGAACCTGGGCAAACACAGCTGGACTTGAACAATTTAAAATAAGCTATTAGAGTGTAGCAAAAGTGTCCACAGAGTCAGCATTTTGTTTATGTTGTTAATTTTGGACTCTGAATATTGAATCTGGATATTGAAAGCATATGTGGCTTGGACTTGGACATTTAATTCTCCTCTTTCATGATTCTGGTACGTATTTGTTGTGCCCGGAGCTGGTTGCAGAGATGGAGGACATGTAAACTGCTTTGATTTATTAAGGGTTTCTCAGTCAGCCTTTCCCCTTTTCAGACTTTTTTTTTAAATGCCCATTTGGTGGCCGATTTGATAGTGGTGATGAGAGAAAGAAAAATGAATCATAGCCTGTAGTAGTCCTCTATGACCAAAACTATTTATCCACTCATTAATCTGCTACTGTGCCCTTTTGCCTTTTTGCTGCAGAAGGAGCTTTTTAGGAGGCAAGTAGCTTTTGGTAATCAGACTGAAGAGTTTTGAAGGATATGCATTTAGAATAAACCTGGACCTGTAGAGATGAAAAGAGGAATAGTGGCAACCATGTGGGCATCTTTTGTGTCTTTGGGAAAGTGCAAGTGGTCCTCCTGGGTCAGATTAGAACTGTCCTGATCTCTTTGGACCTCCTGGCTATAGATTGTGGGCAGTGAAATGGAATACAGCTGAAGCATCCAAGGATTGGGAAGGCTGCTTTAGTATGTTTGTGCTAACTGTTGCTCATTCCTTTTCTCCCTTCTGTCTAGGATTTGGCCATGGTCCTAGGCCGCCTGTTGTTGCCCCTAATGGTTACACTGATGCTCCTGTTGCCCTTGTACCCAGCTGCTGCTCAACTCTCTTCCTACCCATTTTTTGTGGTTCCCAACGGTACATTCAATCATTTGGCTCAAGCCCAGAACACAGGGGGACTGTATGTGGGGGCAGTCAATGCCTTGTATCAGCTGGACTCTGAGCTGAGGCTTCTAGGACATGCCCCCACAGGGCCAAACCAAGATAGTCCCGAGTGTCTCCCTTTCCGCGATGTCCATGAGTGTCCGCAGGCCCAACTGATGGACAACTCCAACAAGCTCCTCTTACCCAACGAACATGCTGGTGAGCTAGTGGTGTGTGGGCAGCTGTTCCAAGGAGTATGTGAGAAGCGAGCTCTGACGGACATCACCAAAGTGTTGTACCATCCTGAGGATCCAGGAGACAACCAGTTTGTGGCAGCCAATGAGCCGAAGGTTTCAACAGTTGGTTTGGTGGGGCAACACAATGGCCAGGACTTACTCTTTGTGGGTCGCGGACTGACTGCAAAGCTCTCTGGAGGGATCCCACCATTTACCATCCGCCAATTGGAAGGACCGCAGGCCTTCTCCAATGAGGGAATGGGGAAACTGGTTGTGGGTGATTTCTCAGACTACAACAACAGCTACGTGGGTGCCTTTGCTTCTGATGGCTATGTCTACTTCTTGTTCTTTCGGCGTGGAGCAAAGGCACAGCTGGAATATCTTACCTACCTCTCCCGGATCTGCGTAGATGACACCAACCTCTATTCCTACGTGGAGTTGCCTCTTGAATGCCAACATAGTCAGGGGCAAGCTTACAACCTGGCTCAGGCTATGCATCTGGCACCTGGTTTGGTTGGAAAAGACAAAACCCTCTTTGTTGTTTTAGCTGCTGGGCAGGGTTCCACTGCAGTTCCAACTGGGCGGACTGCACTGTGCTCCTACAGCTTGAGTGCAATTAATGCAGCTATGGAGAAGACGCGGCAGCTGTGCTATACCACATCTGGAATAGGTGACAACAATGAAGAGGAAGCTGCCATTGAATACGGAGTGACCTCTCGTTGCAGCTCTTTATCCAAAGTGAGTGGCAGGACAGGGATGACTCTAGGGGTAGTGGATCAGTTGCTCCACCCCAAGGTGTCTGTCTTCCAACCTTTTTGTTTTTCGTGTTATTCATTTCCAGGAGTCCCCAGAGATTTACCCCTGTGGGGATGAACACACGCCTAGCCCCATTGCTAGCCGGAAGCCATTGGTGGCTGAGGCACTCTTGACTACCGTGCCAAGACTGACAGCTGTGGCTGCCATGGTAGAAACTGGCCATACCATCGTCTTCCTGGGAGATGGTGTTGGGCAGCTGCACAAGGTGGGTGCAGTCGTGGTAATTTTAGCTATGTCCATCCTTTTCCAGCCTGGTTCCTCCAGATCTATGAGAAAATAACATTAAGTTTGTCCAATCTATCTGAAGGATGACAAAGGCTATTAAATTTTAGGAGGAGGTGATGTTGGAGTAGAGGAGCTGGAGCAGTGGGAGTTGCCTCTCCACTTCCAATTCATTCACTGGCAAAGCAGTGTGTTCAGAAAGAGGTGGGGGGATACTGCACTTTGGTTCAGTTTTGAGTGAAAGGCACTTACCAAATATCTAAAAGCTGTGCATGAATTTTTATTCTCTTTTAATTAATTCTTGCAATAGAGATCATGTCATGGTAAGGTAATATATAAAGCTGTTCATTTTTTACTGAGCTGGTGCCCTCCAGTTGTGTTGAATTACAATTTCTGTCATTCCAGGCAGAGGGGATGAAACTTTAGTCCCAGAAAGGACCACATTTAGGTAGCTTGGATTCCTAACATTGTTAGGCAGATGTGCAGAAATAGCTTTTGACTCACATTCTTATTTATTCCAAACCATCCTGGCTTTCAAGCACCAATACGCATTGGTGTATTTCTTAGGCTGGCAAGCCTTTATAAATAATTATTTAGTAGAAATATTTATTCTTTTAAATCTACTAGGATAGAGTTACTAAATTTCATAATTCAGGATTGGTCACGTCATATAATCATTATCGAGTTGTTTTTCTCTACCTTCTTCAAGTAACAAATTGTATGAAATGTGTATGATTGTAGATGAGGTTTTTTTTAATTGAGAGGTCCATGTTTGTGATCTTTTAAAGTCAGATGGGGAGGCACAATGGGAAATCCAATATCTCAAGGACAAGATACAACATCCTTCTTGCTTTCTTTGTTCTTCTCATTGGTTATAGAAGTAACCCTGTCCAGCTTAACTAAATCCACACGGACAACAAATTCAAGGACAACACCTTTGACATTGTCATACCTGCAGAATTCAGCTTTTTTGAATGAGAAACGAGGCTTGTTTTGAAACAAAACTGAACTTTCGGTTTTAGGTGTCACAAGGATTGCTTGGTCAGGAATGTTTTCCCTCCCTCTGTGACTCAACTTTCTGTAAATTAATGACCAGTAATGTCTTCTACATGCAAGGTTGATTTGGCTCAGTCTCTTGTGGAGCAAGATTTGGTCTGATTCGTTTTAATTGTATGTTTCAAAATATTTTAAATTGCAAGTTTCACGTGTGCTGTGCCAGCACTATTTGAAGGCAGACAGTCTCTCCTTTTCAGACTGGGTCTCAAATTTATGATTGAGCTGCAATTAAGGCTATTGTGCTACTATGTTAGAAAGGTGGTTTACATTTGTAGTACTTGCACTTAGATGTACTGCCTTGTACCAGCATTAATATCATCCATCTATTGGTGGAAAGCAACTATGCTGTATCTATAAAGCATGCTGGGAACCATACTCCCAAAAGTTTGGGTAGAGTCATAACAAAGAAGTGTACGAAGACAACCCCAGAGAAATGGATGGATATGATTTGCTCCCATACTTTTCCCTTTCATTTTAAAAACAATACTTTGTCAGCAGTTTTAGAGAAACTCTGCCATTAGGGATTGGGGCGTATAAATTGTGTACACTGCAGCAAATCATGCTTTAAAATAACAACAGCTAAAGTTATTTACCATTTATTAATGATACTGCTGATTTCTTCTTCTTTAATATAAATTTGTTTGGGTTTTCACAAAAACATAATACAAATAAAGCATCTTTTTTGAGAATAACATGATCCCAGGTTATCACTTCTTCATAGAGACACAAACTCAATTTCATATTCATCTTTATGTATATAAATCTTTATATTCCGTATCTTATTACTATTTTAATATTTTCTCCATAATTTTCCCTCCCTTGGTTTTCTCAACTTTATTTTTAATTATCTCATATCTAAATTCAATTATATATCTTTTTCTAAGTTTCAAAGTCTTTCCAATCGTTATATTTATATTTTTGTCTGTCCTGTTTCAATTTCATATTATCTTTTCTCATCAAACAAATTTTCCCCTATAGTTACTAATTGGAGTATGACACCTTTATATCTTTTAATTTTATCCATTTAACTCTTATTTAAACTTCAATTTATGCCTTTAAAATTATAACATTCAATATAGTACATAACTTCCAATCAAATTCTGCTTGGTACATTCTTAAAATACACACTATGTTCTTAAAAAAAAAAAAAGTAAATAAAACACTCATTCCATTCCAAATCAATTCTATCTTTAATATTAGTTAGAATCTTAACATCTTTAATATTTCTTTTCAATTGAGTATCATACTTCCTTGTGAACACTTATAAACTTTCCATAATTAATTCTTTTTTTTCCTCCATATTTCTCTTCACTTATATTTTTATAAATCATTAATAATTAAAATGTTCCCAACTTCCTAATTTCATTCTCTTTCACTTTATTTCATTTAATTATTAACAAACATTCCACTGCATTACAATAAGTATTTTATCCATCATTTAAATCATACATTGTTTCATATTTTCTAAAATTATTTCTATTTCTAATATAACTATTATTTTATGTACCTTTGCATAATCCCTTTTTCAATTAAATTTTCACCCATTATCTCTAAATAGGCTTATACTTTCAAACCTTATACATTTTCCGTTTCTCTATATCTTGTTTCTGTCTTTTATAACTTCTTTTCCTTTCCTTCTTCCCCCTCTTCTTCTCCCTCTCCTTTTTGCCCCCTTGTCTCTCTACTTCTAATTCTCTCTTCTGTGATCCTCTCTTCTGTTGCTTCCTAATATTGTAATTATTTTTCAAACTATTCTCTTTTTGGTTGTTTTTTCAAATCTTAAACTTTTCACTCTCTTTCCCCCCTTTTGTTTTTTCCCCCACATAAAACTAACTTGATCATTAAAGATGCCTTCTTCTTTGTCCCAACCTTCTTGTTCTACAAGCATTTCTTGTTGTTTCTCATAGTTCCAGATTTCCATTCCTAAAAATTAAAATATGAAGCCAAAAGAACCTCTTCCTTCTTCTGCATCTTCTTTCTGTTTTTTAAGTTCCATTTTCAGTTCTTCAAAAAGTGGTGCCATTTGAAACACTTTTAAACAACCACCCAATTGATTTTAGTTATTTAAATACAATATCCAAAAATCACCAAGTAATCCAAATAATCCAAAGCTGTTTCTTCTTGCCTCTTTTTTCCACTTTTTCTTCCTGGGGTTCTGTTACAAAGTTTCAGTTGGGATGTACCTTTTAGGAATCTGGTTAAGGTTTCACTGTAAGTTCCTTTTAGTTCCAGGCAGTCTCCTCCATTTTTCCAGATCCCGCCCTTTTATTCTTTCCTTTTCTCTCCTTTCCTGCTTTTAAAAGTTTTTGAGTATCCAAGTCTTTATTATCCCTTTGACATTTTATTTTCAGCTTAAATGCCTATTGATATCAAAGTGGATTTTTGTCAATTTCTTACTTAAGTCTCTTAGCTGTCAGTATAAGGAAGGGAAGAAAAAAAAAGCCAAATCCTTTCCCTTCCCTTTCTCCTTTGCTGCTTCAAAGTCGTCTTTGGGGACAATGTAATTTTTTATATTTCAAATTCCAGGGTACCTTATGTTATTGCTTTTTCAGTTTAACCCAGTCAACCAAAACTTTATCTTCTTATCTTCCTCCTGCACATTCCTTTCTGGTCAAGTTCTTCTTTGAGGTGGCCATTTCTGACCACCACTACAACTGCCTTCAGGAAAGGGAGTAATGGCCAGCTAAGGAGGAGAGATGTGGCTCTCCTTGACCCTGCTGTTGGTCTCCCCCCTCTTCACCACCTCTATGGGATAGCTTAGCCCCAAATCCAGCCGGCTCGGGGTGCTCCAGCGGCGAGCACAGATCGAAACTGCACGATCACAGATTTTGGTCTGTCGCCGAAGAAGCTCAAACCGGAAGTCAATACTGCTGATTTCTGAAAGGATAATACTAATAATATTTTTCAGTTCTACTCATTTGCTCAGAACAAATGATTAAGTTCAGGATTCTTTATTTTAAATTTATTTATTTATTTTAAACTTTTAGGAAACCGTAATAGTCCCAGATTTGAGAGATTATGCATAAAACTTGCAAGTCTTATCCAAGCAGCCCTGGAAATGGATCAAAGACTGGATCTCCCTCAAAGGCCATTCCTTTTCCCCTTACGTAACCAGGATCTTTGCTTCTATGGCCTTTTCTTGTAGGGATTCTTTCTCTAGGAAAAGGAAGGTCCTTCAAGTATACGATCTGTGTTTTGTGCTGTGAGAGATGGCAAATGAGTGCCAGAGGTATTTCTTGCTGTCCCACTTATTTTTTCTTTTTCAAGTTGAGTACCTCATAATTTTGCACAGCAGGGACAAAATCCTTGTTTTTCTAAGAATGATCTTTGCCAAGCCTTTGCTCACCCAGAATTGTTTTTCTGGTGTGGCTCCTGGCTTGAAGGGGAGTTATTCTAGTCTTACTATAAGTGGATACCCAAGCAACTTTATCAGAAAGTCCCTGACCACTCAACCCAATACCGCACAATCAACACAAACCCTAAAAAGAATCAGATTGCCATACATCAAAAATATATCAGAAACCACAAATAGCCTGCTACAACCACATGAAATCAGCACAGCACACAAGCCAACTAAACCCTTCAAAACATCCTAAACAAACCAAAAGACTCAGCAACCCCAGAAGAAAAAACAGGAGTCATCTATACCAGGGG
This sequence comes from Laticauda colubrina, assembly GCA_015471245.1. Classification (NCBI taxonomy): domain Eukaryota; kingdom Metazoa; phylum Chordata; class Lepidosauria; order Squamata; family Elapidae; genus Laticauda; species Laticauda colubrina. The sequence continues at coordinate 25,669,679 of BLBF01000021.1, read as the reverse complement.
TCTCCAACCTTGGCAGCTTTAAGACATGTGGATTTCCAACTTCCTCAGCAAAGGTGGCTGAGGAATTCTGGGAGTTGAAGTCCATAAGTCTTAAACTTGCCAAGTTTGGAGAGCCCTGATGTAGGCAGGAGACTGGCAGAATGCATCCACAAATACCAACAGGCAATCAAAAGACATGATGAAAATTCTTTAATTTTGCAACATATAGACATATTTAACCATAGTTTCAGTTGGGAAAATGTGGCAATCCTAGACCAGGCCAAGTCCAAAGATGCCAGGGAATTTCTAGAAGGCTGGCATTCTGACAAATCAGTCATCAATAGACACATAGGCTTTAGCACCACCTATAGTCTATGGAAAAGAGACAGTCAACCAGCCCAAAAGAGGAAAAGACTCCAGCACCTCTCCACCAGTAATCAACACTCCAGATCAGCATAGATTAACTCCAAGGTTAACTTTAGACTAACAATCAAGCAACACCCTAATCAAGAAACTGCCAAGGAGCCATCAGTAAACAGCCCAACCAAAGACTCTAAGACTGCCCCCACCCTCCCAGACAGACAAGATACCAGAACAAACAACAAACCCCACTCCTTGCTAGCACTGATGATGTTCCCTAGTTAGGATAATGGAATGTCTGCAAGAAAACAAGCAAGCTCAGAGAGCACCAAGGAATCCCTCATTTCAACCCTGAGCTATATTCTCCTTTATTGGGACTCTAATTGTATGTCTGCTTGGGGGTCCTTGGTGTTTCCTATAGCTTAGGCTCTTAAAAAGTCAGCATAAGGCAGCCTTCTTTCATATTAGGAATAATTCATATGATTATAATTCTTCTTCCAAATATTCTCCATTTGGGCACTCAAACATTACAGGAGCCACTTCTTTAACATTCTTTTGGCCTTCTTTTGAACTACTTCTGACTTGGGTTAATTTTCCTGATATCTCTGCTTATCTTTGTTGTTATTTCTGATTGGAATGACCTATTGGGAAATCAGCATTTTTGCTCAGCTCTTTCTGTTTCATTGGCTTGGGATATTGGGGCTGTGCATTCTTTCCCAATAATCTTCTTAAGCACTTTTCTTCTTTTGTTATTCAAACCACTGCAAAGCTGCCTTACTGGAAGGCTTCTCTGGAAGATTGACAGTCCCTGAAAAAAAAAGAGGTATTTCAGCAATCAATCAATTTAACACCAAAGCACATTTACTAAAACCACTGAGCTTGAGTGCAATCCTAAAAAAAAAAAAAAACTTCCAAATTGTAATCATTTAATGTTAGTTGATCTAAATCAAGGGTCTGCAAATAGATTTAACTCCTTAAATCTGCAAACTTGGCAACTTTAAGACTTGTAGACTTCAACTCCTCGGATTTAAATTCTGGGAGTTGAAATCCACAAGTCTTAAAGTTGCCAAGTTTGCAGACCCTAGATATAAATGAAACAAAAGTAATTTTGCTCTTGAATCTACCCATTTCTTATGGAATCTTAGCTTTTGAAAGCACAGTAGGACCTTGGGAGTAGAAAAAGTTGTGCAGACCTAATTGAATTATTCTTTGACAGAGAAGGAAGCCCACTGTTACAGGTCTCCACAGCATAGTCACACTGCTTTTCAATACTACCACTGGTATTAGCAAAAAGAAGCATTCCTTGAACAGGCTGGGAATGCAGTGAACTCTAAAAAAAATGGAGCTGTGATGCTCCAGCAACCTGAGAGCTGCCAGACATTTCACCCTTCCAGCCAATTCACAATCTACTATTTGTTTTTCAACCTGGACCTGGCAGGCTTCCTTCCCATGAGCCTGCCTCTTCTCATATTGTGGATTGCAGGAAAGCCCAGATTTGCTTATGAGGTGACATATCCCAAAGCCTTTCCCCCAGGCATCTGAACAAGAGTATTTTTTTCTTCTCCTGTTTGATCCTCAGAGCTGCCCCGAAGGTAGGTTAGATTGAGAGATAATGGCAGGCCCCAGGGGACCAAGGTAGTGTTATGGTGGTGAGAATTTTACATTTTTTCCCTTCTCTTTTCTAAGCTGTCTGTCTGGGTGAAATCAATTTTGCCAGAAGCCTTAGTTCAATGGTACAGAGTTGGGCAGCATCTCTAAATAAAAAAAATGGGAGGTAAATCTTGAGCCCACCAAACTCCCTCTGTGGTATGCTGTTAGCCCCCAAATAGAGCACTGTATTTAGCCTGCAAAAATCTAAATAACCATTGGTGTGCCAAGAAAAGCTACAGTAAACTGGAAGATAAGAGGAAGCAAGTGAGAGAAAGCTAGAAAGCTTTAGTTGCTCCTGAGCCAGGTGATAATCCAACAATACCATTATCAACCTCCCCAGGACTGAGATTGGCTGTAATAATAGAAACTTTGAATTGTGCATAATCCTGTACCTCTCCTTCCTCCTTATTATTCAGTGAATTAAGGAAATGTTTGCTTCAGTTGTTTTCAAATGTTATCTGATTGTTCTGGACATAAAATATTCCAGCCTGTTTTTGCCAAGGTAATGATTTCTATATATTTCAAAGTCAAGTTTATCTTCCTTACTACTTTCTTTAAGGAAAACTCCTCTATTGTTCTATATTGTAGGGAAGAAGGGTCCTCTTCTCTTTCTCCCACTCATCTGCTTCAACTATCACTACAAGGTGGAGGGCGGCTGAACTCTCTTGCCATTCGAGTCCCATTTGAAAGGTTTATCTTGAACCCCCAGGAAGTTGAACTCATGCCTCTGTCTTAACTAATCACTTGCAAAGAACTTTTGAAGATTCTGAGAGCTACATGTTCGGGCAGTTTTTATGTACTCTGAGGAACATTGGTCCTGGACATCCTGGTCTGGGTCTATTCCAGATTTCCCAAACTTAGTTTTCTTTCCCCCCAGATGGTTGGACTATGATTCCCAAGATTCTTCATCCACATAGCACTCTTGATTTTGACAATTGATCATGTTCTGATATTTTTCCCAGGCTAATAGATTATTATTTCTATCTATATACCACTCACACATCATCACAAAATCTCCAGAACCGTAAAGACTACAAACTTGAAATTTAGCACATACATTCCTCTTGGCTTCTAGGAAAGAAAGGATTTTTCAAAATGACCATCAGAGCATTAGTATTTCATATATTATTATTAACACGCTCTGATGCTAAGGAGTTCTATTCCCCCTCTCCACCTGAAAAGAAATCTGTTCCAAATGCAAAACACAAGCACAGGAGAAGAGTTTCAGTTTCAGAGCACCAAGCACCTTTAGTACAGAACAGTTGAGCTAAGCCACGCCCAGGTTCCTGGTTGTCTCCTTGCTCACAGAGCAAAACTGTTTCAGTTTCCAAATAGCCCTCAACTCTCTCACACACTGACAGGATGTTAGCCAGATGAATACTGATGGATGCTGGTAGGCAGAGGCATAATTCCCCCCACCCCCTTATTTTCCTCCCCCAAAACTAAGCCTGACCACATACTTTCATAGTGAGGCACAGGTATCGAGCTAGTTGTTGAGGCTATGAGAAACCAAGACATAGCAATATAGTTGTCTATACTGTTATGTCTTGGTTTCTCATAGCCTCAATTCAGCTTTCTCTTGTCTTCCCCATGTTTCTTTTTGGTCTGTGTTCCACCCTTGTTATATCGTCTGTGGCGGTTCTCTCTTCTTAAGCTTGACTTTCAGGAAGAGGAGTGCTCCAATCAAATACTAGTTTGAGTCTTTTCTGCCTTTTCTTTCATTTTAGCTTTTTGAGGGTAGAAAAAGAAATAGTGAGAAAATACAGGAATCCTGTAAGTGGTAAGATAATGCTGTATCTGGCAGAGGTGGAGGGATTACACAATAAAAGCCTCATCTGGAATTACCCCGGCTACTTTTTTTTAAACCCTCCATTGTTTGACTGCTTATCTCAATTTGCTTTCTTTATTTGCTTTTTAAAATCCTTTCTGCCCTACATAACTCATTCCCCATCTTCCCCTTGGTGCCTCTTTTCTTTGGAACTTACCTCCAACATGCATTTTTCACAAATACTTAGTACCTGTGGAGGAGAAATGTGTCTTTTTCTGAGTGCTTAATCTCTACTTCCTTTCTTTACCATATTTTAGGAGATCCTCCTCCCAGAAATTTTGCCTGTAATTTTGTTTTGTTTTGTATTGCAACCATATGACAGGCGATATCTGTTTAAAAAGGATTTGTTTTAAAGTGCCTAATTGTGAATAAATATTTTAAATAGAAACATATTACTTTAGGCTGGTTTTACCACTCTAATTTGTGATTTTACAAAATAATTACTTTTATATTCAGATATATATGAAAACCTGACCGCTTTCTCTAGCTGCTAAGTCTGGGAAAGTTGACTAAGTATGTATTTTAATGCATAAGTATGCATAATTCTGGTTATAGGCTGAAGCTGAACCAGAAATACCTAGATCCAATCTTGGTGTTGCTAAATCCCAAGATATTTCACCCTTCCTCCTAGCTGTCCAGAGCACTGTATATATGAAATTTAATTTTATCCTGTTTTACCCTGAAAGTTTGAAGTAGATTTATGCTGGGAAAGGATGGCTAAACTGCTTTAGGATTACTTTTAATGCAAAGTAGGCTTCAGTGTGTTATAAATAAATGTGTTTGGGTTTGTTCTGGGTAAGCATGTTTAATTCAGCTAATTGTGGTTTTGTAAATCATGGTTTGGGGCTTTACATATTAAAGGCATTCAGGTTGATTCAATAAACCACATCTTAGCATAAAGATCTTCATGACTTAGATAGGAAGTGCACTGGTGGCTCTCTTAGGCTGAAACTACCAGTTAGTCCAGAATCCAGTATAGTAGAGCTTTCAACAAAGCTCACTTCAAAGTGAGCATGTGTAGAGTTGAAATATTAACTTTGATTGTTAGCTTCCAAGCCTATCAAATGTAACAATATTTTTTCTTTATTTGCAAAGACTTGTTAAAATGTATGAGAAAAAACTATTGGGAACTTAAATATTACAGTGAAGCCTTGTTTAAATGAACTAATTCGGAAGAGGTATGCCTGTATTTCCCAATGTGCCCTATGTTACTTCTGAGAATGAGGTTGGTTTGTTTATTAGATTTTTATCCTGCCTTTATTACTTTATAGGTTAGTCAAGGTGTTGAACATACATAATGCTTCTTCCTCCTTCATTTTTCTCCAGACTTTCATGCCTAAAGTGGGATTAGAACTCACCATCTCCTAGCCAGAACTTTAACCACTACATCATACTCTCTCTTCCTCCCTCTCATGCTGCAATTACTTAATAGATCATTCCTTCTAAACCCAGTAACATTGCAGGATAAGGCAGTGCTTGAGGCATAAACGTGCCTCGCTCCACAAACACACCAATCTGTGCACATAACTCTTATCTGGTCAGGCTTTCCCACACCAAAGCCTACCTTGCATTGATGTGTTCCTCATTGCTGCTGCCGCCTTCCTGCCTGCTCATAAAGCACTTTGTAAATTTATGGCTGAGATTGCTGTCGATTGAAAACTGAGTGGGAAAGTTTGTCACTGGATACCCTTGCAGTTTTTTGCTTGGGGAAAAAAAATTCCTCAGAGTAATATCTCCCAGCACTGCATTTCAGAATAAGTGAAACCTTGATTTAACATAACTCTCTCCCACCAACACACACTTAGAAAAGATTAGTTATAGTGGACTGAATGTCATCCATCCAGACTCCTTCTTCAAATAATGGATAAATCTATTGCATCTGGAGTAGTTTCAAGAAGGCAAGTTAAATGATCTTAATTTTACCACCTTTATGGAAAATGTATACCATTTCTGTGATGATCTGCAACTGATGCCTATTATATCATTTACATCAATTATGTAAATTCGGGATATGAGAGAACTTACATTATTTGCAGAATGACATCATGATGCAGATGAGATTAATCACCAGAATAACATGCTTTCACATTTAATGGACATTTGGGAATAACAGACATATCTCTTCCCAATTGGCTCATTGAAACAAGCTTTCACTATAATATTTAAGTGCCCGATAGTTTTCTGACATACATTTTAACATGCCTTTGCAAATAAAGAAAAAATATTGTCATGTTCAGTAGACTTGGAAGCTAACATTCAAGAATAACTTTTCCTGGTAGACACCTTAAAGGCATGTTGGACATCAAAATCCATAAGTGTTGGTCAGAGATGGAGGTCTACTCCATCTTAAGAAGACCTGTTTGGACAAAACTAGGCATAGAAGTAGGAAGTATATGAAATGAGCTAGAATAAACTACACCTAGCACCCTTTACGGGCTGGATAAAGTATAGAAACAATGAAAAAAAAAACCCAACCAGAAAAAGAAGCATACCATGGCAAATTATTCAGTAGAACAGTGATCCCAAGACAAAAGCATGGAATGGAATTCTTACATCACACCATGTTTTGCTGAACAAGCTACAAAGTCTGTTTTCATCTCAGTCTACACCACAACTTATAATTTACAAATCACAGTGACTGGATTCATACGATCAATGAAACACAGACCAAACAAACATATGATGTGTATGGGTAAAAAACTGAAATGCAATAGCTCAGCATTTGTAGCATTTATCTTACTTCCAAACTTTTCCCAATATTTTTATGGATTTCCCAAGAGCACTGTGTCTTTGCATCACATGTCCAAAACACGATACTCTGTTCTGATCATTTGTGTTTTGAGTGAAAATTGTGATTGAACTGATTTAGCAACCCACATAAATTATTGAAATTGAAAATTATACGATTCCTTTTTTCCCCTAACCCTTTCTGATGTTTAAAAGTCTATTTCCAAATTGCTTGTCACTAAAATTTGACCAGTGGTTTGCTAGTGAGATTTGATGGATAGGATGATAGGACTTTTGGAGATATTTATACCAAAATTTTGAAGTATATGAATGGACAGGACCCTAGACCTGAACTGCTCACCTGTTTTCTTTTTTAATTTCTATGAGGTTGTCTTAGCTTTCATTTTTATATGCTTTCTTTAAGGGCTGAGCTCTTTTGGGGAAATGTCTTGCAAATACAAAACTTTATTCCACTAAAATATACAGTAAAGTGAAAACGCTTCAAATTGCCCTGTTTGTGTTAATATAAGGTATTATGAGGCACAGTAATGTCAGCAAGGCAAGGGCTCAAAAAAAAAAAAGACTGATTTGGGGGGACACAGCCGTGCAATAAAGCCTCTTCTGTTTTGCATATGTGGGTTGACATCACATGCGCCCAGAGAGAGAGGGAATGGGGCTTTGATTGTCCTGCTAAATGACTGCCGTTAAAAAAAACAAACCTCTTATCCTGAAAAACTAGTTTATAACCCAAAAGCAGGACCTTAGGTGTTAACCATATTCCTCCCTTTACAACTAACAAAACAAACAAGAAACAGGAAAAGGTTGCATGTCTTGGGGCAGAAAAATTGAACTTCTGTTGTTCTCTTCAGTATATCAATTCATGCTGTTTTTCAGATATCACCAGAATGGCTGGTCCTACTGCAAGTCGGAGGTGCAGTGGCTGCTTCACGCGTCACTTGTTGGGGTGTTATTCAGGGACAGCAAACTGTTCATTATTTAAGTTTTTCTACCATGGGGAGAGTGTCTTCATTTAGATCTTTAGCCTTAATTTCTCAGCTTTTTCTTAATGCCTCTTTCAGCTGGAAGCAGAAGTCTTAAAGAACAAGCCAGTTCAGATGAAAGAAGCATCTGTAGCTCTATACATTTCATAATTATTTTTTTCCAAGCAGTTTCAGAATGCTTTAGCACACATGGTTTTTATTTGTTTTGCAGAGTTTTCCCACCATTCACTCAGTTTAAGGTGGCGTATGTTCTGTATGTAAAGTGGATGACTCCAAATCTACCATTCTGATTGGCTAAGGAAAAGACAAGTGGATTGGTTCACTAGGAACCAATCCAAAGAGATACCAAAAGGGCGGCAAATCTAAATAGCTGCCATTGGCTGCAAGCAGGCAAGCCAGCCAGTATAAAAGGGCTGGCCCCGGCTTCAGCCGGTGTTCCGTTACTAACTGTTGATAATAAAAGTATTTGTTGTTGGAACCCGGTCTACCTCGTGTGTTTTCCGAATAAAACACTGGCGATGAGGATGGGATCGTCCTGAACGGAACAAAACCTGCACGTGGTGATAGAAGCCCAGACTGCAACTAAGATGTCTGGAAACAACGCACCGCCCGCACCCTTCAATCCCAACGAAGAGGATTGGGATTCCTATGCTGATCGCTTCCAAATGTACTTGGAGAGCAACGAAATGGAAGGCATTTCCGAACAACGAAAGAGAGCCGTGTTCCTGACGCACTGCGGAACAACCGTCTTTAAAATGGCAAAAGCCCTCGCCAAGCCTCGGGACGTTAAACAATTAACGTGGACAGAATTACAGAGACTCCTGAAAGCACACTACGCCCCAATGGTGTCTAATTTAATAAAGCGACATGAGTTCTACCGAAGAGACCAGAGAGAGGGAGAAACCGTTGCCGACTTCGTCGCTGCACTCAGACAAATTGGGGGTGAGTGTGAATTCTCAAACATAGACGAGGCAATGAGAGATCGCGTGGTGTTGGGCCTGAGAGACTCAACCGCACAGAGTAAAATGCTCAACAAGCCCAACATCACCGTTACCGAAGCCATTGCGGAAGCCACAGCCGCTGAAGCTACGAAAAAATCCGCAGTGACTTTTAAGAAAATGAACACGCACGGCGATGAAACATCAGCCAAAGAGAAAAAGCATCCTGCCACAACGACCCATTATGAAGAGTCGGGCGAAACAAACGAATCAAGCGAGGAGGACGACGAGGTCCACCGTTTGCTCACAAACAAGAAAGAGCGCGAAAGGAGAAAGTGGCGGGAATGCGCTGGCTGCGGAGGAAACCACCCACGAGCCGAATGCAGATTCCTCGATGCCATCTGCCGACATTGCAGAAAAAGAGGGCACATCGAGAAGGTCTGCAGAAATAAAAAATCTTACAGCCCGACGAGACGCAGAAATTCCCCAACACGAGCCGAGCCAAGTCAAGCCGAAAGAAAATGGCAACAAGAAAAGCGAGCCAATACACACCAAACTGTCATTATCCAAAGCTCCCAGACGGAAAGTGGAAGAAAAATTAAAATCGTCGTAGAAATCGAGGGAAAACACTGCAAGATGGAAGTGACTCGGGGTCCTTCCTCTCCATGGTATCATGGGACACAATTAAACAGTTAGTCCCAGGTATCAAGACCAAAGACTTGATGAAGCAGCACCTAACCCTCAAAGACTATCAGGGAAACCAAATCCCTGTGATGGGCAAAGGACATTTTCAAGTTTGCCTACAAAAACCACATCAAAGTGCTTCCGCTGACCATAGTCAACCAAGACAGACCAAGCCTCCTGGGCATCGAGTGGTTCGCGCCATTGGGCATCGGGATGACCGGGGTCGATCGAGTGACCACAACCGGCTGGGAAGACGACCTCGTCAGAGAATTCCACGACGTGTTTGACGGATCACTGGGCAAGTACCGGGGAAACCCTATTTCTTTCAATTTAAACCCCCAAATAGCCCCACGAAGAATAAAAGCCAGGCAAGTTCCTTTTGCACTAAAGGCAAAAATAGAGGAACAGCTGGAAAAATTAGTAGCCCAAGGGGTTTTAGAACCTGTGGACCATGCCAAGTGGGAAACGCCTATCGTCACACCCATTAAACCAGACGGGTCCATCAGAATCTGTGGTGACTATAAGGCTACCCTGAACCACGCATTACAACCAAGCGCATACCCGGTGCCAGTAGTCCAGCATTTGCTCCATTCCCTGGGAAATGGCAAAGTTTTCGCCAAACTCGACTTGGCACAAGCCTATCAACAACTCCCAGTAGACCCAGAAACAGCAGAAGCGCAGACTATTGTCACCCATAAAGGCGCATTCAAATGCCACCGACTCCAATTTGGAGTAAGCGTAGCCCCTGGCGTCTTCCAGAGTCTAATGGAACGCCTTCTAAATGGCATACAAGGAGTCGTTCCCTATTTCGACGACGTCCTAATCTCGGCCAGAGATGAAACACAATTAAGGAACAGACTAAAAAAGGTTCTGACTAAGTTTAGAGAAGCTGGCCTCAAGGTTAAAAGAGAGAAGTGCTGTCTAGTTAAAAACAACGTTGAATTCCTGGGCTACTCAATAGACGGAGAGGGCATCCACCCCACAGATAAAAAAGTTAAGGCGATAAATGACGCGCCTGAACCTAAAAATAAAACGGAACTCCAAGCATTCTTAGGATTAATTAATTTCTATAATGTATTCCTGCCAAACAAAGCCACTATAGCAGAACCGCTACACCGCCTGCTAGACAAAAAGGCTACTTGGACTTGGGGTTACAAAGAAAAAAAAGCCTTCCAAAATATTAAAAGACTGCTAACATCAATAAACGTTCTCATCCAATTTAGCGACACTCTGCCATTAACAGTGACCTGCGACGCCTCACCATATGGAGTAGGTGCCGTCCTGAGCCACCAACTACCGGATGGCAGAGAAGCACCCGTCGCATATTATTCTAGGACTCTATCAAAAACCGAGCGGAATTATAGCCAATTGGACAGGGAAGCTCTAGCAATTGTCGCTGGAGTAAAACGTTTCCACGAATATGTATACGGGAGGACTTTTCGAATTATAACGGATCACAAGCCGTTAATGGGGATTTTGGCGGGAAACAAGCCAACACCTAACATACTTTCACCCAGAATGACGAGATGGTCAGAGTTCCTGGCGGCCTATTCCTACACTCTGACACACCGACCAGGGAAACAAATTTCCCATGCGGACGCTTTGAGCAGAGCGCCTTTGCCAACAACCGACGCAGACCCGGCACCAACGATGACAGCGCTACAAATTGAGACATGCCCCGATCTACCCATATCAGCGTATGATGTCGCAAGAGCCACCGCGAAAGACTCATTGACTGCCCGCGTTCTTAGCTGGGTAGGTAAAGGCTGGCCGGAGAATCTAAAAACTGAAAATTCCAAACCTTTCCGGTCCAGACAGACTGAACTTTCCATCCAAAAGGGGTGTTTGTTGTGGGGTGATCGGGTAGTAATCCCTGCTAAACTGCAGCCCAGGGTTCTTAGGCTTTTACATGAAGGGCACCCCGGAATGGTTAAGATGAAAAGCCTCGCCAGAAGTTACGTGTGGTGGCCGGGTATTGATAAGGACATAGAGTATTGGGTAAGCTCATGCCACAAATGCCAGACAATTAGACCATCCCCACCAAAAGCACCCGTTAAGGACTGGGAAACCCCTCGAGGACCGTGGTCAAGAATACACATTGACTTCGCGGGGCCTACCAAGGGGCATACTTTTCTGATTGTCGTTGATGCCTATTCCAATTGGCTTGAAGTAAAAATCATGCCATCAACGACAACAGAAGCCGTAATTAAGCAACTAGACAGCCTGTTTGCCACCCATGGCATACCAGACATTCTCGTTTCAGATAATGGGCCACAGCTAACCAGTATACCATTTGAGCAATACCTAGCCTCCCTAGGTATAAGACATGCACTAACCGCGCCGGCTCACCCGGCTGCGAACGGCAGGGCGGAGAGAATGGTCCGGTTTACAAAAGAAGGGTTAGAACGAATGGACGCTGGAGATACACAACAAAAAGTAAACCGGTTGCTCACACTCCAACACATAACACCTAGTACTATCACAAATAAATCACCAGCAGAACTACTCATGGGGCGAAAATTAAGATCTCACCTGGATAGGTTACACCCAAATTTCACCCCAGAAAACCCCCCTGACTCCTCAACACGGTTCAGACAATTCGAGACAGACGATTTAGTTTACGCTAAAAATTTCTCCGGGGACCCGGTATGGCTACCCGGGCAAATTATCCAGCTTACAGGCCCCAAATCCTACCGGGTAAAATTAGACGATGGGAGGGAATGGAAGCGGCATATAGACCAGCTTCGATCTCGAATTATGGAAAGAACCGCGGACTTAAAAACATTCACAAAAGAACACGGCGAAATGCAAACCGAGGTGGGGGGGGAAAGGCGAGAAACGAATAAAGAACTTTTTAAAAATAAAACTAACATTCAAAATGACCAAAAAGAGCCAACAAAAGACTCACCGTTTGAAGAGACCCACGAAAAGAGATCTTCGGAAGGGGCCAGCCAAGCCAGCTCGACCTGCCCCGAGGAAACGGGAGGGAGCGGCAGAACCGCTGGCCTAAGAAACTCAGGCGGCGGTAAAATGGCCGACTCACCCTTCCAGACGGTTCCAGAGAGGAGGACGGACGACACAGCAGCCCCATCCGAACCGGTCGAAGTCCTCACTGGAAATGAACCGCGCAGGTCAGGTCGAGCCCGGAAAAGCCCCACCTACCTGCGAGACTACGTCACCACGTAGGACTGAACTAAGGAGGGAGGGGTGTTCTGTATGTAAAGTGGATGACTCCAAATCTACCATTCTGATTGGCTAAGGAAAAGAACAGTGGATTGGTTCACTAGGAACCAATCCAAAGAGATACCAAAAGGGCGGCAAATCTAAATAGCTGCCATTGGCTGCAAGCAGGCAAGCCAGCCAGTATAAAAGGGCTGGCCCCGGCTTCAGCCGGTGTTCCGTTACTAACTGTTGATAATAAAAGTATTTGTTGTTGGAACCCGGTCTACCTCGTGTGTTTTCCGAATAAAACAGCGTACATCATAAATGTAAATCACCAACCCACCTCACTGTAACCTGCCCAACAACTTCTTGTTTTAAAGGCCAATGGTCCATTTTACAGAACTTGCCAAAGAATTGCAGAACATCACAGCTGTTACTATACACCTTCAAACTACACCAGGCAAACTCTTTCATTTTAAATGGAATTTAAAATAGCTACTAAAAAGAAGCGCAGACTAAAGTGTATTTATATGTCACTTGAAAATAAGCCTGTCCTGCAAGCCCGCCATAATACATATTTACAAAACCTCTAGTCTTGATTTGGGCACAAAGTCAGCGGCGTGACCTTGGGCCAGTCCTCTCTTTCTCAGCCCTAGGAAACAGGCAAAGGTAAAACCACTTCTGAAATTTTGCCCCAAAAAACCTGTAGTAACTTGTTCAGGCAGTTGCCAGGAGAGGAGGAGAGAGAGAGAGAAAGAGAGAGGCAGGGAAGCATCCACACCTAGATGTACTAGGAATTACTAGTAGTTGAGATTTTGGGAAACTGAAACCCATGCACATTTTGGGGCCTTCAGGTTAGTACTCAGCATCTTGAGAACAAGCAGTGATCCTTCTATTGTTTTATTTAGATTTATCTGAACGGCTCCATGGCACAGAGCTACAGCACGATGCCCACTGGTCAGAATTCCCCTGTCAACTCAGATCTGCTACTCGACAGTAATGGGGCCTTCCTATATGTGATGACAACTTCACAGGTGATCCATCAACTTGTTACTGTTTCCCATCCGTTTGTCAGGCAAGAAATTCTGCACTCTATCTGGGCTTAAGAAAACCTGTTAAGAAAGTCTTTGTTGTTTTCTTCTTCTGCCTGGGAGTATTTTTAAAATATAAAAAAAAAGTTATGTGGAAAATACAGCATAGGTTGCTGCGTGTATATTTTCCATTATCTCAGAGGTAAATTATTTCCCTTTATTAGATTATTGTATTATAGAGTTGATTCCTGCCTTTGGCAACTAACAGGTCTCCAGAATTCTTTTGTTTTGTTTTTTTAATTTATACTCCAGCCTAACACAGGCAGCTATACCAGAAACTTTTCTCCGAATTAGTCCCAACCAAATTAGAAGCTGCTCCTTTTATCCCTTACCCTTAGCCCATTTCTTCATTAAATCTTTCATCTTCCTTTATAACTCTTGAAATTCTGCCTAAATAAACTAAAAAGCCTTGTCTTTAGAAGAGATTTGCCATTTATATCAGTGGTCCCCAGTCTTTTTTGTACCAGGGACCGATTTCACAATTATTCATTCTTCCACGGACTGGTACCTGAGTAACGCGAGACTCCACGGCCATCGGGACGGCTCTTCATTCGAAGCTGCCCCCCCCCTTCGTCAAAACTAAGGCGCGAGGATTCCTTCAGCATCCAAACGCCGCTTTCCAACCGAAAACCCGGAAGCAACCGAAAACCCGGAAGCGCCATCAAAACAAGGTGGCAGCGCCCGAGCTTTGTGGCCTGGTAAAAAATGATCCACGGATTGGTACCGGTCCGGGGACCGGTGGTTGGGGACCCCTGATTTATATAGTCTGGTAGAAAACTTGATGCAAATTAGGTGGATTCTCCTGCTTGTGTCTGCCATAAACGTACTATTGGAATAACTTTTCCTATCCACATAAATAAAATCAGTAATAAAATTTTGTTCACTCTAACCCAGGTGTCCAAGATCCCAGTCTCAGAATGCCCTAATTTCCAAGACTGTACCTCATGCCTGCATGCAGAAGATCCCTTTTGTGGCTGGTGTGTCCTACAGAGCAGGTGAGCCTCTGATGAGAGAGTGTAGAATATGAAAGGGCTGTTTTAAAAGAAGAGAGATGGATTCTGACAGGGTTATACAATGCCCTGTTCCATTGCTAACTGAACCATGGTCTATTAAATTCAATCCAATTGCCTGGATGCACTCAATACACTGAAATCATAAATCAACTCCACTGGCTGGGTTTACAGAATGCAAAGAATAAATAGCCAGTCTTATTTTAGCCTAGCATGTTGTTGTTGAGGGCAATATGCTGACTCTGTAAACCACTTAGAGAGGGCTGAAAAGCATTGTGAAGCGGTTTTGCCATTGCTACAAACCCAGCTTCTTTCTCTTCATCTCTAATATGACTGGCAGGTGTACCCGGAAATTGGAATGTGAACGCCATGAGTTGGCCAATCACTGGTTCTGGAGTTATGGAGATGAGAGCCAGTGTTTGAGAGTGGAAGAAATTTTACCAGCCAACCAGAGTCGAGAAACACAGACAGAGGTGCGTGAAATAGCAGGAAACTGAAAAGTGGATTTATTATAATTTAGCAACTGACCTTTCCATCATCCTATGAATATCTGCATGTATGAAATGAAACTTTTTGCATTGCTTGGATTAATCTCAAGTCTGTTTTCCCCCATATGCCTCAAGGTATTATTGTTAAGAGGGATAATGCATAAATTAGTATCTCGCTCAAATGTATAAAATGCTTTGTCTTCCAAAGATTTAACATTGAAGTGTTAAATCACATTTAAACCAAAGACTTCAATTGCCTTATACTCCAAGAAAATAGTATATGTTTCCTGTCCTACTCAGATCTCCTTGTTGGTCCCCAATCTCCCTGCATTGGGTGAAGGAGAACATTACCACTGTGCCTTTGGGATCCAAGAAAGCCAGGCCCAGCTGCAAAACTCTTGGATCCGCTGCTTATCACCTGTTCCTGAACAGGTGCCACCTATCCAAGAAGGCAAAGGTAAGCATGGGGCTTATGTATGACTCCTATACTGAGTGCATTACATTCTGATGCTATTTAATAAGGGACGTTATTCGCCAGAAGCCCTACAAATGCAGTGGAACTGCAGTGATAGAAAAACCATAGTATGCTAATGGAAAAGTAATACATCAGCAATTTAGGCTTTAGCTATATGACATTTAAATTTAAATAATTTCCCTATCAATTAGAATAGAAGCAACTTAGCCGATGAAACCCTGCTTTTGGGGCTAAATAGCAGTGAAGGCACTGGAGCAGGCAAGCCTACTGTTCTTATGATATGACTTGACTGATGATGAGTCCCCAAACTGATGTGTAAGTAAAATATAGAGTAGAAAAAGAGCATCAAACCCTTCTCAAATCAAGGAGTTGCCTGTATGTTGATAGTTGACTTTGCTCAATATCTGCAATCAGGTCACGGTTAAAATCAGAGCAGCCCCTTGAAAAGTTGCAGCCTTAGTTATTGCTTTCTGGTCATCCACATTAGGATAATGAAATACTTTTATTTAAGGAATGAAATTTCCTAAACTTATTCTCCTTTGAGCCCCCCTAAATGCAAAAAAAAAGCTTAAAAATCATAATGATTTAATTTACAGGATAATTTACTCAGAGAGAATGTTTGCTCTGAGAGCTGTAGTAGGATTAGTGTGTGCAAAGTATTTCCCTGCCTTACTCAGATTGCACAGTGGGAGTAGACTTCTCTGTTGTCTAAGGAAACCATTGTATGATTCTCAAACTATCAGTCTTCTTGCTTTACCTATTCTTGCAACTGTGCATATAGAGATAAACCCTTGTAGCCCATCTGTTACCTCTCATGAAGACCTAACAAACTGACAAATGTTTCCAAGGTTTTAACACTTAACAAGAATAATTCTGCTCCTGGTTCTAGTTCCTAGTCCAAGTAAGAAATAGTCCTAGTCAGAAGTAAGATTAAGGCTTAGATCCTGCTAAGATGATATTCTTGCCTATAGTTGTTCCCCTTTGGACACTTGGTTAGTACTTGCTTGGTCACTTGCCCATATTTTTTGAAAAAATCCAGATCAAGCACTACCAAGTCAAGTACAACGTTGCTACTCAGGTTTCCCTGTCATGTTGGTTTTCTGTCCAGAGGGACTTCCAAGTAAGGTGGACCTGCCCAACAGCCCTAACCTGCAGTGTGAAATGGTGCAGGCCTGTCATTTGAGTAACAGTATTTCCTCTTATTTGTTTATTGTATTTATCTTGCTTTGAGGGGTGGCTGCACAATATGCACATTCGGTATTCTCGGTTTCAAAAGCCAGCTTTGCTGTCCAACTTCAAGATTACCCCTCAAGCTATCTTTATTGGTTTGGATGTTTCAAAAAAAGTGCTGTTATGAGCTATATTATCACATAAAAATTTTATTTATATTATACAGTTATATAGTATACAACAGTAGCATACGATAGGCTATAACAAATGCAATTTTTAGAAAATTCTTTTAGCACGTGGAAGATATTTCAAGATAAGAAGGCTTGTTTGTATAAATGTTGTGTGGGCATGTGTGACAAGTTCTCTCTTGCTGGCTACTTGGATGGGGAGAAATTGATTTCACATACCTCTCCTTTCTCTTCCTCAGACCATGTGACTGTGATGTTAGCTCTGATGTTCCAGGATGTTGTCATAACCTCTCTGGGATTTTCCTTCTACGACTGTAATGCAGTGAGCCAACTCGCTGATTCTACCCCGTGAGCGAATGTTGAGTGGGGATGGAGGCAGGGTGAGGTGGGGGTGGCAAAGGCTGCAGGTTGATGACTAATAAAAGGCCTTAGATTAAAGCAGCATCGCATCTGTTTTTGCATTAAAATTTTGGATTTTTGCACGTGAAAAGTGGAGTAATCATATTTATTTCTAAAGTGTGCAGATTACACAGGTACATCTATATTTCTCATTTTTCATAATTTATCCTGGTGACAAAAATGTCATGTGCATACCCTAGACACACCCTAGAATGTGAAGTCTTCTCCTTTC
Source organism: Laticauda colubrina (assembly GCA_015471245.1). Classification (NCBI taxonomy): domain Eukaryota; kingdom Metazoa; phylum Chordata; class Lepidosauria; order Squamata; family Elapidae; genus Laticauda; species Laticauda colubrina. The sequence continues at coordinate 25,652,297 of BLBF01000021.1, read as the reverse complement.
ATCAATATCATCTTCCTCAGCTACCTCTGGGTCAAAGGTTCAATCTTTGCTGCTTGCTCTAACCATGAGAAACCTACTTACTTTAGAGAAAGACAAATAGGAGGTTCTTCTCAGCAGGCTGAGGTTTTTAGGAGAGGAACCTTCTTATTTCTTTACAACTCAGTGGGGTATTGAAAAGATTAGGAGATTGAAATTCTGACCATCAACAGGATATGTTTCCTAGAAGTAAACAGAATATTACCAAAGTTGCTATGGGGATAGTGGTTGACAAGAGAAAAATCAGGTTAAAAATGGGCTGGATTAATCTCTGTTTGGAATGCTGCTGATTTCTCCATGCTAAGCCTCCTTCCCTCTTTTTCCCAGGCACATAACCCAGAGTAGAGCTGTGTTTCTCAACCTTGGAAAGTTGAAAATGCTAGCTGGGGAATTCTGGAAGTTGAATCCACACATCTTCAAATTGCTATGGTTGAGAAACCCTAAGTTAAGGGCTTGGAAAGAATTCCAACTGCCAAGTTTTTTTTCCTTGCCTTGCTGATCTCACATAATCTTAATTAAAGGTAGTTTTTATTTTATCCTTGTTTCTACAATAGATGTGGAACATGTGTAGACAGCCCCTGGATGTGCCACTGGTGTCCATCTAGTCATCGTTGTGTCTCTGAAGGGCCCTGCCCAAATGCAGAGGCGCTTGTCTCCAACCACAAGGTGAGAAACATACACTTCAGAGCATGGGTCTCCTAGCTTTCAGAACAAATGGGCAGGAAAGAACACAAAACCTGAAGTTGCACCTAATCTGTCCATTTCTCCTAGGCATTGGCTGAAGAATTCCAGGAACAATCTTGGGGTCAAGCTGCCTGTCCCAGTGTGGGAAGGGATGGAGAAATCCCCCTGATTCCTGTTAATGTGGAAATGCCAATAAATCTGGTGGCCTGGAATCTACACTTAGTGACAAGCCAGGTAAATCAGAGTCCTCAAAAGAGGCATGGAGGTCAAAAAGCGCAGGCTTTGAGACATCCTTTGCTTTGGGATGCCTACGTGTGATGCAACATGAAATATGCTAAAACTCTCCTCCCTTAAATAATTCTGAATATTGGAAGGATGTCTGTGATTCCTGGAAATGTGGGATTAAAGGTGGGCTAACTTTGGGGGCAAAATTGGAAAGAACAGGGGATGTGTTATACCCTCCATCTATCCTTTAGGATCCAACAACAGTCTTCTGTGTATTGGAAGTGGAAGGAGTCCCGATTTTTGTTCCAGCATCCCTGGAAGAAAGGGATGAGGACACATCCCATCATGTGAGGTGTCAGTCTCAAACATATCGTTACACCCAAGCTCTCTCAGAACTGCGTGTACCTCTCTATATCATAGTGGGGGATAACCAACGCCTTGATAGCTATGAAGATTTGTATGGTAAGGGAATGGGGTTTTGTGATGTGTGATGTGTGCAGATTTCTGATTTAAGGGAATCTTTGCCTTTGATTCTAAAAAAGGGGAAATAGGCTTCTACCTTCTATGGATTCAAAATCTTTTCTGAATCTTTGTGATCAGTGCATTATTAAAAATGGTGGAATGATATGAAAATTTTGAGATTGTGTTGGAATAATTTTAATTAGTTTGCCAGCAATTACTCACTTTAAACAACACTTTGGAAATAAGATGGAGTAAAAAATTTCAAATCATCTTTGTTGAACAATTCTTTTAATTTTAGTATGCTACACTAATTAACCGAACAAAAAGTATAGATACAATTTTAATAGCAATAGCCATAGCATTTAGACTTGTGTACCACTTCAGTGCTTTAAGCCTTCTCTAAGAAGCTTACAGAGCCAGCATAATTGCCCCCAACAATCTGGGTCCTCATTTTACCTATCTCAGAAGGATGGAAGGCTGAGTCAACCTTGAGCCGGTGCAGTCAGCAGAAGTACCCTGCAATGCTGCATTCTAACCACTGTGCCACCACCGCTTTTAACCATATTTTAACCATATAATATAGCTTCAGAATTTCTCAGCTGATCATTTTGAAGTTATCTTCTGTTTTAATGCAGATTAACAAAGATCTAGATAAATGGTCTAGAAAGGCCAGTTAGACTGGGACTGCATCACTCAGATCATAAAGATAACAGTTCCATCATATTATGCTCTGTTTAAATCACACTTGGAGTACCTTGTGCTGTGTTTAATTCCAAACGCTGCATTTATAAAAGAGAATGGGTTTGAAGGGGATTCTTGGCAGGGAATTTAAATCAACTCCTTTGAGGAAGAATTAAAGGAGTTGGTCTACAAGAGAACATGGATGAGTTACAGTGGTCTAAAGAGCTGTCACATGGAAAAAATGGACCTGTTATCTATTGCAGCTGAAAGCAGAACAAGGATGACCATCTTTCAGGGATGGTTAGTGGATCCCCAGACTGAAAAGGGGATTAGATTAGATGTTCAATATTTTGCATTTCAATTCATGTATTCTTTTTTTTGATAAAAGTTTTTTTTTTTACACATCTCTTCAAGTGAGCAACGTGATTCTAGGTTACAACATTTATACATCATAATTACATTTCCAACTTTCTTATCTAATTTCATATCAAATCATTATCTATTCAACTGATCTTTAAATAAGTTCTTCATATTTCAATTCATTAATTCAATATCAAAATAATTTAATCCTCACATATATTTTCCAGTCTTTTTCCCCTATTATTTCCATTTTCAGCTTACCATCTATTTTATATTACATTATTCATTATTATCTTCATTAATTTTCTCAAAGCCAATATATAATAAACAAACAAAAAAAAAGAGTAAAAAATGAAATAAAACTAATATATTCAGGTTCCACATGGTATATCCCCCAGTCTACAATAAATCTTATATTTATTCCAGATATATTCATATAACCATTTCATATTTTTTCTTTGTTTTCATTTAGTCAAAGTTTACCTATGACATTTTATTAATTTTTCATTCCCTTTTTAATCATAATATAATACTCTCATTGCAAATACTTTACTTTCCAATGTAATCCTTTCTGGTTTACCATATTCTCTATTTTCTCATATCCTATATAATCAATTACATTTTCTATTTCATGTCTAATATAATATGTATACAATAAAGAAAAAGAAAAAAAGAGAAAATTAAGTTTTCTTTTTGTTTCCATTCAACCAAGTTTAACCTATAAAATTTTATTTAATTTTCATTCCACCCTTTTTGGTCATAATAGCATAATTTTTTCTAGTTTACCTTATTCTCTGTTTTTCTAATATCATTTGAATAATCAGTATATATATGATTTAATAACAATAAAACCACCTTAATTTCTCTTACTCTATCATCATTTTTCTCATATATAATTATATAATAATCTTAAAGTAATTCCCAATAAGTTTTAAACTTCAAATCTCCCCAATCTATATTTCTATAATACCAAAATACATTTCCATGTGGTATCCCCCCTTTATATTATCTTTAACCCTTATCTCTAAATCTCTTGGCCTTATCATTTCTTATAATTATAACCAGCTTTCCCTTTTCTAAGCTTTTCCGGTCTTTCCTCTTAACTCCTCTTTTTTCCTCTAGTATTGTTATTATTTTCATCTGCCAATCGCTTATTTCCCCCCCCCCCACACTCCCTTTCCTGTTCTCTCTTTTGAAGTTTCTTCTTTTGAAGTTTAATCTTGGGTGTATTTTCCCTTTTATTTATTACATCTATCATCAATGTCTTAATTTTGATTCCTTTCATGTCTTTTTGCAATGTCCCTTGTTCTTTGTACTCTTCTAAGCTGCTTTCCTCTTCTTTTAACTCTGCCTCCTTGAATTTTCTTTGTTCTTCTGTGAACTGCATCGCCATTAATTTTTCTGCCAGTATGTCCAATAATTCCATTCTTTTTTTTTAACATTCCTCTCACAGTTTGCAGTTCCAACTTGATTTTTTGTCGATTTCTTCCATTTTTTTTAATCAGTTGAGTTATTCTTTATTTTATTAAAAGTCAGAATCTTTTATTTTAGTCCTTGCCAAAAATATCTGTTTATCTCAATTCCTCTTGTTAATCCTGTCTCCTTGTCACAATCAATACCAAACAGTCCCAAGATATTATCTTCGCTTGTCCCTTTGCTGCAATTCTTTTTTTTGTGCTTCTGGGGTTATTGTTATCATATAGACTTTTATTTTATTTCATTTCTCATTCACAGATTTGTAAGACCACTAATTTTCCATGAAATCATAAGAGAAAAAGTGCCTTTAACCATTAGATGGCGCTCTATAATGCTTTCCACTTTTCAAAGTTCTTTCTTCTCTTTTCAATTGTTAATTTTCAACCATTAGCTCTTTTAAATATAGTCAATTCCAGACAAGTCCAGCATTCTGTCCAATGCCTAATTAATGCCAGTTTCTGTATCTTATTCCAAATTTGGTCTCTAATTCCGTTATAGTCCTTTTATAATCTGGTTTTTTATTTACCTTATAATTTCCTCTTATTTTCCATTCGCTGCCACCACACTCTTAAACGAGGGCTCTTTTCTTCTGTTTCTCGGGGTTGTTAAAGAAAAATCCAAAATTCTTTGCCTGGTTACAGGCCACTCACCGCTCCAGCAGACATTTAGGTCCTGGAAGCTTTCTGTCTTCAGGGCAGCCATTAAAACTGTTGCTACCTCCTGTCTTCAGGGGGAGTGTATCTTGCCAGGGAGGGGAGATGCGGTTCCCCTCAACCCAGCTGGCTGTCTCCCCCTCTTCTCCCACCCCTCCAAGGTGGGTCCGAGATGGATCCGGTCCCATGGGGACCCTCCAACAGGAGAAGCACAGATCGAAGCAACGCACGATCGCAGTCTTCGGTCTGTCTTTGACGGAAGTGCCACCGGAAGCCCCCCAATTCATGTATTCTTATACTTATAAGAACGTTCAGGGTTTCTCTTTTTTGTCAGACTAAATGCCACAAAATCAAAAATGGAAATATCTTTTACTTTAGAGCAAAAATATCTGAAAGTATGGGTTATAGAACTGCTGAAAAATTAGTCTAAGTCTAGAGTTCCAGTGATCCATTTAATGAAAAAGTTGTAATTGTCATACGTTTTTCCTCTATTAACCACACATCCCTTTCAGCCATACAAACGTCTTTCTCCTTACAAATATGCAAGAATTCTCCCCATTGCTTGAGCAATGTTCTTTCTTATTTTGAATTTGTTTATTCATAATGTTCTGTTGATACTCTTGTTTTCTTTTTTTAATTTAAAAAATAAGCTGGGCAGGGAAAGGAAGACAGAGGTTAGTGATTATGGTTTGGGTTTCACTCAAGAGCCTTTCCCAGAATACCAAAACGGCCCTATTGTGCAGGACAAAATGCATGATCCAAAAGAAACAAATATTTGTTATCTCTTTAAAAAAGACATAATTCATGGAAGCTTAAAATCTAGTTCAAAATACTTTTTAAGCTTGGATTTTCCCAACTTTTAGGATGCCCATCAATGTCTTGCTCTTCTAAATATCCTGTAGCTTTGCACTAGCTCCATGATGGTGAACCTTTTGCATGTTGTGTGCCAAAAGTGCACTCGCTCACATGCCTGCACCCATGATGAAATTTGCATGTGACTCCCCTGCCCCCTGTGCATGCATGTGCAACCCCCAGCATGTGCATTGTGCACCTCTGCATGTGCATCCCTGCACCACATACCTCTGCACATGCATGTGCAACCCCTGAATGTCACATGCCTTTGCGCATGCACATGCATCTCCACCTGCATATGCGTGGCAGATACCTAACCATCAGCTGGCTGGCGCACATGCATATGCATTGAGGTTCTTCCAGGTGACGTCTTGTGTGCCAGCAGAAGTGGCTCTGTATGCCACTTTCGGCACACATGCCATAGGTTCGCCATCACGGTACTGCCGTGTTTCTCCAACAATACGCCCCCCAATTCGGAAGACCCAGCATGTTTTCCAGGCATAAAATGAAATTAAGCCCCTCCTCACCAAATGTAGGCCTAGTTTAAAACATGCGAAATTGGGGGGGAAGGCGGGGGGGAACTTGCCATTAGGAGTGCCCCGCGGGCAGCTACACCTCACCATCAGCCTCTCCTAACAGCCAATCATGGTGGAGCATGGAGGGCTCCCTTACCTCGATCAGCAGGCGGGCAGCATCGGCGTGGATGTCCGGCAGCGTTTCAGCCACGTCTCAGGCCTCCACAGCTTCCACAGTTCCCACCGGTGTTGGCACCTCTCTTGCCAGCCAACAAGAGTGTCTGAGTCGCTCCTGCTTTTCCCCTATCACCGTAACAACAGAAAAAAAAAAGATTTTGAGGTACCTGGGAGTGCCACAGGCTGCATTTTGGTTTAATCCCGAGAGGCTGGGTGGGCGGAAGAAGAGTCGAGCCAGCGTCTCTGCTGCTGCTACCCTTGGTGCTCCAGCCTCAGGCTCTGCAACTTTGCAAACATCCCGGTGCACAGCCTGTTCCTGCATTCCAAGCGCCCAGGCCAAGCTGCAGCTGTCCCTCTCTCACCACCGCCGTCTCCAACAACAGCGGGAGCAGCGGCAGGAACCATGGAAGCGTTTCAGCCGCTTCTCACATGGGGGAGCCCCCTCTGTAACTTCTACAATTCCTGCCGCCGCTGCTGCTGTTATTGGAGACAGCACTGGCAAGAGAGGGACACTGCAGCTTGGCCTGGGCGCTTGGAATGCAGGAACAGGCTGTGCACTGGGACTTTTGCAAAGTTGCAGAGCGCGAGACTGGAGCACCAAGGATAGCAGCAGTAGAGACGCTCGCTCGGCTCTTCTTCTGCCCACACAACCACTCAGGGTTAAACCAAAACGCAGCATGCGGCGCTTCCAGGTACCTCAAAATCTTTTTTTTTTTTCTGTTGTTATGGTGATGGGGGAAAAGCGAGAGCAACTCAGACACTGTTGTGGAAACAGCACTGGTGCACGGGGGGGGGGAGAAGAAATTAATTCACCCCCAAAAAGACATCCTAGCTGTTTTTTGCCTCCCCCCCCAAAAAAAATAAGGCCCGGCCTTATTTTGTAAGAAACACAGTAGCTTATCTTCCCTGGATAGCAATGAATAGCAATGTCCAGCATAGAGAAGGTAAGCAGGTAAACTGGTGTTCACCTCGTGTCTTTTTGCCTCCCCTCAGTGACTTTGTACAACTGTTCTGTTGACCGTTCGGACTGCAGTCGCTGCAAAGCAGCCCCCCAGCATTTCCACTGTGTCTGGTGTCAGCTGGAAAAAGAGACTGGCTGTGTCTATGAGAACTCCTGCCCATCCAAAGTTGGTGTGGCTACTTGTCCATCACCCGTCATCTACTCGGTGAGAAGCAACATCACTGGGCCCGTAGTCTCCCTGCCTAGTTGTTCTACATGTAGATTTTTATTTTTTAATATAGGAATAAATATAAAGATTTTCCCTTGAAACCTCAGATCTCGATTTACCACCTTAGTCTTGCCACTTACACACATACCTACCACTCTTTCAGTAATTCACTAGATAGAGTCAAAGCTCTTCTATGGTGAGCCAACTATCTCAATCCACTTACCTTTCAGTTCCATTGGGAGTACCTCAGTATATAGGAGAGGTGCTTGGTTGTAACATTGGTGCTAATATGTCTGTCTTTTGTTTTAACAGAATTTGAAGAAAGCAGCTAGTTTACAGTTGCAATGTCATAATGCCATATAATCCTGTTTCCTAGATATCTCCACTCACTGGACCTTTGGAAGGAGAAATGGCTCTCACTGTGATAGGATCCAACCTGGGTCATCGCTTTGAAGACGTGGCCGGAAGTGTGCTTGTAGCTGGGCTACCATGTGTTCCTGATCCAGCTCAGTACATAGTTTCCACTCGGTAAGGGCTACTCCCCACACGCAGCCAGTTTTTTTTAAACCAAAGCAGTGAATATTTGGTTTAGAGCTGCACAGAGATATGATCTTTAAGGAAATTGGCAGGAATTAATTTGACTAACATTGTTTTGCTTATTAAGTCTGAATCACTCTGTATGAGCTGATGATAAGTTGAGTGTGTCATCTTCTTATGAGATATTAAATGTAAATACAGTGCATGCAGAAACTATTCAAATCCCCTTCACTTTTGTCAAATTTGTTATGTTGCAGCCTGATTCTACAGGTGTTGAAATTAATTTTTTTCTCATTAATCTACATTCCGTATCCAAAGAGAAAACAGAATTTTAGAAATGTCTGTAAATGTACTAAGCTAAAATGTGAGTTTCTTGTTTTTGCTTTAGCATATTGTTTGAATCTAACAGTTTGTAAAGGAAATATGGTTTAGCATGATACATGAATTTGATCAATAGCAAATTATTTCACAAACTATAAGGAAATCACAATTTAGAACGATATATAAAACTAGTCTATGATTTGTTGCTTTTATGATACTAATCTATTATGTTTCAAGAATTTGCCTCAGCCTGATATAAAGTTGTCTTTCATCTGATAAAAGTTCTTTCCTGTCTTTAGATTCTGTAACCAGTCAATTTCTTGGATACCAATAACTTCTAATATTAAAGAAATAGTATGTCTCTGGAGTAGGAACCTCCATTTTTTCTGTCTACATGTACAGTACTTAATACTGTTCTTTTTTTCAATGAAAAAGCTTCAAACACAACCTTTCCATAGGGGAATACAACGGTTTCTGAAGCCTTAAGCTATGCAATTGGTATAGCATTCATTCTCAGGTGGCCATTAACATTCCTATCAAATAAAGGGCTGAGGAAAGCCAGAATGCCAGGCTGAATCTATGGCTAAGCTGAACTCCAGAGCTTTTGTCCAAAACCAATCAAGAACAGGAACTGAAAACTCCTCTTATTTCTGATTCTGTACGATATTGTTCTCAGCTAATGAAACTTATTTGAAAAAGGGTTCTCACGAGAGCCTCTACCCTTTCTCCATTCTTTAAAAATGCAGCCCTGCTGTGAATTTCTTCAGTCTTTCTCATAATAGGGCCTTCCTGCTGTTCCCTACAGGATTATCTGTAATGTGCCCCCTGGAAAGCGAGGTTTATCTGGCCCTGTTCAGGTCACCATTGGAGATCGCCCCACGGGGATTTCCAAGAACCACTTCACCTACCAGGTCGGTGTCTGACAGAGGAGGTGGGGACATTCAGAGTTTGTCCTAAGGAAGCTTGAAACTGAGTATAAGGATGGGCTGAGCTAGGCACATTGGTTTGCAATGTGCCTGTGTCATGGTTATTAGGGGGGTGAGGAGGGGTGAGGAAAGACAAGCCAGATGCTGTGAATACCACCAACACTGCCCATCAGCCCTCACAATTGCTTCCATTCTCAGGATCCGACCCTGTTCAATGTACACCCAGGACTTGGTCCCATGGCTGGAGGAACCCGAATAACCATCTCTGGTGAGGACCTCCTAACTGGCCCTGAGATTACTGTCAGCGTGGGCAACCTGCCCTGTATTCTGTGAGTAAAATGGCTTCTTTTCATCTTCTCTCCCTCCTCTCTCTTTATTTCAGGGCTCCCCAAACATGGCAACTTTAAGGCTTGTGCACTTCAACTCCCTAACTTAGACCTTTGCTGGGAGTTGAAGTCCACAAGGCTTAATGTTGCCAAATTTGGAGACCTCTGCTTTATTTTCTCATAATCCTCTCCAAGTCCTCATATCGCCTCTTTACTTTACATACCAACAGTGAGGAACCTGTGGAACCCAGAGCCATTGTGTGCCGTACCAGTGCCAGCTTGATGCCCCAGAGAGCAACTGTTCGTGCCAAGTATGGTGTGGCACTGCGTGAATTTCTGGAGAAGCCCTTCCTTTATACACCTAATCCACAGCTCACTGGGGCCTTCCCATCTACCAGCTTCCATGGGTAAAAGCCTGAGGCATCATTTTATCTGGCTTATGAGTTAATACTGTATATGAGCTTGCATGTTATAAAACATTTCTTTGCTTGACAAAGAAAAAGTTAGCCTTTTTTTTAAGAGGATACATGGTTGTATATTAGCAGCACAATCTGCCTTCTTTGGCGAGAAGGGAGACCAAAGGATTGTTTCTACAACATTCATAACCATATACTCTGTGTGTGTGTAAACACACACACACACACACACTTCATGCTGTTGCCCTTTGCACAGAAAAAGATTAAGACATAATAAGAGAAAGAAATTAAAGGCATGAAATAAGAAAATATAGCCTGGATAACCTCAGCACCATTCCCTATATCTTTTCATAGTTTTGATCCTTGCAAATCATCGTTGCTTCCACCATGTTTGTATAGTACATCACATTTGTGGGTGGGAGGCTGGATATCTGCACCTGTATGTGTGCCCATGGTTTTCAAACAGTCTTAATTCCTGGTGACTACCTGGATTTGTCACTACAGTATTCCTGGCAAGATTTTTCAGAATTGGTTTGCCCTTGCCTACTTTCTAGGACTAAGAAATAGTGACTGACCCAAGGTTACCTAGCTGGTTTAATATGTCTAAGGCAGGTCTAGAACCTCTAGAAACTACTTACAACATTGTCATTATGTCCACTGCATCACCCCGGTAGCCGTTTGTCATTATGACTGACTGCAGGGATGCTCCAGCCCTCCTGCTTATCTCCTCCCATACCCATCCTACCTTGGGCCTGCTCCCCACTCCACTGGGCCCTCCTCACCCCATGTCACCCATCATGAGATTACCTTTCAAAGACCTCTAAAACTCAAGTTAGGAAGGCCGCTCCATTGCTGGGCCCTATGGTGTGATCCTGGAAGCAGGCACCATTTTCTGAGCATTGAATTGTGGTCTCTTGGAAAATAGCAGTCACTTCCAGGATCACATCATATGGCTCAGCAATAGAGCAATTTGCTTTTCTAATGTGAGCTCCACAACATTCCACAGGGATAAGTATTCCGCAAGTAGGGGAAAGTTTAAGTCTTAGGTTTTAAGGGAGAGAAAGAAATGGGACCAGGTTTGTGTTTTGGGGTGGAACTCTGATATGAAGCCACAGTGAAGAAAGAAAGGTGGAGCTGTTTTAGAGAGCAAGAGAGTTTTGAACAATGGAAATAAGGGGTGCAAGGACATTTCAGGAATGGGGAGCAAATAGGAGAACCTCAAAGTTAAGGCTGAGTTCAGCTGTCCAGGATCTCTTCCATCATAAGTTTGTTCACAATGGCTATATCAGACCAATGGGTGGTAAAATATTAAGACAGATATCTTTGTGGATGCTGATGTTTCTCAGGGGTGGAAGGATTATCCAGGTGGAGGGGACAAATTTGGATGTGGTGCAACAACCCCTCATCAAAGCCATCTTGGAGCAAGAGAAGATGCCCACAGGCAAAAGCATCCGGAAAAAAAGATCCTGTGATTCTTTGCATGGCCCTCATGCCCCATTGTCCTCAGCTTCCTCAAGGTCCTGTGTTGAGGTGGGCGATCTGTTGGAGGTGAGTACAGGAAAGAGAAGAAAAAGTTATGACTTGGTTGGAGGCTGCAGTTCAGGAACAATTCCCCTGCCATCTTCTAATTATTTTTTTGTATCTTCACAGTGCTGGGAACCTTGCTGTGCTAATTCATCCACTCTCCTACTTTGTCCATCGCCAGCTGTGCCACCCAATGCTCACTTCCGCCACCTTGTTTTTGAGCTGGATGGATTCCACGTTCCTTTTAGCAATGCCAGCGGAGGACAAGAATTCTCCTACAAACCCAATCCCCGCCTGCGCTGGCCTGGTCGGGAATCCACTGGCCGTCCTTTTAGTCTTAAACCTGGCAATGTCCTGGACATAGAGGTAAGGGGCATTAGGGGAAGCAGCCCCAGGAATGGTGGAAGCTGGGAACGGGGGGGGGGTCTTGATATGATGTGCTAATCCTCCTTGTTTTTCAGTACAATGATACTTAGTGGAGCATTAGCACTTGCTCATTAGCACTTCTGAAACCTCAGTCCTTTCTTTCTGTCTTGATTCATTACAATAGTTAACAGAATTACCCCAAATTGCATTGCGCTGGTGTATCGAGTCTCATGCCCTAGAACTTTTGGTCATATTATCAGAAGACAGCAATATATAATTTGGAACAATTAAATCACCACTTTTGGAAGTATATATCATCTAAACCAGGGGTGGGATTCAAAAATCCCAGCAACTGGCTCTTTGCCCAGTTGCTGGGTGGGCATGGCCATGATGAGAGTGGTCTACCAGAACTTCCTGTTTCTGGCTTCCAGTGGGTCTCCAGAACTCCCCCGGACCTTTGGGAGGGCAAAAACAGCCACCCCTGGGCTCTGGAGGCCCATTCTGGAGGGCCAGAAACAGGCCTATTTCTGGACTTCTGGTACTTCCGGGAGGGCCACTTTTCACCCTTCCAAGGGTCCAGAGACCTCTAGGCCTCTGGGAGGGTGAAAACAGCCACCCCCGGGCTCTGGAGGCCCTCCGGAAGCCGGAAACAGGCCCATTTCCAGACTTCCGGAAGGCATGTTTTTTCCCCCCTCCCAGAGCCTCTGCATGGACCCTGCACTTACCTCCATCAAAAATGGGCCATGTGGAGACTCAGAGGAGGGGAGAGATGGCAGGGCCAGCCAGTCGGTTGAAATACCGGTTTGGTGAACCAGATGTAACTTTAACATCCGGTTCACTGGAACCGGTCCAAACTGGTAGAATCCCACCCCGGTCTAAACCACTGGTAGTAAGCGTTATCCTGCTAGAGAAAATAATGAGTCTTGGGAGTCTGCAGGGAGAGAGAGATGAGAGGGAGGGGGGGTAGATAAGACTTAGACAAGCATGGCCTCCAACTTGGTGGAAAGGGGGCCATAATGAAGTAATTGCAATTCTTGAATGTCAATTGCACCTGTGACTTTTTTTTGTACTCCTCTTTAGGGAGAAGGTTTGAACCTCGGCATCAGCAAGAACGAAGTGAGGGTCTTCATAGGCAACAGTGTTTGCACCGTGAAGACTCTTACGCTTACCCATTTGTACTGTGAGCCCCCTCTGCAACCACCACAGCCGTTTAATACTTCTTCTGTGTTGCCTGAGTTTATAGTGAGTTCAAAAGTAACTGAATGGGTTTGAAAATATTGTAGGAACATCACAGCCATTCCCCACTCACCCACCACACACATTGTTTCTGGCCCTTAGACCTTTGCTGATGTTTCCATATGGTAGAAAAAGCTCTTCCTTCCTGAAAGACTTTTGAAAAAAAAATCTATATAATCCCAGATGTTGTCAGATACAATTCTTCCTTGTTAGCAACAGGATTTCCTTTGAGTGTATAGCATGATCACACCCTTTGAATAATAATTTGCATAATGAAATTATTCTGATTGCATAATCACTTAGATTCAATTCAGTTTCCCACTCCACCCATAAAGCAGAAGAAAGGTTTGCACAATAAAATTAGTTTGGTTTAATGGCTCTTTTAATAGCTTCCCTCCTGGTCCTTTAGTGGCAGAGCAGAGAATTATGCGGAAAGAGTGGCTTTTGCAAGTGGTTGAACCATGTAATGTAGTGCTATCTTTGGAGATAAACATTGGTTATTCAACTTTCTATGCATCCTTAGTGCAAATATAAATAATAAAATAACTAACCAATTAATATATGTGGGTTTGAAATTTTCATCTTTCTCAAAGGGTTTTGATTGATATTTGGGATTAGAACTGGGAAACTCCCAGTACAGGAATTGATTGTATAACTCATATTCTTACATACCATGCAGAATCAGTGCATAACCTGCACATTTTTATGTTATTGTTTTATTCTTCCATCAAAAAGTAGCTGCCCTTCACACAGACTTGACTGGGTGGTGTACAATAAAAAACAAGCCATAAAATGAACAACATTAAAAACATTTCACAACTTTAAAAAAAAAAACCATTAAAAGACAAGGAGAAAGCAGATTCAGTGTAGTTACAGGCAATGTAACCATTCCATGAATTCCACATTTCCTTGAAACCCCCAAACCTGTTGACACAGTCACGTTTTGAGGGATTTCTGGAAGTTACCAGGGATGGGCCAGTCTCACTTCAAGGGAAATGATGTTCCACAGGGCAGAGGCCAAGGCAGAAAAGGTCCATGGAACCCGCCAGATATAACTCCTTTACACATGGGGCCCACAATATACCTCTTCTGAGGTAAATATAACCAGGCAAATATAACCAGGGGGAAGCTGTCCCTCAAATAATCAGCACTTGTGTCACGAAGAGTTTAAATGATATCACCAGTACTTTGAGTTGGATTCAGGAGCAAAAGATAACCAGTGCAGCTTGTAGAACAGAAGTTTAACGTGCTGTTTTAGGGATACATATAGCTGCTCATACCACTGCATTTTGCACCAAGGTGAAGCTTCTATATTCTCTTCGATGGAAGCCCCATGAACAAAATCTTGCCTTATGCAAACAGATCTTCAGACATGACCAAGTCCCCTTTTTGCTGCTTTATTGGTACATTGAATCCCCAGATCCTAATTGGACCAATACTGGAAATTCACTAATTCTTACTTATTCTTAATATGAGTAGTTGTTAGCAATAGCAGGCAATTAAGTATACATTGATTGTTTTTTTTTAATTCTATACATAAATGTAAACTTTCCTGTGGGGTTCATCGAAGAAATTCAGTTCATCAACCTTCCTTAATGATCTTAAGATGGGCACCATTAGGAAAGTCTTCCCCAATCTGCTAGGGGCATGGACTTCAGTTCCTAGCGTCCCTGTTGCTTGGGAAACATAGGAGGTGAAGCTCCCAGATCAGGTTTAGGACCAGAGCTCAGACCTTTTGAGACCAGACTTATTCCTGGTCTCCTTGTATTTTAGCTCTTGTAAGGGATTTCTGCTTTGACAGATTATTTAGTCCTTATAATAGCACGGTTTATTGAAACAGGCAACTATGTATCAAATGAATCTTGTATGCGGTCTTCTTGCAGGTACAGATGGGAAACCTGCACCTGGATCTTGGTCGTGTCCGCTATGATACAGAACCACCATCTAGTTTTCCCCCACAAGCCCAAATTGGGCTGGGTGTAGGGGCAGCAGTGCTGGTAGTTATAGTCCTGCTTCTCATTTTAATGTACAGGTATATCACACCTTCAGAATCACTGGGAGCCTGGGAAGCAATGTTGTTTCCTTCCTGTGAAATTTAGTAATCTCTTTTTCTTGGTCTCTTGATAGACGAAAGAGTAAGCAAGCCTTGCGTGATTATAAGAAAGTCCTCGTGCAGCTTGAGAACATGGAGATCAGTGTCGGAGACCAGTGCCGCAAGGAATTCACTGGTATGAAATGGGCTTGGCATTAGCTTTTCCCCTATTGGACATGCTCCCTGGGTTGAATCACTAGATTACTGCTCCCATCATTTGCAGCCGAAAGAGCAGGTGGTTGTGTGAACTGGAGATGATGTATATGTAGCATAACAAGCATTCAAGAATACCTGATCAGGAAGGGTCAGATTAATTAATCTGCAGGAAAGAGGAAGGATTTTGAATGAGGGAAAGAAAGGAGGAATGAGATGATAAAAGAGCTGTCTATAGATCTAAAATCTTGTCTGTGGTCCTCATATATCAACCACTTGTTCAACTGTTTCAAGCACTGAACGGGAGGTACTTACAACTTGCCCTTCTACTGATGGCTCTTGCCACATCCTTATGGGCATGTGATCGCAATTTGAAAACTTCCATGACAAGCAAAGTCTATGCAGAAGACAGCAGGAAGACACAGGCTGCGGTCACATGAGGTTGTCACTTAATGATCCACACGATCTTTGTTTAATGACAACAACTGGAGTTGCCAAAGCTGACATTGATAAGAAGCATGTTTTGTTTTGTTTTTACTTACAACCACATCATTTAATGATAGGGTTCCCAGTCCCATTGTTAAGGCAAGGACTTTCTGCAATCTCTAACAGGCTACAGTCCAGACTTCTTTGAAACGTGGTGCTCTTACCAGTTAACCTGTCCAGATTCAATACTTAGGGAAAGCCTTCGTTTATGAATATAAAGGATTCCATACAGAGTAGGGAAATAGCATACATATGTTAAAGCAAGTGAGAGAGTTCATACAGGAATTACTGTAACAGGATAACTAAAAGTGTCCGGTAGTCTCATCTGAAGCAGAAAAGGTGACAGTGCTTGCTTGAGCTGCAAGTGCTCCAGGTGTGACAGCCCAAAAAAGATGTGGCTTATTTTAAAGAGGTTCCTGCAGGTAAGCAAGCACCTCTACCCTGGATCCAAAGAATCTTCCTGGCTTCCAAGCAAAGACCAAGCACTTCTATTGATCACCTTGTGAGAGAAATCGGCAGCATAAAAATTCAATAAATTAATAAATAGATAACTCCCGGAGGTGATCATGAATTGATTAGCAATGTAATGGCCTTGTTTTCCTGCCATATTACAAATCCTTAGATATTGCACCCAAGAGATTTTATTTGCCCTAGTGCTGAGAATTCCACAGAGTTTGGAAGAACAAGAGTTTTGGAGGGTGGGAGTGGGTGGAAGAGGGAGAGGTGAAACAATTGGATTCTTCATTTCTGTATCCTTGTTTGAGCACGTACAGTGCCCTTGCTGTGTAGAAAGGAGACCAAGCAGAGCTTTTGAGAAACAGGCACTGCACAAAGCAGTATCCTAAAAATTGTCCTGATTATGAATGATCCTTGTCTCTATGATTATAAACAGCAGCTTTACAATTCCTGCTTAATTTTGTGGGGTTAGGCTGTTGTCAAAAGCAGGAAAAGCATAGGTAAAGTAAAAAGTGTGTGTGTGTTTTGGTAATTTTTTTGCTTTATATTTACAATAAATCCATCTTTCATTTAAACAGTGTGTCAACTGAGTACATATATCTTGTGCTAGCAATTATAATTAGTATTTTCCGGAAGGAGAAAAATGAAAGGCATTTTAGAAGTGGGGAAGCATTTATTATTGTGAATGATCGGGTGCTGTATGTTCCTTTTTGTTCTTCTTTAACCTTTATCCTCCTTCCCTTCTGTGTCAACTTCTGATCACAACTCCTTTCCTCGCTTCAGATCTCATGACTGAAATGACTGACTTGAGTGGGGAGCTGGAAGGCTCTGGAATCCCTTTCCTGGACTACAACACCTACGCTCAGCGTGTCTTCTTCCCGGCTCAGGGGGATGTGCCTCTGAGACGGGTGCTGGACCTGCCTGAAGGCCGTCGAGCCACAGTGGAACAGGGCCTGGGACAATTCTCCAATCTGTTGAACAGCAAAGTTTTCCTGCTGACAGTGAGCAAACTGGGGGAAATGGGGAGGTAGATGCTGGAAAGCAGCGGAAGGACAAAACAGATTCTCCACCACTGGTGGGAGTGGGATGGGTTTTGGAAGTCAACTGTTAAGTGGGAAGTCTCCCATTGTGGGAACAAGGACGAATTGCAGGAAACAAAGTTCCTATGTGAACATCTCTACTATACCATTCAGTATTGACATAGGAGAGAAAAAGGCAAAATTGCACACTGATAGGAAGGGACTCTAGTCTAGGTGGTCATTTGGTATCTCCTAGATCAGGGTTGTCAAACTGGGAGCCCATGGCCCAGATGCGTCACATATAAGCCATGCCCGCCCCAGCTCTGCAAAGTGAAAAAATGTTGCAATATATCATATGATGCCGTGGGATGCCACGGATTTGAACCCGTGTCCTAGATTCATCTGCAGGGAATGTTTACGAGTATTCTCCTCTCCTGCATCAATGGCTGATGGTTTAAACTTCAGCTTTGAACAATATTTCCAGACTGATGCTTTCATCCCAATGATGAAAGTAGTGTTGCACAATTGCAGCACAAGTTCTTTTGCCCCTTTTGTGCATGAAGGCAGTGCCGGAAAGCACATACAGGAAGCATGGAACCTCATCATTTGCCTCCTTGACCCTCAGAAAATCTCTGTCCTTGGAGCAGAAGGGGTTTCTTCTGGGCCATAGCAACAGAGCTGATACTCTTCTCTCCCTGCTATTCACAGTTAATCCGGACGTTGGAGGCCCAACCTACCTTCTCTCAACGAGACCGATGTCATGCAGCATCGCTTCTCTCTTTGGCTCTCCATGGGCGGCTGGAGTACTTGACAGACATCATGCAGACCCTGCTGAGTGATCTGGCTGCCCACTGTGTTGCCCGCAATCCTAAGCTCATGCTTCGCAGGTAGGTCCTGGAGCAATCACGCATAGATGCAGAGTGGGGAAAGGTACCTTTCTTCCCCAAAAAATCTTTTGATTATCTGCTTCTGCAGAATGGGTAGCTTTGTGCTCTCTTGTTGTGGGCTTCTTTATGTTCTCTTGAGCAAGCCTTCTATTTTCATAGCTAGCATTGATTCCTCATGGCTAGCAGCTACAGCAAAAATTTACAAGTACCTACCCCAAACAATTGGGGTGAATTAATGAAGACATTATATCTTAAACTGGAATACCATTGATTGAAAAGAAATATGGTACAGTGAATGAAAAGATCTTCTGAGGATTGTTCCACCTAATTATTTGCTATGAACATTATTTTTCTTCTTGACAGTTGTTCAAGCACTGTGGTGATATACAAAAATATTGCCCCGAAATTTGTTTTAAAATTTCCTTCATACGAGATAATATAGTCCATAATCTGCTTCAGATACTTTGGTCTCAAAAAGATTTTTCTTGAATTTAGTTAAACCCTGCATTAATTCTATTAACAAAAGCCTCAGGGAGTGTGAATGGTTTATATTTTGAGTTAAGGTAGTTCTTGGGCAGCATATAGGCAATCCCTCTTCTCTTGGAGTTGGAACTGGTTCCAGTATATCATGAAATATAGGTAGTCTTCAGGTTATGGCTATTTGTTTAGTGAGAGTTCAAAGTTGTGATGATGCTGAAGAAATGATATTTATGACAAGTCCTTGTAGTTCCAGCCATAGCCATGACCGTCCCCACAGTCATGTGATCAGTAATTTATGATGTTCTCTGCTGGCTTCCCAAAGCAAAATCAAGGAAAGTGGCAAAAAATTGGGAAGCCATGGTCAGGTCATCATTTAACATTGGCAACCATGACTGCAGGAATTGCCATCGCTAAGCATCATGGTCATGCAACATCACATTTTAAAATTGTGTTACTTAATGATGGCCCAATTGCTATTACAAGTCAAGATTTATTTGTAACATTATTAAACCATGCAATTATTTCATAGGACAGAGACCATGGTGGAGAAACTACTGACCAATTGGATGTCCATCTGTCTCTACTCTTACCTTAGGGTAAGCATTGGGCACCATGCTGAATTGTAAAATCTAGTTTTAAATTGGTTTGATGGGGAGCAGGGCCAGGGAAATGGGCCTAGCTTTACAACTTTGTGAATTCTTTGGTTAATATGTTGCTATTTTGTTTCCTTACCTGCTTTAAACTCTTTATGTCTGGTACTGAAATCTATTGAAAATCTGTGAAACATCTTACCAAACTTTCTATTCCTGTTTCTGGGCAATCAGATAACATCCTGTTAGGTATAACTTGATTTATTTCTGGCTTTGTAGTCTGCCAATTCTAAAAGAAACTTCTGCTTTCTCTGCTATCCCGCTGATCCTCACAACTTTCCCCCAGAGAGCAGAGGCACATGAGAATAGATTGTACCCCCCCAAAATCAGCAAATAATCAATCTATATTTTTTGTGTTGCCTGGAGAGTTTGGATTTGGGTTTTAATAATTTGACCATCCCACACTGGTTTTCATTTGTCCTTCCATGGAGAAATTCTGTGTGGATTATTTCCCCACTATTTCATTCTTACTCTACTTTCCAAATTCATGTGTTTGACTGCATCACTTTAGTTCATGGTAGAGGCCTACATCTTGGCAACCAATCTTTGGTATGTTTTTTTCTGCTGCGCCTTTTAATATTGAACCTCATCTGTTTGCAAATTTTACTATAGCCTTTTTGTTGTTTTCCCTCCTGTCATTCCCTAGTTTTCCTCCACAGTGCTCCCATCCATCCATCTTTCTGAACTGCCAAAAAAGTATTCACCAATAGTAGGGCAAAGAAGCCAAAAGAGATTGCCTTAATTGCTGTGAATGTATTTATGTTCGTACATAAATTGTTTTTCTTTTCCACACAATCAGTTTATTTTCTACAATAGTCAGCCTTTCACTTTAGTACAGTAAGTAAGAACTTTTAAATATAAACAATCTCCAATTTTACACTTGGAAAGAAAGTTCTCTGATCTGATAAGCCATGCAACTTAGGTGAATTTGCAAGCTTTTTGCTTATTTGCACAGCATATTCAGATACTGTATCAATCAAGTTATTACATTTGCCATGTTTTAAATTACAAATTCTTAAACTCTTAACTGTAGGGTTGGTTCCACCTTATTTCTTTTGTACATCTGTTCATCTTTCATTATTACCAATTTTATTCCTTTTCCATGCTAAGTCCTGTCATTACAACTGTGGTCACAGCAAAAATTGATTTGATTGGTTGGTTGATTGGTTGATTAACAAGCGTATTCTATTTTGAGTTGGAATTATGCAAACACCTAAGTTTTCCCTGAGCTAATGAAAATCTTGTACATCCCTTTTTCTGGCTATTACTCACAATATATGCTCTCATTGATGGATGCCTATTTTTGTTTAAAAGATAATATCACTGCTTGTGTTTTGTGCTTGATCAGAAAGCCTGAAAATGGTTTGGTTTTTTTTTTAAAAAGGAAAATTTTTAAAAGTCAATGTAGGTAGTTCTTGACTGACGATTACAACTGAGCCCGAAATTTCTGATGCTAAGTGAGACACTTGTTAAGTGAATTTTGCCACAATTTACAATCTTTCTTGCCACAATTAAGTGAATCACTGCAGTTGGTAAGTTAGTAACATGGTTCTCAAGTGAATCTGGCTTCCCCATTGACTTTGCTTGTCAGAAGGTCACAAAATGTGATCACATGCAACAGTCATAAATATGGGACGCTGCAACAGTCATAAATATGAGTCAGTTGTCAAGCACCTGAATTTTGATCACTTGACCATGGGGGATGCTGCAATGGTTGTAAGCGTGAAAAACAATCATAAGTCACTTTTTCAGTGCCATTGTAACTTCGAATGAACCATTTTAAGTCGACTACCTATATCTGGAACTCCTGAGGAAACATAGTGCTAGGTATACTGCAGCAGAGCAGGGATTGTTTCAACTGTAGAGAATGAGATTCATCCATTCTATCTTTCCTGCTGCAGGAGGTAGCTGGGGAGCCCTTGTACATGCTTTTCCGTGCCATTAAGTACCAGGTGGATAAAGGCCCGGTGGATGCTATCACAGGCAAGGCCAAGCGGACTCTAAATGACAGCCGGCTGCTCCGAGAGGATGTGGAATATCGGCCTCTCACTCTGACAGTCTTGGTGCGAGGAGGGCCTGGTGGTGGGACCGAAACTCAGCGTATCCCAGCCCGTGTCCTCGATACAGATACTATCACCCAAGTGAAGGAAAAAATCTTGGACCAGGTGTTCAAGGGTGTGCCTTTCTCCCAGCGGCCCTCTGTGCATTCTCTTGACTTAGGTAAGATACCTCCTTCCTTTAGTCGTCCCAGGTAGATGAGGTTGGCTAATTTATTTGCATAGTGTTATGTACTAGACTGTGGCTTCATAGATTGTGTTGTGGAGGTTTGAGGGAAAGAGGAGAACATGCAAGTGCGAATCTCTTACCTGTTACTCATCTCCCTCCTGCCCACCCTCAGAATGGCGCTCAGGGGTTGCTGGCCATCTGACCCTTTCAGATGAGGACCTGACTTCAGTCATGCAGAACCAGTGGAAGAGGCTCAACACGTTGCAACATTACAAGGTACAGACAGCAAATGAAATGATAGTGAAGAAAAAAATGGGTGGGGGGAGACTAGGGAGGGATAATTTGCTGGCCATGTGCATTCCCCAATTTTATGTTTCCAATCTTAAGCATATGCCACCAAATTCCAGAAGCAAAAATACAAAAAATCCACGTCTCTACTTTTACTCATTCCCTGACAAGGAAAATGGGTATCTTTTAAGTTTCTGTGTGGCTTAATCCTGCAGGGGTATAGTGTTTGCTACTTCTAAACTGGAAATCCTCCCCTAATCAGAAAAATGTTGCTCCCCTCTTCATTACTTTTCTGCAACCCTGGGCACCAAAAAACAGAAAATGCAGCTCTTGGAAGATAACATCTATTCCATCTACAATTACCGTGTTTCTCCAAAAAGACGACCCACCTTGAAAAGAAGCCCTATCATGTTTTTGAGTGCATGCAATCAAATTAAGCCCCACCCACAAAATTAGCCCTAATTAAGACCCCATCCACCCTGGGGTGTAGGGGGTGGGGCAAGGCACACAGGTAAAAAATAAGCTAGGATGGGGATGGAGGGGTGAAGCTGCCCTACTTACCAGACATTGCACAACCCGACATCTGCCTTGCCGTCTTCTGCGGCCACTTGCCACCACTCGCATGGATTGTCCTGACCTCTGTTTCGCCTTCAGATGCCTGCTAGAAGGCATCTGCAGGCAATAACAGATCTGTTAGTGGCCACAGAAGTGGACTAGCAGCATGCTCCTGTTGGATGGGGAGGAGATGCCACTGCCACGAGATGAGTCAATAATTAGAACCCTCCAAAAAGAAGGCCTAGCCATTTTTTCAGGGGTCAAAAGAAAATAAGACCCAGCCTTGTTTTGGGAGAAACACAGTAGCTACATTAGAGAGCATCAGCTCTCTCTATACTAGCTGACAGAGCCACTCTGCTATGCTTTGCCATTTTTGATTGTTTGCGGTTCTCTGTTCCTCTTTCCGTAGGTTCCTGATGGGGCCACAGTCAGTCTCATCCCCCGCCTTCACAATGACATTTCCCAAGGCATGGGTCAAAACTTCTTCTTTGGAGAAAGTGAGTGTGTCTCTCAACGCAAAGGCATGGCTGGGTTCATGCATTGTTTGGAAGCCATAATGTGGGTTCTTTGGGGTTAAATGGATCCAGCCAATTCTGGACCACAATTGAACAAAGGCAAAAACATTTGGTTTTGAACCATTACTGCCTTATGTAACATGATATCTTCTCTACCGTTCAGCACTGCTTAACACCAGTGACTGTACTGTCTCAAGAATAATGAGTTGTAATTCAGCACATTAGGAGGGCACCAGATAGCATAAAGCATTCCTCTTATTTGTAATGTTTTGAGATTCCCAGATGTTTCACTACTCAGATAAATAACATTATCAACAGTGATTACATAGGTTTCCTCTGTGATCTATGCCTCTGACCACCTTGTTTTTGGCTACAATGGCCACCCCAAAGGTTTCCTGAGCCTCCTTCCTATAAGCCTCCTTCTTTCCTTCACGCTTTTGACTGCAGCTACTGCTATTACCCTAGAATAGGTTATGAATAATTTTTACATCCCGAAGGCAAGATGGCTGTCAGGGAAATGTGGTAATAGAGATTGACCTATCTTATAGCCAGATTAATCTTACTGCTTCCTTTTCAGACACCCCAATGCTAGAGGATGGAGAGGAAGGGGGGCTACGCCTCTGGCACCTGGTAAAGCCCACAGAAGAACCAGAAGCCACAAAGCAACAGCAGGGTCGGCGCAGCAGCCTACGAGAGCGGGCAAAAGCTATTCCTGAGATCTATCTCACTCGCCTGCTTTCCATGAAAGTAAGAAACAAGCATGGTGTTTTTAAAATGCCTCCTCCCAGGCATCCAATTCAGTCCTCAAATGCACAGAGCCTTAGACCAGTGGCCTCACAATTAGGATTCCCAAGAGTTTGTCAAGACAAGGGGGAAAGAGAAACCAGTTTCCCTGAAAGGAAGCGTTTGTGCTATTTAGCTCTGCATTGCAATCATGAGCATTCTGGTTGTACTCTTAGGGTAAATGAAGAGACCACGCAAACAGCTAAGCTAGAACTTGACTATGATAAGGTACAGGAACACAATCATGAGAACAATTTAAAATTAAATTCTGACAAGTTGGCTTAACTCCGACAAATGTTTCTTAAGATGGCTGCAAAGCTTTAAACAAAATTATTCGCCAAACAGCAATTACATAGATAGGATCACTCCTTATGGATCAGCTCTTGATTAAAAAACTGAAAAGAGTAGAACATCCATTAAATCCATTAAAGCTAGGGCTTCCTAGAGGTTTCCAAGTGTCAGGAATGCAGTGATGAAGTTGTAATACACGCAAGTTTTAAATACTGGTATTTTGATGGTATTTTGCATTTCTCATTAATTGGAAAAAAGCAGGAGCATGTCTCTAAGGCCTTTCTTTTCCTCCTCTTGACCATCCATAGGGAACCCTACAGAAGTTTGTAGACGATGTATTCCAGGCAGTGCTGAGCGTAAACCGCCCAGTACCAATTGCTGTCAAGTATCTATTTGACCAATTGGATGAATTGGCAACAAAGCATGGGGTCACTGAACCTGAGACTTTGCATATCTGGAAAACCAACAGGTGAGATTTGCATGGGCTGATCAATGGCAGATTTGCTCAAGTTTGCAGGAAAATAAGAGGTTTCAAAGGCTGAAGATTAGCAGCTGGAAGATGTCATGGATCTCTCAACTTTAACGTATTTTTTCTTCCACCTATCTCAGTCTGCTGCTGCGCTTCTGGGTGAATACACTCAAGAACCCTCAATTCATTTTCGATGTGCGTGTCTCTGATAATGTGGACGCAAATCTCACTGTCATTGCTCAGACATTTATTGATGCATGCACAACCGCTGAACACAAAGTTGGCAGGGTAAGTCTGCATATGTGCGCATGGAGTAAACAGGGAGAGATATCTGAATTTGAGTGCATGTGATGTTGGCGTGCTTCATTTAGGTAAATCAGGGTTACATACTACTGTTTTTGTTCCATATGAAACAGAATAAATGAAGTCTTGCCCAATCTAGTATCTTCCATAAAGATTGAGCTATAATTTCACTGCCTCAATTTGCATAGCCAAAAGGGGGTATTCTACTGTAAACAGGTACAGTAAAGGGAACTTACTTTGGGAATGCTAAGAGGGCGTCATATATTTGACAGTCCAACCTTTTATCCAAATAATTTCTTCCAGGCACTTAACTATTGGAAACTAGTGGGAACATTAGTCTCATCATTTCTACAAGCAGCAATTGAAGAGACATTGAGTTGTGGGGTATTTTTTCAAGTGGCTGCACCTATTGGTGGCTTCAAGCTAGTGCTCAAGTTTTATTTTTGCTTACTTTCATTTATAGTTATTTCTTTATTTATGCTTACACTTTTATTAATTTTTGCTAGAAGCCAGTTTGAAAAGTTCTTTCTAGACAAAATGTTCTCGATTTCATGCTGGTCATGTCATTTTTACATATCGTGATAACATTTATCTGAGTCAGTTTCATTATTTGTCTCTTGAGGCAACAAGTTAACTATTACTTGTTTGTTGTAAACCCTCCTCCGCATAATTAATTTAGGTCTCTAAAAGACTCCATTGACACTCCATGTCAATGATCATTCCGCTCATTAATACTTTCTTAGAGGAGGCTATGGTGAAGTCAGTACTCTATCTCTGGACTGGATCAATTTTAACAACTATCAGCTGTTATTCAGGATTCCATATTTAGTCCAACTGGTGAAGAAGATAGTGTTGTTATATCTCAGAGAAAGCAGATTATATTTGTTGATTTTGCTGGATCGCTTCGTGGCTTTTGAGAATCTTGGGAGGGTACTTGGGGGTTTGTGGTCTTTTTCTGCAGTAATTCCATTCCAATCTTTTCAAAGACTGCAAGAAAATAGTCCTGGATATTTCTGCTCACATCTTTGGCAGTTCTGCAAGGTTCTCTCATCTTCCACAGTATTTGATATAAAGCTGCCAGGATAATCCACAGCTTTGATGCTAATGGACATCAAGATACAAATAATATCCATTTAAAGCTTCACTTTTCTGCAGGCTTAGGATTAGATGGCTACAGAGTTTTTAATTGCTTCAGGTTGTAAAGCATTCTATATGACAGAACAAGCTAAACCTAAATGCAAATAAGTTAGTGTTGATATTGATTCTGGAGGCTGGGTTTTGGGATTTGGGAAATATGCCTGTCCTCAATAGAGTATGCCCTCCCTTAAGGATACATGGTCCTCTTAAATTACACATTTGACATTGGATAGCAATGTAACATCTGTGGCCAGGAGAACTATCATGTAAATTTAGGAAATAAATAAATATGCCTATATTTATGAAGATAGATCCAAGAGAATGCCCAGATTATCAGACCCTGGCATAATTTCTTATGCAATGTTTTTCTTAAAAAGAATATTAGAGCTATATGCAGGGGAAGTAATGCCCAATGAACAAGCAGGTTTTAGAAAAGGCAAGATGGCTAATGAAAAGAGTGAAAAAAAATACATGAAGCAGGTTGACTTCTGCCTCTCTGATTATAGCAAGGCCTTCTGAGAAACCATTACAAGTGAACAAAGAGATCCTGTTAAAACTGAGTTTTGGGAAACAAAATGGTTCAGAATAGTGATGGGACTGAGAGACATGCAAGAATACATATTAACCCAATTGTAGGAATAGAAGAGAACACAGCTGGAATTACAACTGGAAGGCAAAACATTTAGTGGTTTATGATACGTAGATGGTACTATTTGTAGCTAGTGGTAAAGAAAAGAAAATGATAGATAGCCTTGCATTCCTGGTTTTAAGAAGAAGTTAAAATTGGCATTATGCTGGAAAAGTAAAAAAAAAAAATCCTATGGATGATTATGTGTCATCAAGTCATTTTTTTTCCAAGTTTTATTGGGGTTTTTTTTAAACAAACATGAACAAACAAAAACACTTTTCAGACATATTCTTGAACATCCTTGCTATTCTTGTCAGGGGAAAGTGCCACCTGGAAAACATCTTATACAAATTTTCTTTATATGCTGTTGATATTGTCGTTTTATAATTTTGAGACCACAACTAAAATTCTTCCCCCAAGCAATCACAGTTTCTTTAACTTGTTCTTCTTCTAATTTAATTTCTAGTAAATATCCAAACAATTTTTTAATCATCTTTTCATCAGTACCTGTCAAAGTCTGATCTAGATCGTTCAATTTATCATAAAAACCTTCTGTTTTAGAATATTCAACATACCTTGAGTGTATTTGCGCATATGAAAACCAATTCATCTTGATACCTTGTTCCTCTAGTTTTTGAATAGATTTAAGTTCACCCTTTTCATTCGGTATTTCAGCATATCTCACTGTTTGTTCTCTCTTATATATTATAGGATAAGAAAATGCTTCAATAGTCGATAACCAGACTGGTATTTTCAGATAACATTGTCTTTTAATCTTCTCCCAATTTAACCACAAAGACTCCCGTATATAATGTCTTTGAAAATATCATCATGTTTTAGTTCCTTTATACCATAAGAAGGTGTGCCACCCCAACAGGAAATCATGTTCTTCTAGTGTCAACAATCTATAATTTCTTAATGTTATCCATTCTTTAACCGCATCAAATTTGTTGCTTGATGATACAGCTCCCAATTGGGCAAGCCAAAACCTCCTCTAATTCTAGCATCTTGCAACAGTTTCAACTTTATTCTTGCTTTCTTCTTACCTTGCCATATATATTTTGCCACAATTTTATTTAATTTTTCCAAAGAGTCTTTTCCAAGTCTTATTGGAATTGTTTGAAACAAGTATAAAATTCTAGGTAGTATATTCATCTTGATTGTTGAAATTCTCCCTATTAGTGACAGTTGCAAATTTTCCCATTTTGCCAAATCTAATGCTATCTGCTGTTTAAGTTTAATGTAGTTATTCTCTTTTAATGTACTGCATCTTGCTGTCAAATATACCCCCAAATACTTAATCTTCTTCATAACTTGAATTTTCAATAGGTCTGTTAATTCTTCCTTTTGTCTTAATAACATATTTTTTGTCAAAATCTTTGTCTTGTCTTTGTTTATTTTCAAACCAGCCACTTTGCCATATGTCTCTATCTTTTCCAACAATTTTGGTGCTGTCTCTAAAGGGTCTTCTAATATAAAAACCAAGTCATCCGCAAAAGCTTGTAACTTAAATTCTTCCTTTTTAATTTTCATTCCTTTTATACTCTTTTCATCTCTAATATTCTTTCATCTCTAATATTTCTTTTTAGTACTTCCAAAGTTAACACAAACAACAAAGGTGACAGTGGGCACCCTTGTCTTGTTCCTTTTCTTATGTCAGTAGAGTCTGTCAGGTCTCCCTCTATCATTACCTTTGCCGTTTGCTCATGATATATAGCTTCTATTGCTTGAATAAATTTTCTGGCAAAACCCATCTGTTCCAACAGTAGTAACATGAATCGCCAGTTCACATTGTCAGATGCCGCCATCAAGTCATTTTTGACTCCTAAGTAATCACAAAGATGATCCCTATGATATTTTTGTCTTTGTTGCTTTTGGCTTTCTTCCCTTCTTGCAATTTTTAAAATTTGGTCTGATATCCAGTTTGCTTTCTTCCCTCTCTGTATTTTTGGCAGTCTTTTTACATCCACCCTTAACAATTTCTTTAAGTTTATTCCATAATTCCTCAGGTTCTTTAGCAGTGAGGTTCAAAACTTCAAAGTGATCCCTGATGGTTTCCTTGATTCAGGGATGAAGCAGTGACAAACTTAGGCTAGCAAGTGTATGATTGATATTGACAATTCTAAAAGTAATGAGCTGTGAAAACTGGATATTGTGACAAAGAATAAACTAATATAGACACTGAAATTATGGATTTGGAGATGGCTATTTATGGTATAATGGATGGCAAAGGGAACCAATCAATGACTCCTGGAATAAATAAAGGGTAATTGTTATCTTGCAATGGCAGCAAGCAGAAATTCACATACTTTATTTCAAATAAGCAGTATGAGCAAATGACAACTACAAAATAAATCATTTATTAAGGGAAATAAAAAGAGTAAAAAGAAATAGATAAGATAAATAGAAACTGAGAAATTATTAGAGTGTTCTTGGAAGAAGTTGAAGTTGTTAATAAAGACCAGTTAAGATGGAACTTGGCTATATAATTTCAAACATTAATATGACAACTTGTCACATTTTTAAATAATTATTTGGAATTCTACAATACAAGAGGCCTAATGCATGAGCCCGAATCCATTTCTACTTTCACATCAGTTTTTTTCAGGTTTCAAGATGTCATGCATAGGCTTTGGTTGGCTTCAAACCCACCTGCAGAAATGCTGATTTCAACAAACCTATTGCTGATGCTGTGGGAATGGCTTTACTCCCATCAAACTCACAAGTCCATTTCCTTTCCAGGAATTTCTAGTTGAGTTACATCACATGGCTTAATGTTCTAAATTGCAAAACATATTATTTCCCACATCTAAAAACTTTCCCTTGCAGATATGTAAATTTATAATGTAATTTTCTCCCTCTGTGACATAGTATCTAAAATGGTGGATCAAACAATTCTACTTTTAAAAGAATGCAAATTACATTACATTAATATTACAGTATATACTTGGGAGATAATCAGTTGGCATAACATACTGTAAACGATATGCTGTTATGCTGAACTCCCACTCAAAAATCAGATAAAAATGAAACTGGTTGAATTAGTAAATTGATTTCCTTGCTCCTTTCCTATTTTTGGTTCAATTAAAAAAAAATCAGTTTTACTTTTTTTGTTTTACTTAAGTGCCAAACATACCCAACACATATTTCTCCTCCTATTTTCTTTACAACAATCCTGTGAGGCGAGTTGGGCTAAAGAGAATGACTAGCCCAAAGTCACCAAGCTATTTTTCATTGGTAAGGCTGCACTAGCATTGCCAGTCTCCTGGTTTCTAGCCTGGTGCCTTAACAATTTGAGCAAACTGGTTCTCAATTTTGTCTGGCATTTGGCTAGATAGGGAAAATGGCAGAACTTGATCAATTTGATTTTTTTTTTAAGAGCAGGCCCACCTTTTCACTGTTTCATCAATGTAGAAAAAAATAGCTGTAAAAGCAAGCAGTCTGTTAATGGAGAGGATACCAAGCATTCTTTCCATGGTGCACCATTGCCAGTTAGATTGTCTTTGCCTACAATGAAATAAAATGTAGCAGGAGGATAGAAAACACTCATTTTGATATGAAGTAGAAAAGGGTGGGCAGAAGTTACTTTTTCAATGGCTGAGTGAGATAGAGCCATGCATTTCTGCCTTTGAAAAACAGTGGCTATACTTATGTGGGACTTACAAATCTTTTTGGTTTTATTTATAATAATATTTGAGATTGCTAGAGTACTTATGGGGCATATCAATCTTTGTTCTTTATATCAGGACTAAAGGATTTTTGTCTCTATTCTTTATTTTGGTCTCTATTCCAAATTAGCAACATGGTTTGGTAGGTGACTCTAGCTTCCCCATTGACTTTGCTTGTCAGAAAGTTGCAAAAGGTGACCCTGAGACACCTTGCCAGTTGCCAAGCATCCAAATTTTGACCATGATATGGTACAAGAATCTGGTACAAGAATAATAAGCATGAAGAAAGCTCACTTTTTAAAAGTAATGTTGCAACTTCAAACTGTACTAAATGAATGGTTATAAATCAAAGACTACCTATAAACAATATTTTTCATTTTTCCTCTGGTTATATTGTACCAAGCTAAAAAAAAATTGTTCATGCTTAGAGACATATACTACTACTACTACTACTACTACTACTACTACTAATAATAATAATAATAATAATAATAATAATAATAATAATAATAATAATATAATTATTTGTTCTCTGAAAACAGACCTACATTCTAAGTTTTTCAGTCTTTGTTTAGAATTTTTAGAAAGCTTATATACTTTTTATAATAATAATAATAAAATTATTTGTTCTCTGAAAACAGACCTACATTCTAAGTTTTTCAGTCTTTGTTTAGAATTTTTAGAAAGCTTATATTTTTATCATTCCCTGGTCTAATACTTTACAAACTATCAAATATTGTTTGTTTTTTTTAAAGCCTTTTTCATTGAAAAAAATTCACCTTCTTCATCATTGCTTAGTCCAATGTAAGTAATAATCAGATGTCTAAGGAATATTTTTGATAAAATGCTTTCTGATTTGCCTAGAAAGCCTAAAGCTCTAGAAAGGAGATGAGATCTGCCGAACAGCTTTTTACTTTTTGCTTCAAAAGTTGCTTTCCCACAGTCTCCTATAATATCTTGTAGAACTGGTCAGACCAGACCAACCCTTGCTGTTGCTTCCTCTTGGGTAACTAAATAATATGTTAGTTCTCTCAGGCTTTTTTTTATCTCTTTGAAGATGCTGTCTTTTTTTAGATATAGGCATTTTCATTTCATTCGAATTACTGATCTAGTCCCTTTCTCAAAAGCTTGTCTGGCGCATCTGATATTATGCTACATTTCCTTTCAGAACTGTCCTGCTCTGGTCATCCTAGAAAAATAACTGTTAGGACTATAAGCACTCAAAAAAAAAAATCTGATAAAAGAGAAAATTCTTCAAATGGGATTCCTTAAAAGCCAAGTAACAAAATGTCAATCAAGTCAGTCTGACATAAGATTTTAGACTGCTCAAAACCAAAATAATTTGAACGTGAAACAGGCTGAACATTTGAAATTACGTAGGCATTCATCAGTTTTACTCCCTCTGTGTAGAAATTTTAACATACTTTCCCTGCAAGGATATGCAGGGTGACGACTGCAGGTACCGAGACAAACCCAGATACTTCCACTGGAAACTGCAACAGGGGACAGTAAAATAATTAAAAGTTTCCTTTGTTAATGGTATCTCGTGTCACCTAGATTTTTCCTGTCCTGATTTGGTAGCCTTATCCCTTAACTTTTTAAAGGTTCCCTTAATTAAACTGCAAAACAAAGCATCAGTAACATACATATGTACATAAATACATTACTTAAGTACTGTTCATGCATTACTTACTTATAAAATGCAAGTGCAAGCTGGCTAGGGAATTCTAGGAATTGAAGTCCACCCATCTTAAAGTTACCAAGGTTTTACTGCACTTGTTTATGTTCTATTTTGACTTGTCATGGTAGCCATTTTGCAAATAGCTACGTCTCCCTGCCGCAGCCATTTTGTGAGTGCATCCATCACATGCTCTTAAATGCGCCAGTATCCCAGCAAGCTATTTATACCCTTCTTCCCTGGATTAGACCATTTGTTCCAGTGCTGTATTCTTAATGGCAGCCAGGCAGCACTGTTGGAAAGCTCCAAAAAAGCAAGGGGTGAGGATTTTTTGTCCCTGAACATGACATTTGGCATTACACTACTGCCTCTTGGCTTTTATTATTTGCAGCTAAGTATCCCTGACGAAGCTATAATTCTTTCCAAATTGCTCTTTTGAAAAGCTATCATAAGCCAGTGATTGCCCCCAAACCTTCTGGAAGTGAAGTCCATTAAGTTCAAGAGGTCAGTTGGATGACATAGTCAGAAGTACTTAGGATTTTACACTCCCCCCCCCCCCCCCCCCCATTTGTTGGCTGACTCCAGATTGTTTACTTATCTTGTCTCTTTCAGAATAACAGGTGTTCTTTTTCATTTCTCTTGTGGGAATGCCCTTAGCCATATTCTAAATACGGGGAGAGCTTACTGGATGAGTGTGACATATTTAACCCTCCACTGGGGCTTGTCTTTTGTAAATTGCCTGTCTATAATTTGGAAGGGTTTTAATGAGATGAAAGATATACTGTACATTTGTATCACTGATGAAGATAACTCTGCCGCTGGGCTACTTAGTTGAGACCAGAAATACAGTGTTCCATCATCCAGAAAAAATAAATAAATAACCCATTCATATAGAAAATGAGAGTGTGAGTAAAATAACTCTTTTTCTTCCTCCTAACAAACTATTCCAAGTTCTGGAGCTGTTTTTCCCCCAATTATCCAGTATCCAGTACTTTAGTTTTCCCAATTTCAAGCTTTTCGGGTACATTGGATGACAATTTATATACTGTTAATTCTCAGTGACTATAGATTTGAAACTTTGGAAAGACTATTGTAATTAGAAAAAGAAACATAATATGTGAAGCTTGGATATCTTTTTATTCTTTTTTTTAATCAGTTCCTGTTTTTTCTTGCTTTTCTCCCTTACTGCAGGATTCACCAGTCAACAAATTACTCTATGC
The DNA here is from genome assembly GCA_015471245.1 of Laticauda colubrina. Classification (NCBI taxonomy): domain Eukaryota; kingdom Metazoa; phylum Chordata; class Lepidosauria; order Squamata; family Elapidae; genus Laticauda; species Laticauda colubrina. Next base: position 25,619,371 of record BLBF01000021.1, on the reverse strand, counting down.
CAGGGAAATCCCACACTACAAACAAATGGTGGAGAAGTAAGTGTGAGCAAAATGTAAAATACCATTAAAAAAAAAGTCTTCAAGAAAACAAGATGTGATGATAGGGAGCGGTGCACAGACAGTGAGTAAAAACAAATAAGGAAAGATTATTTTGTAGCTTCTCTGCAAATTTGTATGACTTCCCTCCTTTTGGGTAACGCTCTACTGTTATTATATATTCGACAATAAATTGGACAGTACACTCAAAGGTTTGCTTTTCCTCCTCCCCAACATTTCCAATAATAGGAAACCTGATATAGCCTGCTCTTTTGGCTTTAGAGATTTCAGACTTTGCATTAACATTTCAGTTCCAAACATTATTTTTATAACCAGGACATCTAATAACGGCTAGATATTTAATTAAAACATTGAAAGGAAGTTGACTTCTACAGTTTTTCTGTACTTTGGTAAAAAATATACGTACAACTTTTAACTCTGTCCATTCTAAATGAATTATGAATTGGCAATATATCTCCTCTCTTGTGTAGAACCTTGCATACACACTGCAAGGAATGAAAATCTTTTCAGCCTCCCTTATGAAATAAAAAGGGAAAATTTAACAGCTGGCATCTATCATTTGTTTATCAATATTGCTAGTTTTCAACAAATGTTGCCAGTCTTTAAGAAGAGAGAAGTCGGAAAGGAAATCCAATTATATATAAGACAGATGGTCAATCTGTGGTAGAAGAAGGATTCCTATAGAAGAAACTATAATTCCTGGGTATAATTGAGCCCTAAACCCTTTTTAATCAAGCATTCCTTGTGCAAATGGAAACTGGCATGTGGAATGTACCAGGTCAATTTAATTAATGGCTTTTGAATTATTTAATTATGTTTTGCAAAAGCTTTTTAATTCAAAGATCCTGCTCAATGGGGAAAAAATATCTTAACGTGTCTAGCCACCGACATTGAGTCTGAGTATCTGCTAACAATGATGGGAAACTTGTGACTTTCCTTGTGTTACTGAACTACCTGACAAATCCAGCTAGCAAGATTTGACATATTAGGAAAGGTAGTTCAACCCCATTTAGAGTAGTGGTTTTTTTTTTAATTTGGCAACTTCAAGATGAATGGATTTCAACTCCAAGAATTCTGAATTGCCATGCTGGCTGGGGAATTCTGAGAGTTGAAGTCCATTAATCTTAAAGTTGCAAAATTTGTAAAACAGTGATTTAGAGAGAATAAATGATCTGAAGCATTTATCCTAAGAGCTGATTTTCCCTATATATTCTTTTGTCTATTTACTAATGTTTGCCTTCCCTCCCAAACCTAATCAGGTATTATGCAGATATTCAACAGACTGTTCCTGCCAGCTACCAAGAGATGAACTCAGCCCTCACTGAACTTTCAGGGGTAAGAAGTAAATGCATGCCAACATCCCCTTGTTCATTACTGAGAACCAAAGTAGTATATTTTTAAAAAATCTTGTCAGCTTCACAAACTTAAGATGGAAAATTAATCAAGAAGTTTAAACAACCTAAACAACTGATCCCAAATATCTAGTAATTATACAAGCCCAGTTTATTGTAGGCTGGGAACATATAGACCAACTTTTTCCTGTATTGATGAGCACTCAATGTCAGCAAGCCTAAAGCTAACATTTGTTTCATACTACAAATAAGTCCCACTTGCATGAATTAATCAAAACATGGATAATTTCGATAATACTTCTGAAGATTTGAAGCATGCTTCATGGTTGTTTTTTCAGTAATCTTACATTAGTTCTTTGAAACATAGCAAACCCCTCTTAACTCACAAGTGAAGTCAAACTTGTATATTACAGGGATTATTTTGGTTATATTGGGTGCCTCTGCATACACACGTCTTATATGTTGTTCAGCCCAACAAAGATTTATTTTAAAAAAACAGCTGCTTCTTTAGTTTGACAGTAGAGACTGCTTGGAACCCTATTCTGTGCCATATTAAATGATAGCATACAAGTTGACTAAAAGTACTACAGATGAGGCATCATTTGAGATGGGTTTTATTTGAAAGGAGATTGTGTTGGTTCTGAATAAGGTAAAGGTTCCCCTCGCACATACATGCTAGTTGTTTCCGACTCTGTTCATCTCCATTACAAAGCTGAAGAGCCAGCACTCTCCAAAGAAGTCTCTGTGGTCATGTGGCCAGCATGACTAAATGCCGAAGGTGCACGGTTACCTTCCCACCAAAGTGGTGCCTGTTTTTCTACTTGCATTTTTACATACTTTCGAACTGCTAGGTTGGCAGAAGCTGGGACAAGTAATGGGAGCTCACTCGGTTACGCAGTGCTAGGGATTTGAACTGCAGAACTGATTGACAAGCTCAGCATCTCAGCTGCTGAGCCATCGCGTCCCTGTAGTTCTGAATAGGGTTCCACAAAATGGAAACAGGCTATCAGCTCAAGACAAAAAAGAATTTCTTGTGATGGATCTTGAATTGAGAATGCTGTGATTTGTGTTCACTTTCCTGATCTGCTAAACGGACAGAAATTATAATTTTGTAGAATTATTATAGATGCAGATGGCAAGGGTAGTCAAATATTTGGACAATTGTATGTATATAAATACATGCATAAAATAATGGTGATTTGCCTGCATTAATATGAAAAATTGATTGACAAAACTACTATTTTTTATCTTGTCTTGGCAGAAATATTCCTCTGATCTCAATTGCTTAGTGGCTCTGCAAGAACTTTACAACTATATTAACAAATACTATGACCAGGTATAGTAACACATTTATTGGAACTTAATCATGGGGACTTTTCGACTTACTATAGTTCACTTAGTGACCATTCAAAGTTACAATGTTACTGAAAAAAGTGACTTATGACCAATTTTCTCACATACGACATTGTCACATGATTTAGGATCCTGGGCAACTGGTTCATATTTATGACAGGTGCAGTATCATGTGATCACCATTTGTAGCCTTTTGACAAGCAAAGTCAATGGGAAAACCAGATTCACTTAACAACCCTGTAACTAATTTAACAACTGAGTGGTTCACTTGACAACTGTGGTAAGAAAATTCTTAAAATTGGGCAAAATTCACTTGACAATTGTCTCACTTAGCAACAGAAATGTTGGGTTCAATTGTGGTCGTAAGTTGAAGACTACCTGTAGTAACTGTTGGTGATGATGGAGATAGGTTGAATGCAGAAAAGGTAGCAAAAATTTTCTGAACAGGCTGTACAGCAGTTTAACTGGATTTTGTTGGTATGTGTTTTCTTCAGATAATCAGTGCATTAGAAGATGATCCATTGGGCCAAAAGATGCAGCTAGCATATCGACTGCAACAGATTGCAGCTCTTGTAGAGAACAAAGTGACTGACTTGTAACATTTCTAAATCAGTTGTCCACCCAGATCCAACACTGCAAACCTAAGCATATTTAACTCAGAAGTAAACCTTCCCATGTTGCTGAAGAGGGGCAAATAGACCTGTCCTGAAAATTCTCCACTATCCATTGATCAGCAACATTTTCAGGTGCCAGACAGCATTGCACAATCTCCCTCAGAGGCATCTAAAATAATTTAAAATGGCCAACACCACTGCTTCCCTCCTTCCACCCCCAGTGCCTTAATTGCATGGATACTATAAGGCTCTTTTGCACTTGGTGCTTATTCTGTCTTTTATTTAAAAAAAACAACTAACTGCAAAGGGAGTAATCCCTGTATGGAACACTGGCTTTGTAAATAAAAATGGTGTATTTATTTTGGACACCCTACAAGAAGGGTGTCAAATTACAGTGTCCCCCTTATAAGCAGCGTGCACTAATGGGCAATTCTATGCTGACCATTACAGATCTGGGATTGGAAGAATGTTATCCCTTCAGACCTCATTTCCTGGTTTATAATGCACTAATATTGCATTTTTTTAAAAAAAATATTTGTATAAACACTATATTCTAATTGGTCTTTATTTTAACTCTTCCTGTCTATTTCCCTCTCCTTCTCAATTTTATGTATATATGGGAGTCTCCTGCTGGGATTGTATTTATTTTAATGACACTTTGAAGAATTAAAAAAAACTTTTCAGAAAAATACTGTTGTCTGATTTATTTACAGATTCTAAAATGGGGCTCACAATCTGCAGTTCCAAGATTGAATGCAAAGTTATTATAATCCATAAGCATTAATATGGCAGGAAGGAAAAATTATGAAATAGCACGGAATAAGTTTAAGAATATGCTTATTTTTACTAATATTCTTTCTAGCACTTTTATTTAGATGTAAAGGATAGTCTACACTTTTCTATATCTTTTCTATTACTGTTTAAAATTGCAATTATATTCATTGTTTTCCAATTCTTGGAAATAAATAAAAACTGATCGTCATCAGTTCCATATTGACATCCTTTAAGAATCCTGAAGAAGGCTTTGTCTAGATCTGGAAATACATTTATCTTTAACGTGTCAGTTAGATTTATAACTTTAATCTCTTGTTTTTATTTGCCAGAATTCATCTGATTCTTCTCCTTAAAAGATGGGTCAAGACAGGCAGGCAGCAGTGAATCTAATTCAAGGGGAAGTTGTAGATTTCCTTTCATTGGAAATGTTAAGCAGAGGTTGGATCATAATTAAACTGAAAAACTAAAGGGTAGAGTAGAGGGTTGAGCTAAAAAACCTAAAGGGCCCCTTCAAACTTTATCATTCTATAATGGTGATTAATGACAGGAACGAAGATGGAAGGCAAAAGCTTTGGTCAGGGAGGGCAAACAGGTAATAATAGTTGAGCAAACCTAGATATGTATTCATATCTATTCTATATGGTATATGCAAAACATTATTTCTTTAAAAAGTTGAAGACAGTCATTTATGTTTATTGACCCTGGATGTTTATCATTACACTGAAGGTGGACAGGTCCATTTTGGGGAACCAATCAGGATTATACTTGATAATTTGGCAGAACAGTATTCCTAAATAGAATACTTGCTTCCCATCATGATTATGAATCCTCCTTGAGAAAAGGACTATAAGGACTAAGATGTATTAGTACACAGGGACGTATGCATCAAGGCAGCAAAATAGTTGTGAAGCAGATAATTCGTTATCAATCATCAATGGCAATGGTCATAAGCTATGACTATTAGGCAAGATTGGGAAGCACATACACATTCATACAATTTCCAGCATGCTAATTTGTCTACTATCTGGAAACACTGCAAGTACTGTATTTTCCCAAAGAGAATGCCCACTCCTATTAGTGATGAAACATTCCTAAAAAAACAAACAGTGTAAGATAAAGTTGCTACAAATTTGGGCGTGCCTTCAAATATGTTGGGTAATTTACCATTACAGGGGCTTTTCAACCTTTTAGTCTATACCAAGCCCAGGAACTGCCTGGTTGTCTTCCAATTGTGTATTAAGGAAACCCAACTCCACTTATTTTTGGAGCCCAAACAAGATCAGCTGGGGGCAGCATGTAAAAAACAAGAAAGGTATCAAGGCCCATTTCTTGTAGTAGATGTGTCATGCAGAAGAAAAATGCCTCTGTTAATGAAGTTGGGGATTCTTTCAGTGATTGACTTGTAATAAAGCAATCCTTAGGTGATCTTAGGTAACAGTGCCCTGTGATGTCAGGCTGGCCACATGACCACAGAAATGTCTTTGGATAGTGCTGGCTCAATGGCCTTGAAACGGAGATGAACACCACTCCCATTCCTCACTACAGAGGAATTATTGAGTTGGTCATCTGCACTTCTATAACTGTCTGGTTTGGTTCTGCAACCAAACAAGGCAGATACAGACTTCAATGGATAATTAGGACTGCAGAAAAAACAATTTTTTCTGGATAATTAGGACTGCAGAAAAACAATACCAACCTGCCTTCCATTGAGAACCTGTATACTACACGAGTCAAAAAGAGGGCTGTGAAAATATCTACAGACCCCTCACATCCTGGACATGAATTGTTTCAAATTCTACCCTCAAAATGATGCTATATAGGGCTCTCCCATGCCATCACTCTGCTAAACAACTAATTCCCTTAACACTGTCAAACTATTTAGTAAGGTTGAATTACTATTATTCTTCTCATCTCACCTATCTCCTTTTCTATTTATGATTATAACTTTGTTGCTTATATCTTTATGATTTATATCATTTTATTTAGTTTCCTATTATGATTTGTGTTGATTGCTTATTTATCCTATGACTATCACTAAGCGTTGTATCTTATGATTTATGATGAATGTATTTTGATGATGACTATGAATATGATTCATCACTTATAGCTTTTATGTACACTAAGAGCTTATGCACCAAAAACAAATGCCTTGTGTGTCCAATCACACTTGGCCTATAAAGAATTCTATTCTGTTCTGTTCTATTTTCGATAAAATGAGGATCCAGATTGTTGGGGCAATATGCTGACACTGGAAACCACTCAGAAAGTGCTGTAAAGCAGAGTAGACCAGTGGTGGCAGCTTCGGTGGTGGTTTTGAGCAAGCAACCTAAATTTTACACGTGCACAAATGAAGCTTTGCGAGCTCGCCTGCTGCTTTGGCAGCCTAATTCCCAATGGACTGCGGGTCGGAAGCCATCTACAGCCCAGGGTTGGAGAGCCTTGCTGTAAAGTACTGTAAAGTGGTATATGAAGCCTTGGTGGCACAATGGTTAGAGTGCAGTACTGCCAGCTATTCCCACTGCAATTTGGCAGATTGAATCCCACCAGGCTCCCGGTTGACTCAGCCTTCCATCCTTCCAAGGTGGGTAAAATGAGGACCCAGATTGTTGGGGGCGATAGGATGATTCTGTAAACCGCTTTGAGAGGGCTGTAAAGCACTATAAAGCGGTATATAAGTCTAAGGGCTATTGCTATATAAGTTTAAGCGCTATCACTATATTGTGCCAAAAACCAGGATGTCAAGAATTTAGTACTTGAATACTGTCTTCAATATCTGAAACATGTCACCTGTTCTACATAAGGACAGTTTGGGCTTCAAAGTTAAGTATTTTTTCCAACACTTTAAAAAAATATTTGCATTTAATTTAGAGGATAATAGAAATCTGAGCAGCTTTAGAACGGACAGTGAAGATACTGAAGTTGGGGACTTCAGGCTTCTGAGGTCAACCATCAACTTGCAAAGGAACCACCAGTCAAGAAATACACCACGGAGTGGCATTTGGCAGAGCAGCAGTCATGAAGATCTTGGAAAAGATATTGAGAAGCTGGGATGCATCTGTTCCTACGAAGTAAGGCAAGCCATGATAGTCCCTGTAACTCTCTCGGGAAGCAAAAGTTGACTTTCATTGGGCAGGGTCGGAAGAGTCGTAATACCTTTTAACGATGGGAAGAATACAGAAAGCAAATCGACGGATCATTTTAGGATCGTTCATCCTTATTCGTGGCAGACGACCTGGCTCACAAGAGCATCCTTCTTCGGAAAGAAGACGTCAACCCTTCTTCTCCCGCTTCTCGTCTGGGGTGGGCGGAGCAGCAGCTCCAGGCTCCTCCCCTCCGGCCTCACGTGGTGGGCTAAAAGCCGCTCTTGCTGTCGGAAGGGGCCGGATTGCGCAGGCGCAGCAAGGTAACCCTCTGCTTGTATGGAGCTCACCGGGGCAGGGGGGGCGATGAGCAGCAAAAAAGGTGAGGAGGTGGGGGCGGCGGCGGCGGCGGCGGCGGGCGGGGAAAGGAGGAGGGCGGGGGCTGCGGGGAGTTGCTGGGGGCTGCACGGAGGAGGGGGCCGCAGCAGGTGCAGGAGAGGAGGAGGAGGAGGAGGAGGAGGAGGGGGGGGGGTTTCCCACTTGGGCGGACCGTCTGCTGCCACTTCATGCCGATCGCAGGCTTGCCCGCAAAACTTTTGCAGCGCGTGGGCACCCGCAGTGCCGGCGCGCCGACCGATCTCGCGCTACTCCCCTCTTCCACAGGCCCGGGGAGCAGCCGTGGCAAGAAGAAGAAACACAAGAAAGAAAAGGCGCCGCCCCCTCCGCCGGCGGAGAGCGGGATCCCCACGGGGTGAGTGTGGAGCGATACGAGCGGGGCGGGGGAACCGAGGGAGAGGTGGCTTCAGTGCGGCCTCTGAGGTTACCCGGGGAGGGGGGGGGGAAGGGGGGCAGCAACCCTGCCTTCGGCGGAGTGTGTGTAGGTGTGAACTCACCCTGCCTCTTGCAAGTTGTGGCTCTTAACGCAACGTGCTTTGCGCATCAGTTGCAGGTCGTCTATCCTGACTTTTCCCAGAACGGCTGCAAGAAGAAGATGCCCAGGGCTGGTTCACAAGTGTAAATTGGTTGTTAGGTGTGTTTATATATAGGAACTGGTCACCATCATTTCCCCACTGCCTTAAGCACAGCCGATGATAGTCCCTCTAACTGTTAAGTCCCTGTAAACCCGCTAAAGCAGGGTTTTATGCAGATGAGAATTTTAAAAAAGTGTTCGTTTCCCCCCCCCTCCACCCCCCAAAAAATGTTTTTCACCATAAAATATATATCTTTTAATGTATATGTAAATAGAGACAATGCACATCAATGGATTCATGAAGTTAGCTCCAATACTAGATTATTAGGGCTGAAAAGATGAAACAGGAGGTATAGATTTTGTTAAGTGGGTCTAAGTCTCTTACAACAATAACTGCTGTAACTTTTTTTGTATACTTTTGAACTTTTCTACTCAATATTGCTTCATTGATGCATGAACTAGGATGCATGAAAGGATGCTTTTTAAGGTGATTCACAATTGTAGCAACGCGCAGAGTCTGTAGGGTTCAAGTCTCAAATTGGCAATCTCAGTTCTCCTCTTCCAGAAGCCCTTTGGGTCTATACATCCCAACTCTGCCTCCTGCCTTGGTTTAGTGGCTTCATAATGACTGCTGCCACAACCCAGCTTCTGTAAGGCACCTCTCCTGTCTTCTCCTAATCCTGGTAGGTGAGAGAAATAGGGCTCCTATAATGTGTTTGTTTTCCTGGCAAATTAAAGGGGAGGAGTGGGGAGAAATAAACAAATTATGTATATCAGCTTCTGCTCTTATAGCATTGAGACACATAACTTGAGAAGTTAGCCTTTCCTTCTTTGTGTGTAGGTAGGGCAATTTCACAAGTGATAAGCAAAATGAAACTTCATTAAAAATGAGGAAATGAAAAAGTATATAAAAGTTTATTTGAAGCTTGTTAAGTATTAGCATGCAAAGCATTCAGAACTTGAAGAGGTAAAAATGTCATTCAAATCACATACAGCACTCTAATAGAACCTCAAATAGAAAGCCATAAAGGAAAATATAAGACTTAAAAGTAGGTAACAAAATGATGCTGCCTACTCCTAATCTGAAAAACGGCTGTACAGAAATTTCAAGTAGCAGAAGACATATGCAGAGCTAGTACAGAGAAAATAAATCCCAGACACAAAATGCTATGTTTAAATATATACACGTGTATCAGAGCAAAATAAACCCCTTTCTGCCTAGACTTGTTCACCTTTTCCCTAGAGATAAATGGATTTGTGAAGCAGCAGCCTTCTGCTTGCTTCCCAGGAGATTTTGTAGATTGTAGATAAGGTTAGCTTTTAATCAGGGTTTAGGATGTGAAGATGATGCGACCTCCTTCCTTTACCTTACCCCTGTATCTTACTTCTTGCTTGCCTCCACTCTCCTGAGGAATTACTTGCAATTTAAAAAGAGAAGTCTTTTCATGTGGACAGGGGAGAATTTTGGGGAGTTCTCTTATTGCTAGGTGCTAAAGCAAGCCCCTCTCCTTGAGACAAGGAGATGTGTAACTGGGTTAGTCTATTTATCAAAACCAGCAGTGTCTTGTGTCACCTTACAAATTAGGTGATGGAAATAGATACTTGGCCCACCAACCTTAATTTCAGTAATAAGTAGGTTAATCTTCAAGGTGCTGTAGGACCCTTCCTTGCTTTTTCTATGTGAATTGTTCCATTTATGCCAACTCCAGTACTGTACAGAATAATGAGAAGCTCTGCCACAACATGTCCATGATAGCTAGGGTTAGTTGTTGTTTTTTTTCAATCAAAGAGCATTGTTCTTGGAATCCACATTTACCACCACCTCAGTGGCCCCAAGAGACATGGAGTTCTCTTGCGTGTCCCATCCTCCCCACTCTAAATTCCATTTCTATCCTGGGTGGCAGCTGCTGGAAGCTGCTAGGTTATTTTTAATGCCTCGTCTATCTCTTGTCTCTGTGCACATTTGGGCTCTGACGGAGAGAGGAAGTTTCTGAGCTCACAAGGTATTAATGCCTCTTTTACTAATGGAGGGAGCATGTGGGACAGATGAAGTGCCAGCCACTAGCCAGATCTGCTTTGACAGAGACTGTCTCGAGGCCTCTCATTTGTGCCAGAATTGGCAGCTCCCTCACAAATCTAGTTTTCCTCTGAGGAATATTATCTTTTCCCTGGGGAAGACATCAGAGACGGAGAAAGCTTCCTTTCCTTGGTCAGGAGCTGAAAATCCACAGGAGTAGCTGAGTTATTCATTCTCTTGCTGCCAATTAATTCCCCTTTCGAGTTGGCTGTGGTGAATCTCTCCCCCACTTAAAGCTGTCAAGATGGGAAAAACAGCACAGATTGAAATAGAAGGCAATAGGTACGTACAGAGAAGTGGACAATTGGAATTATTTGATAGCCTTAACAGAGTAATGGCAACAAGATGTTAGTGCTCACCCCACTCTTGGAGGGACTGAAATCTAAAGGAATTTGACGAATTGAGAGAAGTAGGAAGAATATGAACAAATGAAATTACACTTTTGAAAGCTGTTATTCCATAATACAGTCTTCCCGGGCTTGTTAACCATTTAAGCTTGGTATGGTGGTAGGTATAGTCCACGTAGTCTGGGAACAGTTGGCTGTAGTAATTTATGTGAGCAGTTGGCGGCTTTCAATTAGAAGTAGACAAGGAATGTTTCTCAGCTGTTTGTGAAAAAAATAACTTTGAAATTTGGAGTGCCTTCTGATGGCTCTTTTTTTGCCTATATTTGCCTTATCCCCCTCAATTTCTTCATTATTAGGCCTCTTAGTCCCTCCTGCGCAGATGACCCTGCCTGCCCGCCTTCTGTGCCCCCCCTGCCTCTTCCTGCTGCAGTTGGAGGCGGGCTCTTGGGATCTGATGACGAGGAGCAAGAGGACCCCCGAGATTACTGCCGAGGTATCTGAGTAATGCAGGGAATGGTTTGGGGTCTCTTAAGTGAAGAGGAGTCTCTCTCTCTCTCTCTCTCTCTCTCTCTCTCTCTCTCTCTCTCTCTCTCTCTTTCTCTTTCTGTGTGTGTGTGTGTGTGTGTATTGCTGGCAGCATCATTTTGAGTCCTGGATGCCGTTTACAGATAACTGTTTGGCTCTCTTGCTGGAACAAGATGCTAATTTAGAAGCTGTTTTTATCTGATCTGTTTGGGCTTTCACTTTTATGTTGGGGAATAACAACAAATGAAATATATGAGCACTTTTTTTAAGCATAAGGTGGAACCTGAAACTAATCAGGAAGGCAATTTGTGTGACTATAATATGTAGTTATCTCTCACATACTAAGACATATCTCATATACTAAGATATGTCAGCTAGTATATTAACTGGCCTCTTCTTTGTTCTCTATTAGGTGGATATTACCCAGTAAAGATTGGGGACCTCTTCAATGGGCGCTATCATGTAGTACGGAAACTTGGATGGGGACACTTTTCGACGGTCTGGCTTTGTTGGGACATTCAGTAAGTACAGCAGTGAATGACACACTTATTTTTTTTCCTATATTAAATATACAAAGAATGTCCCTGAAAAAGAGAAATACATATTCATTTTAAAAGTAATCAGGTTGCCACGTATTGACAAGCTAGATGGTAGTGTCTGGTGGGCTTGGTTAATACGAAAATGAGATTGGATCTTGTTTGGACTTAGATGGGAAACTGCTAAGAGTTATAGACTAGGCTGGACAGTTGAAAAAAACATCCCAGAAGAAAGGAATGTTTAAGTCCCTATATTTCCAAGGAATATACACGGATATGTCCATGAAGTCTTTAGGAGCTCAGTTCAAGGAAACAAATTTATAAGGAGAGTTAAAAAGGAAGAGAACGAGAAGTACATAAATGTTTTTTATGTCCTGTGTAAATCCAGAGTAAGAAACAGGAAAAGTGTATCCTTCCTTTGAGATGTGAAATAGCATCTTGTCACAGGGATAGATTTTTTTGGGGGGAGGGGTGTTTTGTATGCTTTTGAAACTTTTAAAAACAAGATTAACTATTAAAACTAATATAAAATAAGAAAAAGAAAGGAAAAGCAAACCAAAAAACTTGAAGAAAAATAGAAAAAAAAATATTTCATCTAGTGGCTTTTAATGTTCTTTGCAGCAGTTATAAGTTCAATTATATAACTTCTCTTTTTAAAGTCGTATCATAATACTCTTCTTTCCACAATCTGCCCACCTCATCATCAAAGCTGTAAATAACAAATAATTGTAAAAGTTCATTTTCCCCATTTTTATGCACAAGGTACAGTCCAGTTTCCAGTCACCAATAAGTGTAGATGGTGCCTTTTCTCTAATCAAATTAGTTTAGCCATCTCAGCAAAATCTGTCAATTTCACCAACCATTCCTCCATAGCAGATCTTTCCATCTCTGTATATAATAATCTTACCGCAGTACTCATATATTGAAATAATCTTCATGGCTTTTGCCTGTTTATCATTATTTCTAAAAGGAAAAGTTCCGGTTTTAGCTGCACATTAATTTTTAATTTTATCTTTATCAAAATATATATTTGAATGATCTTTAAAGCTTTTGTACATATCTACCAAGCATGATAAAATATCCCTCATATTTCCAACATACATTTGAAGTGCTTTTATACATTCTAGGTAATTTCTCTGGTGTCACACATCATTTTATTTTTTAAAAGATCTCTTTAAGATCATAACTAAATTTCAGCCCTTTTGACCATTAGTCCATTTGTATATTATAACCAGAATTCTTCGCTCACTGTATTATTTTTCTTTTTTTTTTTTCATTCTTCAACCGATTCTTCCTGTTTCAAATTTCACCAAAAGTTTGTACATTTTAGCAATTACATGTTCATTATCAGTGCATATTTGTACTTCAAATTGTTGCATACTTTGCTCCATACCATAAATCTTTTTATCCATTGTGAATCTTTCTGGTAACTGTAAATGGGGAAAACATTGACAACTATATCTATCTGCTATTAATTTCTCACTGACTTAATTTTAAATTCCCATTGATGGTTTTCTAATAATTCCCAATATATCAACCATTTGTCCTTGTCTGCCATTTCTCTTCTATGATAAGTTTCTTGAGTTAGGGGCAATAAGAGTGTTTTTGGCCACAATCAAATGTTTAATTCCATATTCTCAATATGGCATGTCTGAGTTTTAAAATCCACATGAACATTTTTGTACCATATATATTCATGCTGTTCAGATTGTGATCTTCTGACTCTAAAAGTATCATGTTTCTCAGCCACATCCATTCTTTCATCAGGATCAAACAATAAGCAGCAAAATACAAATTCAAATCCAGTAAATGCAGTCCTCCTCTTCCCATAGCACCTTATATTTAACTTGTTTTTCCCTACCCTGTTTCTCCAACAATAAGGCCTCCACCAATAGGAAGTCCCAGCATGTTTTATAGGCATGAAATGAAATTAAGCCCCTCCCTCCAAATTAAGGCCTATGTTAAAACATGCGAAATGGGGGGAATGGTGGGGGAGGGGCTTGCCGTTAGGAAGTACTTTTGTTGCACACCCGGATATGGTGCTGCCTGCATTGAACCCCAGTACGAAGTGCCCCACCAACACCGAGGTCAACTTCCAAGCCGTTGCCGCCCACCCACCTGAAGATGCAAGGGGGGGAGAATTAAGTCACCCCCAAAAAGATGGCCTAGCCATTTTTTCGGGTCTCAAAAAAAAAATAAGACCCGGCCTTATTATATGAGAAACACGGTATTACCATGTACATTTCAATATATCATTTTGTGATTGTATAAATGCATCATCAGTTGCAAAACAGATATTGTCTAAAACAAAGACAACATTCTTGGCAAAACATTATAAGAGATTCTTCTTAACTCTGACAATTCTAATTTCTCCCATCTTAAAATGACCTTAATTTCAACCTATGTCAAAATTATTTTGAAATAACATATAATTTGTCATAGTAATTCTGAAGTATTTTACTTTTTTCTCAGTTTTAAAACCAATTTTCTCCATCACTTTTATTAGCTCTTCTATTTTCATATTTTAATTAACATCTTTGTCTTTATTAATCTTAAAACTGGATTTATTAATTTTAAAACAGGCTAATATATCAGAGTCCTTTAATTTTCCCATTAATGTTTCTATTCCTTCAAGTACATCATCTAAAATTAATACCAAGCCATCCACAAATACCCTTATAACTCTCTTTTTAAATGTTAACTCCCATAATTCTCTCATATCTCTGCCTCAAGAACTAAAATGAAAAAAAGTGAAGACAGTGGACATCCTTGAGGGATAGATATAATTGGAAAATAGACATCAGAGTATAATAACAGAATTGCTATTCTTGATTACTCACCAAACAGCCAACGCCTCCTGGTCTGAGGCAAAATTTTAAGAATACCAAATATGGAGAAATGGGCTATTTTTGATCACCTTCTGATTGAAATGCAAAAGGCTAGCTAAATTCAAAATATGTCCTGGAGGAGAAGGCAAAGGTAGCTCAAGTGTACTTAGTCAAAGAACCACTCTATTTTTGCCAAATTAAACAAATTGTTTCTGTGGTTTTAATCCTTGTACACTGCCCAGGATCACTTTGGGGATAGGGGCAACCTTATAATTGTTGAATGAATGAATCCCTAAGGCTTTGTGGAGATTCTCAGTCATCCAGGTCATAGTTGTGTCAAAGATGCTTTTTTCTTCAAAAGGCAGCTTTTCAAGGGAGGAGGAGGAGGTGGTTAAAAGCAAAACATTTTCTTCTTCCTTCTCCTCAAGGAAAAAAACAACAATCCAGTTGCCTTTTGAAGAAAATAAGTACTTTTGAGATCCCTAAAGCTTTGTTTTGCTTCCTGTGAACTCCATTCTTTTAAAATGTATAACACCTTTGTTTTCTTAACAACAGGTTTGAAGATAATGCTGAGATTTTCAAGTGGGAGATAATGTCTTGAAATGAAGGAAGCCAGGACTAACTAACCCTGTCCTTTCTCCTCCCATCACTCCAGGCGGAAGCGCTTTGTGGCTCTCAAAGTGGTGAAAAGTGCTGTACATTATACAGAAACGGCTGTGGATGAAATCAAGCTACTGAAATGTGTAAGTTTGATGCTTCTCTGACCGCTCCAATTCTGATTGAACTATTATTCCTCATGAATAGTTAACATACTTAGGCCTTTTAAAACATGAAGTAGTAAAGTCCAGGTATTGTTGGAAAACATGTTATTTGGCTTTTCCGACCTTCCCCAATGGTTCTTGATAGTTGTACATTTTGGAAGGAAAACTATTTTCCTTCCACTATTATACACATTCAAGAAATGAGTTATGGCAGTAAACATTATTTTATGGGCCTATAATCTCATGAGCCTCAATTCAGACTATTAATTAGGATAATGCTTCTTTAAGACATTTGTTTTACAATATCCTGTATTTACTAAGTTTTGGGAGAAAATAGTGGACTATATAAACATGACTGCAGCAAAAGCTAAATTTTAAAGGATAATATTCTCTTGAATTACGTAAAACCTGGAAAACATAATTCTCTCTCCTTACTGTTGCTAAAAGACCGATATTACAGCATTGGAAAGATAAATGTAAGATAAAGATAAAGATAAAAATGAAAGATAAAAGTAAGTTCCTTTTACTCAGTGGATTGAAGATCTGATTACACTGGCCATCTATGAACAAATTGTCTATGAACATAAACTTTGTAGGGATAAATATAATGAAATATGGAACTCACTTATACAAAATACAGTAAAGATGATAGTTGTATAAGTTTATCCAAAATAAATATATACACACTTGAATAATATTTACAAAGTTAAGTACATATAGAATTGTAACTATTAACGTATAATGGTATACTTTGTTTCTT
Organism: Laticauda colubrina; assembly: GCA_015471245.1. NCBI lineage: Eukaryota > Metazoa > Chordata > Lepidosauria > Squamata > Elapidae > Laticauda > Laticauda colubrina. The sequence continues at coordinate 25,603,337 of BLBF01000021.1, read as the reverse complement.
TTTTTTCTGTTTTACTTCTTTTAAAACTTTTTCTTTGAGAATGCATAAATTTTATTGTAATTTTCTTTATATTTTGTTCATTTTCTATCATTAATAAAATATTGTTAACAATAATTACTAGTCATTAATACTCCCAATCTCCCTGTAGTATGTTAGCCTAATATAAAGAAATCCTTCTATCACTGTTTTAAAAGAATTGTTTTTTTGCTGTTAGTGAGAATCATCCTTTGGGATTGGAGATGGGCAATAATCAAGGATCAGATACTTTGATAATGTTGTTCATCCTCTTAGTACACTGAACTACATTGGATTTTTCTGAAGTCAGAAGTTGGTTGCTACCCCTCTCCTTTTGAATCATTTCATTACAACAACAAAAAGATAAGCAATAGAACAGATAAAAAGTGATTAGAAATAATTTTCAATTTATGACCTCAGTAGTAGTAGTAGGAACCAGAAAATTCATCATCAGGTGTTGTGATTATGAACTAAGGTTTTATGTGACCACATCTGATTTCTTATTTCTATGGTCATGAAGTGAATCCCTGGTGGTTAAGTTAGATGTCCCATGACCACAACTTGCAATCTTCCATGCCAGCAACCTCATTGACTTTTCTTGTCAGAAGACAGCTAGGAAGGTTGCACATGGCAATCATGTAACCATGGAATTCTACAACTGATATAAATGCATGATGGTTTTCCAAGTACCTAAATCACAACCAGAGATGCTGTGATGGCAATAATTGTGAAGACCTTTGTTGGAATGTGCACCTGGAGAAGCAGTGGGAGAGAGTTATGGCAATACAGAACTTTACCAAAGATAGAGCCAGATTAAGAGAGTATACAATACTGAGCTATTATTGGGGTTGAGAGGACAGTGGTTCAGGTAGCCACATTGTAGAATCTCTCAGGATATAACTATTGGTTAATCGGTCATAGCTTTAGTTCGGCAAGATTCTGACCATTAAATGTAAGTAAAATAAAGAATTGGATTGGATTTCACTGTGTTGCCTCTGGGCTTGGGCCTGATGGCACCAGTCGTAAATCACTTTTCTGAGTGCCTTTGTAACTTTGAACAAGTGCTAAACAAATGGTTGTAAATTGAAGGCTACCTGCACTATGATCCTAACGTATTTTTATCCCACAGGTTTATTTCAGTGCCAATCTACAAAACAGATTCTAAAACAACTAAGTAGCATTGAAATGGATTAATACCAGATGGGAGTCCATCATGTAACCAAAAGGTTAAAAAAACAAGTCTCCAATGTTTCCAAGAAACATTTTTTGGGAATATCAGGAATCACCTTTAAGGATATTTTTAACCATTACTACAAATTCAGGCTGAGTCATCTAGGTTTGTGAGATGTGCCCCCCTGGCAGGGAGAACCATGGAACACTTGGATCTAGAAAAAAATTCTGGTTTACCTTTCTGTGTCAATGTAGCCACTTGGCCTTTGTTTCCCCAGAACTATATTTAAACTATCTTTATGGAGAGGGTTATTCGGGCATAGAAATTTCTAGTTGCTGATCCATATCTAGAATGCTTACCCATTTTTACCTGGTACCTCTCCCTTCCAGGTGCGAGATTCTGATCCTAATGATCCAAAACGGGAGAATATTGTCCAACTGATTGATGATTTCAAGATCTCAGGGATCAATGGGGTCCGTATCCTTTCTTAAAAGGTCCACAAATTGTTTCTGCTCAAATAATGCTTTTTTCCTCCAAGGTGCTTGAGCTTTGGCTGTAAAACCAGTTTCTGTTACATTTTTGGTGAAAATGTCTGCAGGAAAAATAGAAATTGTTCCAAACTTGTTTTGTATATAGAAATCGGTAAGCTGAGTAACAGCTAATCTTAAGGCATTTTCTCACTAACATTCAAGATAGGATATATCTACCTACCTACCTACCTACCTACCTATCTATAGCTATATATCTGACAGAGCAATCAATTTTTTTGTCTACCTCCCATTCCCTAGAGTGAAATAACAAAGGACCGAGATTTTTAGCTGTATCAGATCTTTGTGGTAAGCATAAATGGCTGCAGCCCCTTTTAAACTGTAGGTGAATACAACAAATGTTGCTGGGCTATAGGAATTTTAGGTCCCGCTAGTAAAGCAATTGTCCTTTTGTTTAGTTAGCACATCCACTGTTTTGTTTATTGGGGCAATCCAATTTCAAAGAAGTCGTGTTATCGCAGGGAAATATTTCTGGGTTGCTGTGCTTTGTGCTTTTCCATTGTATCACCAGCTTCCTGCTTGGATTCTTAATAAACAAATGCACACCTACACATGTTTTTTTTATCTGATAATGACCAAGAAGACTCCCAATTGTCTGCAATAACTATTTACTATGTGGATAAAAATAACTTTCTACTGATTCCGAATTCATCCACTTCTTATAATAAAATCAAAGCTAAAAAGGAACAAATGGCCAATAAGTTTTCCCCAAAAAGGCTGTTCTACCAAATGTTACTTTTGAAAGAAGATCTCAGGTGAGATCTTCTTTTTGAGTCATCTCAAAAATTGCTTGGTTTTTGTGTTATTTAATTTATTTATTTATTTATTTTTGTCAATTGCTTATAATAGGTATAAGTAAAAACATAGTTATGAATACATGGATACATATAAGAAAAATAAAAAATAAAAATAGAAACAATAGGACAGGGACAGTAGGCACGTTAGTGCGCTTATGCACGCCCCCTACAGACCTCTTAGGAAAGGGGTGAGGTCAATAGTAGACAGTTGAAGGTTAAAGGTTTGGGGGTTTGGGGAAGAAACCATGGAGTCAGGTAGAGTATTCCAGACATTGACCACTCTTGCTGAAGTTGTATTTCCTGCAATCAAGTTTGTTGCGATTAACCTTGAGTTTGGATCTATTGTTTGCTCTTGTGTTGTTATGGTTGAAGCTGAAGTATTCATTGGCAGGTAGGACATTGCAATATATAATTTTATGTACTATACTTAGATCGGACCGAAGGTGGCGTAGTTCTAGGTTTTCTAGGTCTAGAATTTCAAGTCTGGTGGCATAAGGTATTCTGCAACAAGTAAAGGAGTGAACTATTTCTGGACTTTCTCAACTGTGTTAATACGTAATGTGGGTTCCAGACTGATGAGCTGTATTCGAGGATTGGTCTAGCAAATGTTTTGTATGCTCTAGTTATCAGTGTAATTATTACCAGAGAAAAAGCTATGTAAGATTAGGTTAATAACTCTTAATGCCTTTTTGGCTATATAGTTACAATGGGCTCTAGCACTTAGGTCATTAGAGATGAGTACTCCAAGATCCTTGACAGAGTTTGGATCATAAACAAGGTCTTGACTATTCAGCCTGTATTTTATTTCTGATATATATTTTTTTTCCATTATGTAGGACAGAGCATTTATTTGTTGAGATTTCAAGTTGCCATTTGTTTGACCATTCTAATACATAGTCGAGGTCTTTTTGAAGGGTAGAAGTATTGTCTGTGGTGTTGAATAGCTTTACATCATCAGCAAAGAGAACGCAGTTGCTCTTGATATGATCACAGAGGTCATTTATGTAGAGTATGAAAAGAGTTGGTCCTAGAACACTGCCTTGAGAGACACCATTGTTGACAGGTACAGAATTTGACAGGACGCTCCCAATTTTGACCATTTGTTGCCTGTTTGACAGGAATGCTTCTATCCAGTTATGCAGGTATCCAGAGATACCATAAGATTTTAGTTTTAGGAGTAGTTTGTTGTGTACCACTGAATCAAAGACTTTACAGGTCTGTGTAGATTGCATCTATTGCTTTGCCCTGATCGAGTTGTGTTATCTAGGAGACCACAGCTGGATGCCTCCAAATTCTGTTTTACACCAGCTTTCTTTCTCTGTCTTTGTTCTATATCTGATTTTAAGTTATTTTGTAAATTCTTTGTATGTGCTGAAAGGAAAGGAGGGAGCTATTTACTGGTGCTTTTTTAAACAACCAGATTTTTCATTCTGATGCCTGTTTTATCTCCTTGACTTGCATTTCGCCAGATGTTTGTATGGTCCTTGAGGTTTTAGGACACCAGCTGTTAAAGTGGATTATCAAATCCAACTACCAAGGACTTCCCATACCTTGTGTCAAGAGCATCTTATGCCAGGTAAAGGTGGATTCCTTTGCAAACTTTTTTTTGGGGGGGTGTTGTTAGTTTTTATAGTCAGGGTCATTCCTGACTGTTTTATTATGCCAAGCAGATGGGCTTAATTTGAACACCTGTTTTTCTGGGACTTGAGTACATGTAGTCTTCGACTTACAACAGTTCATTTAATGACCATTCAAAATTACAATGGCACTGGAAAAAAAAGATTTATGACCATTTTTCATACTTACAACCATTGCAGATCCCTGTGGCCACATGATCAGAATTTGAATGCTTGGCAACTGGTTTATACTGTGTTTACTGCATGACAGTTGCAGTATTCCAGGGTCATGCGATCAGTTTTTGCAACCTTCTGACCGGCAGAATCAATGGGGAAGCACCAGATTCATTTAACAGCTGTGTTACTAACTTGACAATTGCAATGATTCACTTAAGAATTGTGGCAAGAAAGGTCATAAAATGGGGCAAATTACAAATATCTCACTTAGAAACATAAATTTGGAGCTTGAGTGGATGTAATTGTGGATGTAAGTCAAAAACTACCTGCACTGCTATAGTTGTTAATAAGATCAAGACTTCAGGGCCTCGTAGCCTCTTGGCCTGAATCACAAAGAGGTTCTTAACCTTGGCACAATTGCTTCCATTTTCAGGTGCTGCAGGGCCTTGATTACCTCCACACAAAGTGCAAAATAATCCATACAGACATCAAGCCGGAGAATATCCTGCTGTGTGTAGATGAGAGTTACATACGACGGCTGGCAGCTGAAGCCACTCTCTGGCAGCAGACTGGAGGCCCTCCTCCCTCTGGTTCTGCAGGTAAGTAATCCCATTCTGTTTGTAAGCAAGAGGGTTGATGCTGGTCTCCTTTATCCCAAAAATGCTAAAGGGGCACGACAGAAGTTGAGTGTGGGGGGGGAAACAGAATTTCCCTCTAGCAAATGGAGACCTTCATTAGATTAATGCAAACATAATTAAGGGAGCAAAAGCAACATTCTTAAATGCCAAAGTGTTCAACGTTCATTGCATCCAAAAGTACTAGGCAGTGGCAATGAAAGGCACAAGCTTTGCTGGTCTGTGATCGTAATAAAAAATGATTGATTGATTGATTAAAAAAAAGACACAAGCCATAGGGACCATATTTATGTTCTAATGAATGGAATAGAAATGTTTTCAAAAGGGCAGGAACAGAAACCAAATCACTCCAAAGAGCCATGGTAGTGCAGTGGTTAGAATGCAGTACTGCAGGCTACTTCTGCTGACTGCCAGCTACCTGCACTTTGGCAGTTCGAATCTCACCATGCTCAAGGTTGACTCAGCCTTCCATCCTTCCGAGGTCAGTAAAATGAAGACCTATGTTGTTGGGGGCAATAGGCTGACTCTGTAGACTGCTTAGAGAGGGCTGTAAAAGCACTGTGAAGCGGTATATAACTCTAAATGCTAATGCTAATACAGTGGTAACTAGAAAACTGCAACTTCATCCCAAAGAATCCATGATGGAGCTTAAATGCACAGAGTAAAACAAAAAAGAAAATCTGATAAAAGTAAGCTTGGTAATGAAAGTGAGCAAGTTGAACTTTTTAAAGTGGATTCCCTAGATTGCCATTGTTGTTTTTTTAACATGCTTGCTCATTTCCCTGGCAAACCAAAAGCCCATTTAGCAGCTGTCAAAGAGAGTGATTTGGCCTTGGGGATTCCATGTAATGATCAGAAGGCTTCAATTCATTAGGAGAATGGGCTTCCTCATTAGCAAGTGGTAGGCTGGCTTAGAGGAGGAAGAAGAAAAGTTAAGAATATCCGTCTTTCCTCCATTCACGGATAGAGCAAAGCAGTTTTCCCTGCCACTGTCAGAATTCAAGGATACTTCTCATTCTAATTTGGGGTATGTGGTTGTGGGTATGTGTGTGGGGTCTGGGATAGTCAGTATAAGAGTGCCTTTCCCAACTAGATGCCTTCCAGGAGACTTATTACTATTATGTATGGTTTTGTTCTCCATCATCTCTCTGGGAACTCCAGGCAACATACAGGAGAGTCTCACCTCATTTTATCCCCTCTGCCACAAATGAGCAGCATAGGATGGATAGAAAGGCAGTGAGTGATTGGCTTCTAGTTACCAGCTAACCAAATGGTTAAGTGGCTAAATTAGAACTGGATTATTGATCCCAATCTGATCCTTAAAGTGGCCAAACTAGCTCTCTGCAGATTCAAGGTTTTGGTCCAACACTTCTGGAAAATATCAGGTTAGTATCAGGCCTTAACAACTAAGATAGGGGCTGCTCCATTTTGCCACTCCCCTCTGAGCCTCCATAACCATATTCACAAAATTTAGTCATATGAGTGCTTTTGCTCATCATTTATCAAATAATCTGAAAATGGGAATGCTGTGTTTGTTTTTAATGAAGTGCATACACTCTTTGCAGACTTCATTCCTGCTCCTTTCAGTGCTGTTCTGTTGTCACTGCCATATCCCAGCAACATTCCTTTATTATTTTTAAGGTGAATTCCTTCCTACTCACAGAACAATTGTTTGCCTTTGGAAGTAGAGAAATTAATGGAGAGGTGTGGCTCCAAATTAAAGCATAGTCCGTAATAGCCTTGTACCCAAACAAACCTAAAATAAGACATTTCAATTCTACCTTTGGCTTCCCTTCCCAAATGCCACTTCAGCAAAACAATAGCTCTGCCCCTTATGCCTCCAGTTGAAATACATGGCCATTTTTCTATTTTTTTTTTGTACCCGGTTCTCTTTCAGTTCATCATTGGGAGTGATGAAACACTAGGAATGCATCATGAAATCTTTTCCCAACAATCATTGGGAATCTTATTACCTACCTACCTCTCCAGCTCTGACTTCAGAAATCACACCATAAGTGTTGTCCAAGTATCCCCTAAGCCTAAGGGCTAGGAACCTGGCCTATTTTTAGATTAAAAGCTAAGAACCTGGGCTAAGAAGCCCAGCAGGGGCAGGGGAAACTAGACACTGGATATGGCTCCTAGGGATCATGGTTACTGGACATATATACAGTTGAGATCTGGTAGCAAATCCAGGATTCTGTCATTGACCAGGTTCAAATTCCATTTAGAACTTTCAGACGGGAGTTCTGTATTCAAAATGGCCGTAAGAACAGAAATGAGGGCTAAAGTGATGGGGGAACCAGATTCTGCCTCTCCCTGGTTTTATAACATTAATCCTAGCCTTAGGGCGGAATGATCCTAATGGTGTGGGAGACTCTGGCCTTCCACATCCTCATTCTCCTCATCCTCTTTTGCAGCATTACTGTACTGATTGATGTTTATTTGCTTTGGATTTCCTGGCTGATTCTGGGAATCATTTCTGTCTCTTTCTCTCTCCCCCTTTTCTCGCCTCACTCCACCTGTGCATCTCTCCCTCAGTCAGCTCTGCACCCCAGGAAAGCCTGGTAAGTCCCCCACCCCATCCAGGGCTGTGATGGGGGGAAGGAATGACATTTTAGAGTGCCTGCTTTGGATCTCACTTTCTCTGTGAAACTCATGGACTGTTGATATTCACAATCTCCATTGCCCTTGTGTGGATGGCCCCTTCGTGTTTGGCAAGCTGCATCTATAATTTGTCATTGTTACCATGGACACATTTTGCATATAGTGAGATGATGTTTGCAGTCTTTGTTAGCTCCAGGAGAGGTTGTATGCTTTAGCCAGTTTGGCAGTCAAAGAAAAGGAGGGGGGGAAATATACTAGGTTGGACCCTTGCCATCTAGGCTACTTTTCTCTGGTTTGTGGCTGCAGTTTCGTAGCACAGAGACTCCTTATCACCCATGTAACAGGATATACCTCCAGTTATTTCTCTATATTCAAAGAGAGCTAAGAGCTCATCTCCTTAGGCCAGGGATATCCTAAGAAACAGGAATCTAATTTGGATATAGAGCTCCTTCTCATGACTCAACAACTTTGTGCTGTCGTTCCCATTCACTTTGGTAGGGCTCTCTCATGCTGGAGAGCTTACTGACTGATTTTTTTCCCCATGGGTCAAATTCTGTATTTGGTCTGCCTCTGGCAACTAAACTTAATATCCATGGCTCCTTTTCTTGTTGTGTGACTGGTCTCTTGAAGCAGGAGAGAGAGAGAAAAGAATGGCTGTTAGAATCCTCAGTTTGTGCCTCTGAATATATTTTTATCATTGTAGATGTGTCATTTCACTGACTTACAAACTTTGTTGTAATTTTAATTTAATTGTTGTGATTTTGATTGTGAGATGTTCTGATAAGGATCAGAAATAGCAAAGGCAAGTCAAAGAGTTTTCAATGGGAAGCACAGGGACCAGAAGAGAGTTGGTGTCTCTTTGTGAAGTATCCAAGGCTTTCTCCATGAATACTTCTCATCACTTTTGGCAACTTGTGAACCTCCAGGTGTTGTTGAACTCCAGCTTTCCCACTATTGAACGTGCTGGCTTGGACTGTTGGAAGTTGCTGTTCAATAATATCTGGTGTGCTCACCCAGAGTTGGGCATTTCTGGATTGGACAGAGAGCAAGGACCTCATTAAGCATTGTTTGTTTCTTCCACTTTAAATCTGGCTCTGAGTTTGTTTGCCAGATTATTATATGCACTGAATGATTTTGCTTCTTGAGGTTGTATGTAAAAAAATGATGACTGTCCCTTAAAAGTGGGCACCATGACACAATCAGTAAGTTCACGAGCATTGCCTCACCCTTCTCTTTGGTAAGTTATTGCATTGGTGCAAATGCATTAATTATCATTATGGATAGGAAAGATTTCTTAATCAGGACCAGAAGATGATTCACACATCTGACTAAGAATTAGTTAATAAAAATTATTAATACCTAGGGCTAAGGTAATTCAATATGTGCATAATAGGAGAAAAATTAACAGTCTTGTTCCTGCTCCCTTATGGTAAAGAAACTGACAGCTTTGTATCTAAACTAGCCCAAGGTGCTGGATTCTGTAACGTGCATGGCACTTGTGTTCTTTACTGAGATGCCAATAATACACCAGGGGTGTTATGTTTTTGTAAATTTCCCTTTATCTTTCCCCATATTTTTCTTTATATGCCTGTTTCTTTACAAGTTTCTCAAGCAGAATAGCTGATCTGTTGCAACTTGGGACCTGCAAACATTGGTGCAGGCCTCAGAGGGAAGGGAAGCATCACTTGGTGCTGCTTTACATCCAAGAGATCCACAGTTTCTCTCTCTAAATTCTGTGGTTGAAGAGGATCAGTTGGCATGCTTGAAGAAAGAAAGTGAACTCCTCCTCATCTCTTTCTGACTGCGCCCTGTGGATAAAAAGCCTAAGCTGATGGATTCTTGGATTTAATAGCAGTGTTTCTGTGGATTAAATTGTATCGCTTGAAAGGAGAGGGGAAAGCCCCTTTTTGAACCTAACCATATTAAATTTGGGTAAGGATAGATAGGAGGAATCCTGGACATCATGCATTTGGGAGAAGTCCATGTGGATTTCTTATTTGAATGGTAGAAATGTTTTTGTTTATTTATTCATTAAACTTGTTTGCCATCCAACTCTTCTTAACTGATGAAGTGTTGATTGAATATTAGGGTGAAGAAGCAGTGGGAGCAGTGCCCAAAATATACATGGCTGTGCACAAGCCCAGAGATGTGGTAGTTATTTTGGGTCTGTTAACAAAAAATTAGAAGCTGTGTACCATGATGTCCTAGGACCCTGTTTCTTAAGAACTAGATGCCTTGTAAATGAGGTGCTAGAACATTTAGACAGCACGATTGAAGGGCATACTGGTTCGGAGTTACAATTGTAGTCTGGCACAACTGGTATGTGCCAAAGAGAAAAGGCTATGCTGGAAGCCTGCTTTGTGTATTTTCTACACTTTAAACATACATATACACATATATATGTAGAATTCCCAACAGCCAAGGAGATAATGGTATCCGTAAAGATATGGGATAATTGGTTTGATTTTAGGTTCGACCGTTGTGATCTCTTAACCATGACCTATGCTTTTGTATCTGTGGTACAGGCACAATTCTGGAGTTGCTTTTCTACCGTGCCTTGAATTTGAAATACAACCTGTTTTGAATTTGCTGGTGAAAACCACTATGATTCATTTGTTCTCTGAATAGGATCCAAAGGATATACCAGAAGTGGGAAATATCTAGAATATCCCTTTTCTGATGCCTGGAAGCAAGGCCAAGTTCCTTGTTTTTCCTGGTTAAGGTTAGGCTGCTTTATATTGGATTCTGTTCAATAAATTCCAATTTCAGAAAAGAAATAAACTACTCATAGAAAACAAGCATACCAGGAAAAGGCTGTGGTCTTACTTTCTCCTTTCCCTATTAGTTATTTGAATCTTTGGATTTATTTATTTATTTTTTGCATGGAATAGGATTAGGTCATATGAACTGGCCCTTCTGCCTTAAATGGAACTGCAGAAACTCAATATCTGATCTCTCATGTGTTGATCATGTCTGTGTGAAGCCTGCTGTAAAACCCTTGGTTTACCTGCAGAATATCCAAGAAGCATTTATTTTATGTGTTAATGTAGATACACTTTTATGACTTACAGTAACTTAGAGAGTTACCTGATGGTGAGATACCAATAAATGTTATAAATAAATAAAGCTTTTTGTCTGAAACTTGAAGACAGGACCCTTGCCAGAAATGGCACACCTTGTAACTTTCTGTTGAGGTAATTCCCCATTAGGAGAATGAGTGCACACAGGGAGATGTAGTGAGAGTGGTGAGGAAATAACACACAACCAGCACACAGATACACTGTATAGTAAAATGTAGATTTTTACTTCCAGTAAACGGTTAAGCAAAGTCTAACAAGCAGTCCAAGTCATACACGGTTAAAGCAGTGAGTATTCAGTCCAGGGATAATCCAAATATCAAGGTCCAGTATAATAAATAGTTTAGTAATAGACTCACATCAATCCAAGAATAACGATGATCAGCAACAGTCAATAGAGAAATGCAGGAACCAAAAACAGTGAACATCAACCAACTAGCAACACTCTCAACAACAGGACAGAACAGGGTTGCCAGATCACAGCTTGGCTCTGCGGCCAAACTCAAGTCAAACTACGACCAAATTCAGCCAAATTATTTTCTCTCACGGCTAAATTTTCCGGCCAAATTTTTTTGTGCAATATAACATGAGGATATATTGTTGTTTTTTTTTAACTGTTTTTAAATAATCAAATCGTAAAAAATAGTCTTTATTCGACAACATGACGTGACATCATGGGAATTTCTGCGTTTCTTTACTCATATCCCGGCTAGGCAGCTCAATTCAAATCACCGCTACTACTGTTTGGAAAGCTCAGGGCCAAATGTAGCGATCCTGAGGGGGGGAGAGCTAGAGCATGAGGGTTTTTAGGGGGATTCTCCCCCGATGGAAAAAATATAATCATTAAACAAATAAAATGACACAAAAATAGCAATTATATATAGAATCCTTATGAAAACTGAATGCTGAATAACAATAAACATTGATGGTGATCAGTCTGTCAAACAAGTTTCTATCATCCAACACAAAATTGTCAAACTGCAGAAACTGGAAGTTGAATATCGTTTGCTCTTTAATGAGTCTCTATACTTGAGTGCTCCGAGTTCTCCAAAAACATAGAAGACTCTGTCAGTTTTGATCCAGAAGTTTTTGTTATGGAAAGCATATGTACAATATAAAAAATTCATTGTGATCAATGTAGTCTGTATTTCCGGTGCAAATCATAAAACTGCATAAACTTGAACTTGAAAAAAAGTTTGCTCTTAATGCTCCTATGGCTAAGTAGCCTATAAAGTTATGTGGTAAATAAACAAACAAACTATAAGATCAAGTCTGTCAAGTATGATAGAAATAGGAGCAAAGTCATGAAGTGCTCTTATATAGAATGTTCATGATATCCTCGTCAATATCCTCAGGATGATCTGGTTGACCAGCTTGGTTTCCGTACATGTTCTCTGATGTGAACAGCTGAAGCATGCATTCTGTTGCACTGAAATCCGTACAGCACTTTCCCTGAAATTGTAGATGTGTACGAATTATGATGATGGCATTCAACATTTCTGTCTGTAAGCGATTTCTAGCCTTCATCTTCACATGTGTTACTGCAGAGAAAATGCGTTCTACAGTGGCGTTACTCGTTGGTGTTACAAGGCAGGACAGCACATACATTGCCAACTGTTCAAACGGCTGCTCACCCGCTTTGGACTTGTACTGCAACACCCCTGCCCAGAAAGTTGCTGTGTCATTTGGAATTCTTCCATCAAACACTGACTCCTCTGCCCAATGCACATGCAGAATTCTCCGATACTGCTCCTCAATCACAGCTTTATTTGCACTTTGGAGATGAGGCATTGGCAGATCTTGAAATGGAATCCTGGCGGTCTGGCTCAACACTTTACTCGGTGACAAGCTTCTTAGACCTTTGAAGACTTCCATCGATGCCAGAAGCGCTTCTCAAGCTGACTGAGGGCTTCACTCAGGAGACTTGCACAGCGTGTCTTCATCTCCGTTGCCCTGTTGAGTGCATCAGGGGAACGATTTTGGCTATTCACGAAGGAACAAAGCTCACTCGTAAATTTGGCCCCATAATCAACTCTGTCCAGGTCAAGTGGTCTCCCTTCGCTGTCGATGACATGACCTTTCAAACTTTTGTCGTGCACGAGCAATTCTTGCACCATCTCCTTTAGGTCAGCATCAGTTGCTTGAAAAAAAGAGTTGACCCGCTCAAATTCGGCAGTGATGGGGGACACAAAGTGAAAGTACAAGGCGTTCACAGGATCTGACAACATCCCCAGGATCTCCCTGGCCTTGTACTGGCAGGAGGCATCGGCAGTGGGGACAACTGCCGAAAAATAAGCCTTCAGCTCTTCCCAGTTGATAAGAATGTTGTAGATGACTTTGCCCCTCACCAACCATTGCGTTGCAGACAGCTTCTGGAAAGGAAGAGGTATTCCCTTTCGCTCATCTGTAGCATCCATCACTTTGAACAGATCTGAGAATGCTTCTCTCCGGAGGATACTCTTGCTGAACCACTTGGGAATTTCTGCTAGGAGTTACCCCAGGTTTGATGGAAGCTTATCAAACGCCTTCTCGATACAAAGTGCAAGCAAATGACATATGCATCGGTTCAGCTGACAATGAGGCGATTTCTCACAAATTTGAGACCACACGGAGTTGTGCTCCCCAATCATCATAGATGCACCATCGCTGCCGAACCCGATGCAGTCAACTAGCTTCAGACCGAGTTCATCTAGTGAGTTCCTGAGTATTTCAAAGAGTTCTTTACCTGTAGCCCCAACAACGGGCTTTAGAGCAACAAATTCAGTCAGAATACGTAACTTTGACTGGTTGAAATACCTGATGACAATACACAGATGCTTGTCAATAGTGATGTCCGTTGATTCGTTGATGAGGATTGCAAATTTTTTGTTCTCGACATCATGCTGTTTCCCCTCCTTCAAAGCAGGGGAAATTACTTTAGAGATAAGTTTACTGCACTTAGTAACTTGATAACTTGAAGGTTTGCGAGTTTGCTACCTTTCCCATTCTTCTTCATAAATTCTGCCAGGTGATCAACAGTGCACATTGCGCAGTGACATGCTATAGTCACAGCAAGCTCAATTTCTATGCATTTGGTTATCTCAATATCCTTTTCTATTTTTGATTTCTGAAAAAAGGGTAATGCTGCACAATGAGAACTAGCACTTACTCTTTCTGTATGCCCCTTCATTTTTTCATAGTCCGAAAGGCGAGAAAGCTTTGGTGCGATTTGTGTCTTGCAAAGCTTGCACAATCCGTGTTCACTTCCATCACCAGATTTTGTGAGCCACAAGAACTTTTGTTCCCACAATTTATTATATTTTCTACCACTGTCATATTTCCCTTTCCATTTTTCCGTCGCTGCCATCTTCCATAGATGTAGAGTTGTTCACTTGTTCAGGGTAAAATATGGTTTAGAGAGTAGGCTAAGGCTAACGTAAGGCTTCCGTTTGCTAATATACATGCGCTGTGCACAAACACATTACACATAGCTGCCTTACCATGCATGCAAAATACACGCACAATGCATTTAGCTAGGTTACATGTACCACAGGCGTATTCTCTCAGTCATACATCCGGGATTTTCCGTGACGCCGTCTGCCGGCTGGCGAGAAAACAAAATATTGTATTGAAAACCGGTATTTGGCCAAAATTTCAATTTCACGGCCAAGCAACTTTCATACGGCCAAATTTCCGTCCAAATATATTTGGCCGGAGACATGATTTTTTTCATGGCTAAACAGATTTCTACACGGCCAGATTTCTCGAATTTGGCCGGAAAAATGGCCAGATGGCAACCCTGGGACAGAACTAACAACCCAGGTTTCTGGCTCCATCTTATGGCCATTTGAGGAACCTTACCCAATTACAATTTTAGCATTCCCTTAAAGAGACAGTATTAAAATGTCTATCCTGGTTTATATATTTCCAACCCAACTGTTAGGTGACTTACATTCCTAACACTTTCCAAATGTTTTTTTGGACTGCAGGCTCCATAATTTCTCAAGCCTGCAGATGCTGGCTAAGGAAGCAATTGACCACATTTGGGCTTGCTCACTTCCTAGCAGACCAAAAGAAGCATTATTAACACCCCATTTTCTACTTGTTTTGCTCTAGGCTGGAGAGCAACAACTAGCTAACCTCAGCAGTCCCCAAAAAAGCCCCAGCAGCATTGCACCTGATGAGTGTTTGGAGGGAGGAACCACCAGGAAATACTAATGCTGCAGACATGAGGGGAGGGGAGTTCTGGAAAGCACCTCTAGCAAATTCTCTCTGTACTACTTCCAAGAAAAACTACATAGATGTTTCCATGAAGTCACCAGGATGGGCTTTGCTTTTTGCTGTCAGGGTAGCCTTTTATAAAAGTCTTGTTTATACAGTACGTTTGCACTACCCCATGTAACAAAGTCATGCTGGTGAGTCATGCTTCAGGTTGCTACTACTCCTCCCTTGCTTTCATTAGATGCACCTGTTTGTTCTTGTGCATCATTTTCCATTGAGATAAATAAACTGACTTTGCTGAAACATATTATGGGCTCAGTAAAGACTACATTGGTGGAATGTGAGCACTTTGAAGAGACAAGTTAATAATTGCTTTTTTCTCCCTGAAGAAAAGGGACGCGGTGGCTCAGAGGCTAAGACACTGAGTTTGTCGATCAGAAAGGTAGGCAGTCCGACGGTTCGAATCCCTAGCACTGTGTAACGGAGTGATTTCCCGTTACTTGTCCCAGCTTCCGCCAACCTAGAAGTTCGAAAGCAGGTAAAAATGCAAGTAGAAAAATAGGGACCACTTTGGTGGGAAGGTAACAGTGTTCCATGCACCTTTGGCGTTTAGTTATGCCAGCTACATGACCACAGAGACGTCTTCAGGCAGTGCTGGCACCTTTGGCTTTGTAATGGAAATGAGCACCGCCACCTTGAGCCAGAAACAATTAGCATGTATGTGCGAGGGGAACCCTTTACCTTGAAGAAATCAGCACGTCTTAATTTCCACAGTCAAAAAGTCTAGATGCAACCCACTGGATTTGCCAAGATTAAGAAATATATGTTGCATGGCTTAGCACATGCCAGGCAGAGACACACTGTTTTCTCTTTCAGAAGAGAAGTGTAAATACAGCCATCCATCAGAGATGCAGTACTGTATATAATTTCACTTTGCTGAGAGCTGACTTTTTACTGCTAGATTCAGACTAGGCCAGACAGCCACATTTCAGCTTGACATATTATACATAGCCTAAAAATAGGATAATGAAGTAAACCACAGTCCAGTTAATCACATATTATGCAAAGGAGTAATAAAAAAGAATGAAGAAAGGCCAGAATGACCAATGGGAACAGTTTTGGAGAAACCTGACCTAACCATCTTTATTGCAGTGTGGCCAATTTATGGGATACATGTAGCCCTGGTTTCTCCCTCCCCTTCCCCCCACCTTTTTTTTTTTTTTCATCAGAAGCCCTAAGATTGCACTGAGACAATTGAACCACAATGTTAGGCTTTTACAACAATTTTTGAAGCGAAGTAGAATTGGTATATTAAGGTATATTAAGTCAGTAGAAAATCCCACCACTGACCCATCAGGTGAAGTGCTTAATATTAGATCCCACCCACTCTGGCCTCAGCACTCCATCATTCCAAAGTCTAATTCTTGGCCCTAAAGGAGGGTTATCCACAATTTTTCAGAAAATTTGGGAATGTTACTTAGTTCTTTATAGTGATGAATGATTCGGCTTTTGAATCTGCTTAGTTAATCCTGTGTTCTACTTCTTGCCATGGTTCAGTAGTGGAGGCCTGGTTTCTTAAACTAAAGCCATCCTGTGAATTCTGGCTTCTGATCTCTGCTTTGGATCAGGCCAAGCACTGGCCAGACCTCTTTCCTCCCCCTAGTGGCAATTCTGGGCTATACTGGGTCTCTGGGTTGCTTTTAGCTTAAATTCGTAACTAGTTTTTAACCACATAGCTAAAGTGGGTGGTCACCAACTTTGTATAGCGAGCTGTCTGTATGAGAGCGTGTCTGGGCAACTAAAGCCTTATCAAGCTGAATTCCATGATTATAAGATTGGGAACACTGTAATTTCTTGCATGGGAGATGTATAGTTGAAAATTCCATGGTGGGTCATCTTTGAGCTCTCCTGCAATTTGTCCTTTCTAGTTGCAGCAACATTTGTGGCACAATATACAACTTTGGAACATGTTTCAGTGAAGCTAGAAAAATGAAACGCTCCCTTTTATGTTTCCCTTTAACCATGTCTCTTCTATAAAGCCATAGGTGGGTAAACTTGCAAGATCCTTATTTTATTTTTTTAACTCGAAACTCAAATCCTCTAACCAGAACCAAGGCTGAAATGGTGGCTCAAGACCAAGAGTCAGTATATTTTTGGAATTAAGGAACATGATTAGTTAGCCAAGGAATTTGTTTTCAATACCAGAGATGAGTTCACATTCCTTTGAACCAGAAATTCATTCCCACTTGTTCTGACTAAGCTTTTTTCTATCTCAGTAATCCAAAGGGTCTCCACCAGGCTCAAGGTTGACTCAGCCTTCCATCCTTCTAAGGTGGGTAAAATGAGGATACAGATAGTTGGGGTCAATAGGCTGATTCTGTAAACCGCTTAAGAGAGGGCTGTAAAGCACTGTGAAGTGGTATATAAGTCTTAAGTGCTATTGCTTCACCTATAAAGGCTGTGCCAATCAGAAGTCTTTAATATTCTCACAGTTATAGGTGTCTCAGTAAGATATTTACAGGTTCAGTAATTGCTCCAAAGGGAAAGCAAAGATAAATGTGTTGCTTTGCATCTAGCTGGGGAGCAGGTGATTCCCATTGTCAGGAACATCCTTCTTAATCTAAGCTCCTGGGGTTTTTCCTCTTTTTCTGAATTGAAGGTATATAGTTATTATCTGTTGCTTTCCAGTGGCTCTTGGGAATCGCTTGGATATGTTGTTGTTTCATTGGTTTACTTTTTTCCTTACAATAAAAAACAGACACGGTGAGTGGAGATCTAATGGTTGTGAGGACAGGCACTAAACTAGAAAGGAGAAGGCTTTTGGTTCTCTGTATTGAGAATCAAAGAGATTGTGGTGAGTTCTCTTTGCGTGGTGGTACCAAGGCTGGGAGAGAAAAGGGTTCCATGCAAAGGGGAGAGTTGTGAGGAAAAATTACAAAATAAAGATTTATTTGCAAAAAAACCTATTTTATCTCTGTTTTTGTTTGCTTTCTAATTCCTACTTCCTGTCCTACCTTAAACTGTTATTTAATTTTATTGGTTTATTTAGCTGAGGCTCTATAATTGATGATCGTGTATCTTAATAGTTCTCAATTCTGGATCATAAGAGTTTTTTATTCTGTAATCTTTCCGGCTCTGGTTTCTCTTCCTTTTATAGAGCTGGCACTACATTATATTTTATTTTTATCTTTAATTTTTCCTTGTACAAATCTGGCCCTTGTATCCTTGGGCCTTTAAGATAATACTGCCTGACCTTTCCTAGACCATGCAGCTCTCACAGTTACCTATGTGTCCTTCTGAAGATAAGTGGATAATTGGTGGAAGGTTGAACCTGCTTGATCTATGCTGCCCTTGAAAGCTATAACTATTGTTCAGGGCTTCAAACAAACCCTGGTGCCAGGGCCATGCATTTAAAAAATAAGGAGAGGTACCTAAGGCCAAACCAAGATTGATCTAAAGGAAAGTGTAAATTATTTGTTGATTTTGCACCTTCCAGATTCAGAAGATTAGCATTGCTGGAAACAAACTTGGCTGGAAGGAAGAGTCTGGTGTTTCTTAGAAATAAAACCAGTTTGTTTATCTCCTTTCTGCCAGATTGCAAATTATGTCAGAATCTGATAAAAATCCACTCTAGCAAGTAGTACATTCTGCTAATTTATGGCAAGGGAAGTTCAGGTGTGCCTCACCTTCTACTTCCGTACACCTGGATACATTTTTGCTTAGCAAAGGACCAGTAATGGTGCTTAGCCTGTCTTCCACATGCACATGTATCAAACTCGATCACGTCACGTGATCTATTGTGACTTTTTTGCCTTTGCAGAGCTGGGGAGACATGGCCTGAGCCTGACGCATCCAGCCTATGAGCCACCGGTTTGACAGGCCTGGTTTTGAGTAAAACAATGTGCAAAAACCTGTCCAGATTTTTTGACTTTAGATCAAGTTACGTGCAACTTCATTTGCACTTAGCCAAACTGGGTGTTGGGGAGGGATACTAATATATGTGGCTAGGTCAGAGAGTGAATTTGGCTTAAGTGTTTTCCCTATATTTAATATATTTCCTCCTCCTATCCAATTAAAAGTTGTATGGATTTGATGGGCTCTGGTTATATGTGATCTTGGAGTGACACAGATTTCCTTTTAGGGACCCAGATAAAAGTTCCTGCTATGAATGCTCCTTGCCGCTGTCTCTGTTGCTCCTCTGTATTAGAGCTGGGCAATGAAGTCTTCTCTTGCACTTTTCTAGAAACCCAGAAGGCCATCCATTGTTTCCTTATGCCATAGCTTTACTTTCCTTTTCCACCTTCAGCAACTGATGGCAGTATTCCCTCCTGCCCATGTAAATGCGAGATTGTCCTCTTTGTCACCTCTTCTGTTTTATTATTTTTTTCATTCCCATTTGTGCGCTCTTCATGCCTTGTGCTCCCCAGAGTTCACATCTCTATGCCAAGTATATCCTTGTTTCTGTCTGTCAGGGTTTTTTTTGTCTTGTTGCTGTGACTCACTTTTTTTTGTGGCCTGGGCAAAGGATGGGCCCATTTGACATAGTGGAACAGCAGCTTTTTGCTTTGTATAGTTGCATCTAGACCCTTTGTTGAATCAGAAAGGGCACTAGAGCTCATTGTTAGAATGTGCACCGCTTTGTTGCCGTTGTTAAATATATTGTTGCTGGTTCCTGTAGTTGAGCCACCTTTAGACTCGGCTAGTTTCAATAGGCCCAACACAAGCACGGCTCCCTTCTTTTCACTCTAAACTCTCTTTGCTTTGTGGCTTCACACCAGCCTCTCTCCCTCCTGGCAGGATGTCTGTACTTTAGGCTTGAGAACACTGTGCGGTAGTTAAGTCCATCTTCTTCAGGCTGTCCCATTTCAAATTGCAGGTGGCGGTAATCGTACTGCTGAAGTTTGCGTAAATAAATTACATCGTATTAAAAATATCTACATGTCAGAAAGTAGGACTTAACTTAAGTTTCTTCCTTGAAGCAGTTTGGAGGCTTAGGAATTTTTATCAGTTGTGCAAGTAATGTCCCCTCCAGCAGTCTGAAGTGGACCAGCCTGAATTTGATCATTTCCCATTGAACTTAGCTTTACTTTCCAGCCATTTGCTTGTGACAGCCCTATCTGCTTCAAGGAGAACTGTCATGTCTTCTTGTTTCTACATACCTTCAGCTTTTCTCTTGCATGCAGTGTGTTTGGGAGTGCAACTTACATTGCCCACTAACAAAAGCATTAGGGCCCACGTGATTCCCTGGAGTGTTTCTTCTCCTTTCCCTGCCTGCCCCAAACATAGTGGGCAGGCATCCATCTTGTTTGCCTGTTTCCCCGTCTGCTCCATTCTTATGCAGCCCTGGAATTATGAGTGATGGGGCTGTGACATGGGGCCCTCTCATCTCCCAGAACGGGAAGCTTTCAAAGAACAAGCGGAAGAAGATGAAGAGGAAGCAGAAACGGCAGAGTCAGCTCCTGGCTGAACGACTTCAGGACCTTCAGCAGCTGGAGGACCTGGCAGCTACAAATGCAGGGACCAGCAAATCCACAGAGACCACAGGTAAGATGTCTGTGGAGATTCTCAGTCATCCAAGTCATGGTTGTCCCAAAAGTGCTTTTTCAAAAGGCAACTGGACTTTCTGGTTTTTCTTCGAAGAAGCTTCTTGGATGAGAAGCGAAATGTCTTCAAAGGAAAAATAAAAAGTCCAGTTGCCTCTTGAAAAAGCGCCTTTGGGACACAGGTGAGATGGTCTGGGAGACTGGCATGCTACAGTACAGTCAGAGCCCTTGGGATAATTCCCGCAAGCTTGACAGAAATATATGGCAGATTTACACCTGGAATGTATTTTCTTGGAAAAAGCAGAGGACAAAAAAGATTTTAAACAATTGTTTTGGTTTATAATTTTGCTGCACAAAAGAAAATTCAGAGAAAACCAAGAAAACTTTACAAAAACACATATTTTGATAAAAGTACCCACACTATATCAAACACGATATGTAAATTTATTTTTTAAAAAAACCTCAATTTCCCTATTTTTCACATGAATGTGGAAGATTGCCCGACAGTACAGTTTGTACTGTAAAGTTAAATGATCAAAATAAAGGAAAAAGTGAGTTTTTGAAAAATAAAATCTAAAGGACAGTTTTCTGAAATAGATTGACCTTTATAATAAAGGGCATATGGTCATTATATAGCTATATACCCATTAAATGGATACTAGACAACATAGTGCTTTTCGCGGGGGAGGGAGAGAGAGAAAACACTGAGTTAAGCAGCCTGTTTTACTCTTGTATGTTTGTTTTTGTATGTTCCACAGATTGTCAGCTTTGCTTAGTAATTACTTAAGAGTCTTGACTGAAACTATATTTAAGCCCAAGTTGTAAATACAGGCATCCTGCCACATAATGTAGTATGTTTTTTTCCTGGAGGAAGGAATAAATGTCTAACTAGGCAAGTTTATAAATCATTTCACAGCTATTATACTATGCAATTCTTGATTTATTTACCACCAAAATGCAAAAACTCTTAAGTCAGGCATGTCCAACCTCCAGCTCCATATTGCCGTGGACAGCTAGTAATACAAGAAGATAATACTTTTAATACTATTATGGCATTTATGTATGTTAACAATGTATTTTTATGCGGTCCAAGACAATTCCTCTTCATTCATTGGGGTCCAGGCAAGCCAAAAGGTTGGGTAACCATAGTTTAGGTCGGTGTTTCCTAGACTGTGGTCCTAGGGCCCTAATTGTTGATCTCTAGCAATTAACCTTGAGTTACATCCTGCCTTTGAGGCTGGATATTCAGGCAGCTGCCTGGTGACTAATAGTCATTAGGAGTTTATCATCCAGAATTAGTTTGTCTAATTCCCTTTTAAGATTGAAGGCCTTTCCCATACTTTATAAAACTGAATTCCATACTTTAGTGAAGTTAAACTATCAAAAAGTAGCTTCGTTTTTCTGTCCGAATCATTTTTTTGTTGGATGATCCAAGTTTAAGATTCATGAAAAGGCAAATAAAAATATTCTGATTTTGGATCCTTGTTTCTGAGGCGTTGAATAAGACCTAGGGGTTTTTGACAAACATCCCATTTTGATGTACTTTTACTTAACTTCAAAGCATGTCTGTCTCTTTTCCTCTTGGCTAATAATGTTTTCCTTCCTCTTGCTGGGATATCTTGACCTTCCATCATCTTCCACAGAAGAGCATTGCAGTTGCCCCATCTCAGTCTCTGGAGGTGGAGAGCCCTCGGGGGGATCTCTGGCCTGCAGCCCCCAAAGCATGACATCATCCTCTGGCTTCTACACACACAACACCTACGACAGCTGCAATGGGCATTCCCCACCTGAAACTACCAGCCATCATGTCAGCCCTGACTCTGCCACCTCCGGCTTCTCAGGATCTCTCTTCTCTGGTTCAGCCCTCTCAGGCATTTCGAACCAGCGGGAGCGTGGAGGGCTTCTCTCACCCAGCAGTAAGTACTTGCTCCAACTTTGGGGGGGAGGCAAAGAGAAGTAAGCCAAGCACTGTTAAACAACCCAGCTTCCCATCTTGGAAATTACATGCCACAACCTATCAACCATGCCATCCCTTCCCTTCTTGACCAGATTATATTAAAGTTGTGGCAGCACATTATCCCTGAATTAAAACTCCTCCATAGCTCTGATTTCCAAACTATGGTAACCCTCTCCCAAAAAAAGATGCTAGAGCAGCATTTCCATTCTAGAGAGGAGGTGCATGTGCTTTGATTGTGATTCCTCACAATGGTTCTTGGTTGTTATCTCTTGTTTGAATCTTTGTTTTTCTCTACCATGTCTGGGCAGCTTTTGGCACTTCTGAATTCTTGGTGAACCCTTTGGAACCCCAAAACGCAGACAAGATCAGAGTGAAGATTGCAGATCTGGGCAATGCTTGTTGGGTGGTGAGTAATTTGTGCAGATCTCTTCCCCCTCCCCAATAATGTTTGCTGCCTGTAGATGAATGGAAAATTAGGGTTGTGTTGCAAAGGGTATTCTGGTTTGTTTCGGAAACTACAAAATGGAAAGTCATGTAAACTATAGGAAGAATAAGAAAAACTTTCACAACGAAGGTGGAAAATGGTGTTAACAGAGTAACAGGATAACAAAGTTGGAGATATTCTAGTCCCCACCCTATGTTCAGGCAAGAATCCCTATACCATTTCAGAGAAATGGTTGCCCAATCTCTTCTTAAAAACTTCCAGTATTGGAGAACCCACAACTTCTGGAGCAAGTCATTCCACTGATTAATTGTTCTCATTATCAAGAAATTTCTTATATCTGGGTTGCTTTCTTCTTGATTTGTTATGTGAGGGGAAATATTTGGAG
Organism: Laticauda colubrina; assembly: GCA_015471245.1. Classification (NCBI taxonomy): domain Eukaryota; kingdom Metazoa; phylum Chordata; class Lepidosauria; order Squamata; family Elapidae; genus Laticauda; species Laticauda colubrina. The sequence goes on along the minus strand of BLBF01000021.1, from coordinate 25,580,167 downwards.
GCATAGAGCTGAATCTCTACCTTTTCTCTAGTTAAGACATTACTGCATACAAAGAAACAACGCACTAGAAAGTTACATATTTGCAGAGTCCAGAAATTCATGATGTTAAGCCCCTGTCACACTGCAGCAACGGATGGAAAGAGGATGTAAAACGGAGAAAAACACTTACCATCCGTTGGTTAACGCGATGCTTCCGTTCTGTACTCACTGCCTCCGTTTTGCTTCCTCTCTATCAGTCCAGCATCCGTCTATTGACATTTCATCCGCTCAAAAGGTTTTGAGCTGCTCAAAACTTTTGAGCGGAAAATGTATTAAACGTGTCCATTCTGCATCCACTAGGCATACGGGGGACATCCGTTCTGCATCCGTTGTCATCCGTTACGCATCCGCTATATCCGCTAGGCATCCGCTGTGCATCTGCGCAACTCGAATCCGCTCCAGCGGTAAACGGACGCAGGGAGGAAGCGGAACGGACACGCAGCGTTAGTAGCACGGACGGAGAAAGGATGAAAGCGGATGCAGCATGCAAAGAAAGCATTTAAAACGGAAAAAACGTTCGCAGAGGGGACCTATCTCGGATATTAAGGATGTCTAGAGGATGCAAAAGGATGCTTCCATTCCGAATCCTCTTTCCATCCGCTCTGCGTCCTCCCCCCGTCCATTCCTTTCCGTGTTATCCGCTCTGTTTATACAAATGTTTGCCCCTTTTGAGAGCGGATAACAACGGATGGAACATTTTTCTCGTCCGCTGTGTCCTTTTTACAAACGTTTTGCATCCGTTGGGCAGTGTGACAGGGCCTTTATCAACCATATAGCCTGCCTTTATTCTAATAAGATCAGGGTGATGTATATGAATATACAGATAGAACTTGGTTAACAACTACTCATTTAGTGACAGTTCGAAGTTTCAGTGGTGCTAAATAAGTGGTAGTTATGACTGGCTCACAAAGTTCCGACTGTCCCAGCAACCCCATGATTACATGATTGTGATCGGGCCACTTGGCAACCAGCTTGCACAAAGCAATGTTTGCAGTATCCCACGATCACATGATCACAACTCACGATCTTCCCTCCTGAATTCCCACAAGCAAGACAACAGGGAGGCTAGCAAGGAAGGTCAAAGTTGCTTGGGTAAGTCTCTCCCACCCCCCAGTCCTTTTGCTCTCATGCTGCACCTCCCTGGCCACCTGCACACACTCCTGAAGCCTCACTGCGCTCATACTGCACCTCCCTGGCCATTCATGCACCCTCTTCCTCCTGGCATCAGCAACCTGAAGTTCTACTGAGCTCATGCTGCACCTCCATCACCACTTGCACACACTCACACCACCCTCTCCCAGCTCCTCTTCATTTGCACCATGTCCCCCTCAGCCACTTGCACATACACAGCCATTCACACACAACCTGGCAGCAGCTACCCCAAACCCCACTGCACCTCCCCTCCTGCCTTCATCACACCTGCATTTGCACACAGACTCCCTTGCCCACCCAGACACCCTTGCACACCTTGAGACTCACTGCAGTTGTGCCATGTCTCCCCATCCATTCTGATACCCTCTCTCATCTGGCGGCACCCATCCTAAGCTCCACCACATTCGTGCCACACCTGCCCAACCATGCACACACGCATACACACCCCCTGCTCCCACTCAGCAACAGCCATTTGCCTGGCTGCTGGCCTGCTTATGATCTGCCTGGCACTTGCAACATCCTGCCCATTTCCCTGCTGACTTTGTTGGAAGCCATAAGAAAGTTGAGGGGAAGTGCTTCCTTAACAACCCACTCTCCTTGCTTAACATCAGTAATGGAGACTACAGGGATTACCATCACTAAGCATTGTGGTCATGTGATATACATTATGACCACATTGCTTAGCAACAGAAATTCCTGGTCCCAACAATCATAACAATCATAATCTTCTATTCCTTGAGAAAGAGAAAGGGATTTTTAATGCTAATATTTTATTAAAAGCTGCAGTATCTGAAATATTTTTCACATTTCTGCTTAACTTAGTTCATTTTACCCCATTGGCATTTAAGATGCTTTTTTCAAAAATCCTTTCAAAATAGATGATGCAAACTTTGCCCAGTGATTGTAGTTCAGAAGCCATCCTTATACCTAGTTAACTGTTTGATCTTCTTTATCTAATTTGCTAAGTTTTTATAACATTCAAAATATTGAAGTAGCCACACTGGCTGGCTTTGCACAACATAGTCGCCTTGATTGTGGTTGGCTAGCCTGTAGTTCAGTACGTGAACATATATTTGACTATTTTTTGGGCTCCCAGAATTTTAAGCAGTCTGAGAAATTAAGGGATTTAAACCATGTAACTGGAGGTATTCTATCTGGGGAAGACTAACATAAGAAAGTTGACTTTATGATCCAGATTTGAACCAGTAGTTTTCTGGCTCATATTCATGGAGCAGAGGTATTCATGTACTTGCTGAATGCTTTTCACAAATTCTGCTTTTGCCAAGAGAATGAATTAAACTGTGGGGCAATGTTGCTTTTAGCTTCATTTCCAATTTTCTAAAACAAATGCCTTGGAAGGTGGGTTTGTTTGTTTGTTTTACTAACTTCCACTTTCTAATTATATTGTTAGCATACACTAAACCACAATGTAACCAACTACATTGGAGCCTAATCTGTGATTAGTTGATTCTATGAACTTAGCCCAGGTGATAGATTTATGTGTTGCTATCTCTTTGGAAGCCAGACAGTTGGCTTAAGTAAACCACAGTTCAATTAGTGAATAATTGTTGTGTCAGCCCAGCCCTTGAGTCGATCTTACTAAAAAGAACAGGGAGACAGAGGCAGAACTGTGCCTGCAGATGAAATAAAAGCTTTATTGAAAAGAGAGATTTTCTATCTCATCATTCAAGTCAGAGAAAAATTGGGAACTAGACTCTGTTTTTTTGACATAAAGAGCTGTCTTCTATTTTGAGACTGAATGGGATTTGTCTGTTGTTGTTTTTTCTCATTATACTGTGGAAGAAATTTCATGACGTATCAGTTTTTCCCTACCCTTAAGCATTCCATTTTGCTGAAAAGATCCCAAATATTTCTGTTTTCTACAGTCCCTCAAACTTCAGATAGAAGGTGGCAGATTAACATATAAATGCATTGATAGTTCAGAGTGCAAGAATTACATGAAAGCCATTTAATATTATGAACAAGGTGGGCTGTGTTCCTGGGAGAGCTATTTTGGGGTGGGTAGGCTAAAATCTTGTAGGAGGAATTAGAGATGGCAGGAAAAATATTTGAGTCACTGTTTGAAGAATTGAGTCCAAAGAGTTGAAGACAACAGAGAATAAATGCCTGTAATGGCAAACCTATGGCCCATGTGCCACAGGTGGCACGCAGAGCCATTTGTGCAGGCATGCACTGCACCTGCGTGTGCCTCCCAGCTGATTTCGGCTGGTTTGAGGCCTTTTTTGGCCTCCCAGGCTTGAGGAAAGCCTCTACAGCCTGAAAAATAGGCCCGTTTCATAACTTCCTGTATTTCCGGAAATACCGGAAGTAAAGAAACGGGCCTATTTTTCAAGCTACAGAGGCTTTCCTCAAGCCTGGGAGGCCGAAAAAGGCTTCAAACAGGCTGAAAATCAGCTGGGAGGCGCAGTGCAGTTAAGGGGGCAGGGGATTGCGCGCACATGTGCGGGGGCATGCATTGCCTTCTGGGTGCTGGCACGCAAGTGCTCGTGTGCAAGTGCGTGCACAATTTTGGGCACAGGAGCCCAAAAAGGTTAGCCACCACTGATATATGCTATTGCACACACCAGAGGGGATGGATGGCTCTTCATTTTCTGCTTAATTTCTTTAGCACAAACATTTTACAGAAGACATTCAGACTCGCCAGTATCGGGCTTTGGAGGTCCTGATTGGTGCTGTTTATAGTACTCCAGCTGATATCTGGAGCACAGCATGTATGGTAAGTTCTTGGAGAAGTTTCTTCTTTGGCTTCTTTGTAACTCTTATGCCAAATCCTGCTGACAGTTGTTTTTATGCAGAATACATTTTTAATTCCAACACATCTTTCGGTGCAATTTGCAACTAACCATTCGCTGACATATTTTTCAAGTTCTGCTGTGAATTCCCTTGCAACAAGCAATTTTGTCACCTAATTTATTATCTTATAAACAGCTAGCTCACAGTTTCCTCACCTCCCTGTGGTGGTTGTGATAATAAGCAAACTTGTTTCAAACTGAATATGTAAATGTTAGGTTGTTGCTTGTTTTTATTTATAAGGTAATAACTTTGCATTTAAAGCAGTAAAACGGAACAAAAGCCCTTACCAAATCCAAAATAAATTATTTTAGAAGTCTTTGATTTAACCACCCAAAACCACAAGGTAGGTTTTCCCTATACTTCACGGAGAGATAGATACCCTTAAACACACATTAAATTTTTTGAAAGATTCTCGTGATGCTTTTAAATGATGATTAAGCGATGTGTGTGAACTGGATGTTTAGGAGTCACAACCCAGATTAATTACTTAAAAAATTTTGTCAGTACTCTGAGGGGATGATATACCACCTTCTGATGAGTAGCATGTTGCTGATCCCAGCCTTAAGCTAACCATCTAATCACATTTGCTGAAGCTCATTTTAGATGAGTAATACATAAAATCCAGCCTGCAAATAATGCCAGTGCAGTCTTTTCCCTTGCAGACTTGTGACCTGATTTTTAATCTGTGATAAAATAAATATTTAAGCACTACTTATTCATAGCTCTCAACAAAGAATTGGTTGAAAATTGGAATCCTGAAAACTGATTCATTTGGAATATCATGGGTTCTGGGGAAGGGGAGTTTTCTTTTAGCTCCTCTATACTATTATTATCCCCATACACAAGATAAATCCCCGTCCTGTTTTATTTGGCAGGCTTTTGAATTGGCAACTGGAGACTATCTCTTTGAACCTCACTCTGGAGAAGATTATACGAGGGACGAAGGTAGGAAACACTGGCCAGTTGAACTGAGGAGGGTGATGGGTGTGGAGTAGTGTTTCTCAATCTTGGCAACTTTTAAGACCCTAATGCTGGCTGGGGAATTCTGGGATTTGAAATTCACACATCTTCAGATTGCTAAAGTTGAAGAACATCGGTGTAGGGGTGATGCTGCAGTTTTTTGTGAAGCAAACACTGGAGAACGACTGATTGACTTTTTTTTTAGAAAAAAAAATGGTAGTCATGACACATGGTGGTCATGACAGGGAATGCTGAGGAAGCAATTTCAATGTGGAAAGGGAAATGGAAAACCCACAATGCTTTGAATTGAGCAGGTAAAGAATTCTAGGGACACGTTAGTCCAAGGTCATTCCACATTCCTTATCCTTTACCATCTTCTTGGGTGACCCAGACCTCCTAGGAGTAGGTAGGTGGCAGCCATGGCTAAAAAGACCTATGCATATCTTCAGGTTATGTGCCAGTTGCACCGGGAGGTTGCAACCTGCACTGGGAGGCTCTGCTCACTGTCACTTGTGCCCTCATGACCTCTGGACTACTGCAGTGTGCTCTGTGTGGGGTTGTCCTTGAGGAATATTTGGAAGCTTCAGCTGGTACAGAAAGAAGATGGATGGGTTGTAAATGGTATCAGTTATTTGGCACATGCAACACTACCGCTTGGAGGCTGCATTGGTTGGCAGTGAGTTTCTGGGTGCAATTCAAGGTGTTTGTCGCCACATTTAAAATCCTTCATAGTTTGGGATCAGATTATCTGAGGGAACCCCCCCCCCCCCCAGGTTGTTTCTATTATCCAATTGGTCCAGCAGGATGGGTATGTTTTGGGTCCTGTCAGCCAAGGAATGCTGGGTGGCAGGAACCAAGCATGGTGCCTTTTCTGACATAGCATCTGCCCTCTGGAACACCTTTATTCCTGAGATCAGGATGGCTCCAGGCGATCCTGCTTGCCTTTTTGAAGGTCTTGAAGACCCAGTTATGTGCCTGGGTAGGGAGCCACAAATGTGTGAAGGGCAGCATTTCCTGGCTGTGTTGACACCGATGGATTATAACAGGGGTCCCCAAACTTGGCAACTAAGATTGTGGACTTCAACTCCCAGCTGGCTAAGGAATTCTGGGAGTTGAAGTCCACTAAGTTTTAAAGTTGTCAAGTTTGGAGACCTCTGGATTATATCTCTTGGTGCTAATTACATTTCATTATTTTTTTAAATTGGGTTTTAACCATTCCAATTATTTATATGATTATTCACTTCCCAGAATCACTGGTTTGAGATGAGAGGCTATACAAATTGAATGAATAAATACTTCCTATTGCTACCAAAGAGAGGTTCTTTACCTGACATTAATTCTTTGTTTCTGATTTGCATCCCCAGCCAGTTATTTAAAGATGCAGAGATAGAAAGCCCTCTCTCATGCTTATAAATCCCAGAATCCCCTGTATTCATACTTTGTAGCATTGTTGACAGGCCCCCCTCCAAGCGCTCATGGTACTGATGCTTTCCTTCTTTTAGATCATATAGCCCACATTGTGGAATTACTTGGTGATATTCCCCCCCACTTTGCTCTTTCGGGGCGGTACTCGCGTGAGTACTTCAACCGGCGAGGTAAGTTGGAAAACGGAGCTTTTGGAGGGTGACCTTTTAAGAGGAAACTTTGCTTCAGTGCATGCGCCTTTGAAGTTTGTTTACAGGAAGAGAAAAGTCAAATTCTGAACAAAAAGAAACAGGCATAGGGGGTGAAAGTTGGAAAGACTTAGGCTTTCTGGTGAACCGGTACAAACAGTGGTCTATCTGCTTGCAGTAAATTGTATGAAGGTTGCAATGTTTACTGTGGTGAGATCCTCAGTGAAGTTGCTTTCATGCAGAAACCACTTGTAAACCCTTTATATCATGCCTGTATGTCAATGTCTTTAATATACAACTACATTCTCCATTGATGTTCTCTTGTATCTACCTTGTGGTCTTATGAACTTAAACATGTTAGGCTTGCTGCTGATCACAGTGTCATCATCACGGTATCAGATGAGACGTTTCCAACTTTTCCATGTTTGCCTGTCTTGCTAGGGGAACTACGTCACATAAAGAACCTGAAGCACTGGGGACTATACGAGGTCTTGGTGGAGAAATATGAGTGGCCTCTCGAACAAGCAGCCCAGTTTACAGACTTCCTGTTGCCCATGATGGAGTACATCCCAGAAGACCGTGCTACAGCTGCCCAGTGCCTCGAGCACCCATGGCTAAACTCTTAGGAACAAACCAGGCTGAAACAAACTGATTTGATGAAATAAGGGAATTCTGGCCCCTGTGGAGTTTCCTGGCTTGTGGTGTAGCCCGCTTTGCTGGAGAGATGGATGTGGGGAAGAATGTTTACTCCTTAGTTCCAAGATTAGAGACGCTGGCTAATTAAGCTAGAGTTTGTAAGGCTGGACTGGAATCCCACATGTCAATTTATGGCTACTTCTGAAGCACAAATGAAAGATAACCAGGATTTCTTCTCTTCCCCCCCTCCCCACCCTTTTTTTTTTTTTGTTAGCATATGCCTTCTTGGTTGACAGTGGCCATCTTCTCAAGGTGCCATTGGGATACTGCTGTTTGATTGTTTTTAACCAGTTCTGAAATTTCTTGCAGGTTTTTCTCTCCCTTTTAAGGTATGTGCTTAAAGGTTCCCACCCTCAAAAAACAAACGAATGTGACAGAAAAGTAATTTGAGAGGAATGGGTACGTGCAAGGTGGATGGTGAACTGGATGCACCTGAGAGTTGGAACAAGCAGCTGGAAAGAGCTGCCAACTTTTTGTTGTTGTTGGAAGAAAATATATCCCTTCCTCCTACCTAAACTTCTATTTTAACTCCAGGAAAATGTGGCCTTTTTTTTTGAGCAACAATTTATACAGGTGAATTAAATTTTGTAGAGTTACATGTTATTGATGTAGAAATTTAACAGTGGAAGCATGTAGCAGTATGAGAAAACTCGTGGAGAAAGAAATGAATGGATTCTTATTCCAGTGGGTTCTGAATACTTAAAAGTTTTCTATCATTTTCTGGGAAGATTGTCTAAAGTTGTGATCAGCAGCTGAATAAACAGAAGGGTGTAATAGTATCCCTACTCCTTCCATAAGCATTTATGGCCCCTTTCCATATTATTAGACTATAGCCCCTAATATGCATGCTTTTGACTAATCAGGGGTTGCATATCTGCTCATCATTTGTTATCTTGAGAAACTCAATTCAAAAAATAGTTGTGGTTGGAAACTTTTTTGAAAGGTAAGAATTTTTTAGCAGCCTGATTTTTCTAATACACCTTGTGATATCCAATATTATTTTTACTTCTATGCTATTTCATTTCTTTTAGCCCATTTTTTATCCAACTTTTGAGATGGTTAGGAATAGAGAATCTCCATATCATTTGCAGGATTGGGTGGGGGAGGGAAATCAAGCTAGCTGTATGTGTGCGGTTAGTGTGTTTTCTTGGCAGATGTTTGGGGTTGTTCACATTGTTGCCACCTTGGGTTGCTGTTGCAACTCCTATTCTGATTTTCAACATGTGCTACTTGTGATTAGCATTTTTTTTTTCAGACAGAATAGCTGCTCATAGAGCTTGACCCGGATGAGCAAAATTATTCAAGCTACTTTGTGCCTTTACAATGGAGTCTACCTATTGTTTGCTGGATGCACTGAATAGGGAAAGAAAGAAAAGTGAGAACTATTACATATAAGCCTTTTTCCCCCTCCTTCCACTCCCAAATGTCCTAGGGAAGGAATATGCAAAAGAAATAAGAGACCTGGAGCCAGGTCTAAAGCCTCTTTTCCTTTTCCTAGAGAAACTCTGTTGAAGCTAAGTTGGAGTTACTGTTTCTGTGGAAACTAGATTCAGCTGTCTTGAATCTGAAATCTGTGGTGTGAAGCTGGAACTAAAAGATGTGGTTCTGATTCTCCTGAACACCCCAGTCTCAACCTGGGGCAGTGAGTGGGGAACATCTGGGTGAAAATGCTGTTTATACCAAAGTTGTGTTGCCCCAGAACCAAACCCAATGAGAGCGAGATGACTGTTTTCTTGCACTGTTATCTCCCCAATGAGAAGCCATGGCCTTGATTTAGAGGTGCCCCGAGTGTGCCAGTGTTGGGGGGGGGGGGAGTATGTGTGGAAGTGTTTTGAATGCTGTGCTGTTACAGGGATTGAATTAAAAAAAATTTTTTCATTAAAATATTTGCAGTAACTTTCGAATCTTCCTTGTGGACAAGCTGTAACTGGTATGGGAGCAGAAACAGGGCAGTTTGCACAGAAGTTGAAGCTAACAGTTTTAATGCACTTTCAAACTGGTCCTGCTCAACTGCCCAAATCCATTTTAAAAATCCATACTTTTCTTTTAAATGAGAACAGCTCGTTGCATCAAAATTGAGACGGTAAGACTCAAGAGTACCATGGCTCCTTTGAATCTCCATTCTGCCAATAGCACAAAATTAGAAAATGTATATGATTCATACATTGGGGAAAATGCATTGTAGTAAGTGTGAGCTTTTATTTTTTAAAATCAAAATAACCATATTTCTCGTGTAGATGATTGTATAAAAACAACAAAGGGTACTCAGTCAACATTCACAGATTCAAAGATAGCAGCAGCAGTGCCATTTTTGCAGTGTGGCTCACAACATTCCCCATTCTCAACTGAGTAGCCAGTCCTGGTTCAGAGTAGGTAATCTGGCTACTGTTCTCCAGACCTTGATGGTATCCATCTTCAGGATACTTCAGCATTCATTTTTATTCCAAGTCACTCCATTTTACTTTTATTGTTATGATTTTCTGTTAACCAGACTAAAAATAAGAGTCAGAAAACCTCTCTTGTTTACATTTATTATCAGGGAGCTGGATGAGAAACATTAACTTACACATTATATACAGAAGAACGATACTTGAATAGTTTGAAGTGAAAAAGTCTGCACCATTCATAAGAGTTGCTCCTTTGCTTTTACTGAAGAAAAAAATTGGGTATCTGCCATTGCTGTAGCTGCAACAGCTTCGGCCTTCAGCTTCATTTACTATTAAACAAAAAGCAAATGTAATAATATGACTAGATAGAACCTATCAAGCCAGTCTTTCAGGATAGAATCAGTGATTCTATCACTGATTCTATCAGTGATTCTACAGTGACCAAAATACTTGACTTTTATTATGGGTAAAACAATTTAAAAAGAAAACCTAAGAGTGTTGACTTGGGTCAGTCCCCAAACTTTTTGCAATAGAAAATTGATGGGCATAAAACTTCATATTGAAGAAAGGCTACAACTCCTGTGGCCCATGATCCCTTCCCCTTTGCTTTACAGATCATCCTCGACTTACAACCACAATTGGGACCAGAACTTCCATCACTAAACAGTGTTGTCATTGAGTGAGTCGTTCCTGACTTGACAATCTTTTCTGCCCTGGTTGTTAAGCAAATCATCACAATTGTTGAGCAAATCTGGTTTTCCCCACTGACTGCTTGTTGGAAGCCCCCCGGGAAGGTCATCAACAGTGATCATGTTACCCTGCAATGCTGCAACCATGGTAAATGCATTAAGAGTTTTCAAATGCCCAAATTTTGATCATGATGATGGCAGGGCCACTGCAATGGTCATGAGAGGGCCAATCAGAAGTACCTTTTTGGAGCACTCTCACAGCGATTAAACAAATGGTCATGAATAAAGGATTGCCAGTACATCTTATTTCCTACTAAAAATAAATGCAGCTATGTCCATGTATCTGGCAAGCCCTGCAGCTCAAGCATGCAATTAATTCACTGCAACTAGCCCCACCCCCCAATCTAGGAACATCTTCTATTCTCTTACCTGTGCCAGGTGAGACCTAGGCTTCGTGATCTGTTTCATGATTGATTGAACGGCTGCTGAGGTGGTACCCAGGCCCCCAATATCTGGCGTGTGGGTCTAAAGAGAAGAAAATGCAGAACTGCATTAAGCCAACCTCCCAATTTTATTGCAGCAATAGATGTCCCACAATTACTGGAAGACCAGTGCTGAACATCTGGCCTTTTGCAAAAACAATCCCTAAATGGGTGGCATAAGTTGAGGATCTTATCAAGTTACATGAAAGTAAACTTTTACAGAAAATGAAATGTTCTAGTAAGGATTGGCTGTGAACTCCTAGGATAAATACAAATTGTATAAAGAATGAGTTTATCTGACATGCACCCATTATTAAATTTAAGCATAGTAAACCCAAGATGGGAGGAGGAAGAAGAGTGGGAGCCCTTCCGTAGATTTTGCTTCCCCTCCAGCCTGGCGAATTGGGCAGGGCAAACTTTTCTTGATTTGAATTTACTTTTTTTTAAAATTGACTTTTGTTGTATCCAATGGGATCAAGTATGAATTACATCATTGACTTTGCAGAGGAAGTCAAGAAACAGACTGTGACATCCTGTATATCCCATGGCTTCTTTTACTTCTCTCCAACGTCAAAATTCCATTATTAGAGAAGGACCAGTTGCAATTATTTCCATCATTGCAGATCAAAGGCTTTTGAGGATAGTTTTTACTCTCTGTTCTTGGAGAAGATAACAAAGAAGATGGCTCTATAATACTATGTGAATTTTCTATCAATCCACCTTTGTATTCAGAAAAATAGTTCATCTTTCATCTTTGTGTAGGTACATATGCCTGCACTTCCAAGTTAGTGTTAACTTCTAGCAACTGTGAACCAGTTTTCCTGGCAAGATTTCAGAAGTAGGTTGCTACTGCATGTTTCTTAGGAGAGAATGATTGACCCAAGATCACCCACTATACCAAACTGACTTTCATCTATGACACAATTATAGTTGAGTTTATGTTCTTCTGTGAAGTTCTCCCTAGGGAAATATTAGCAGCACCTTTACTCCATTCTGGAATCGGAAAACATCTTGCTTCTACTCCTTCCAGCATGTTGTGTAATATAATGTTCATTGTGGCAATAAACCCAAATAGATTCCATCCAGTATCAAGAAATTCATTCCCACTTTTTCAAGAGATTCTAAGGATACTACTGGTCGCTACAGGCCAAGTGACTAGATCTTTTTTTTAAAAAAAAAAACTTTTTTATTACTTTCCAATATCTTAATCAAGGACTATCCAGATCAGAATAAGAGCAACTCACCTCCACATCATCCATGGAGGTTAGGACTGCCTTGCGGATCACAGATGCGTAGCTGTGCAATCTACAATGGATGACAGATCTTTCTTAGAAACAGCAACCCAAATCAGCCTCTCTTCTCCCATCCCCATCAGCTGCTTCTGGGGATTATTTATTCATTTCAATCCCACCTTTCCCCTTTAGGAACCTATTAGTATATTCTGATTCTTCTTTTAATACTCAGACCACCTACCTAAGGTGATCCAGCATCATACAGCTGGCGAGGAGCATTGCTGTGGGGTTCGCAATGTTCTTGCCCGCAATGCTTTTGCCGGTATTGCGTGTGGCCTGTGGAGAAATGGGGAGATGAAGGAAAACCCAAGGGATGATTTCAGTAATATCTCAAGCCATCCTCAACCCTTTGGGTGCTACGTCCCACAATTAATTGTCGAGGTAGCTCTTGATTTGCTAATCAAGGTGGTTAAAGAAATTGTATCTGATTTTACAAACATTTTTTTTGCTGCAGTTGTTAAGTGAATCATCATTAAGTAAATATGGCTTCCACAATTGAAGCTGGGTGGCTGCCAGTTACATGACCTCAGAATGCTGCAACTTTATAAATACATGCCAGCTGTCAAGCGCACAAAAAACACAACTGGGGATGTTGCAACAATCAAGTGCAAGTCAATTTTTTTTCAGCACCATTGTAACTCTAAAGGGTTGCTAAACAAAAACTCTGTATTAAAAAATCCAGGTCCTCCACGGCAGAAATAAAACGGACCACTTTTTTCTCAAGGAAGACATATTTAAGGCATTCTGTCAGGTTAACAGCTTCTGAACAGAAAAAGAGTTGGAACTCAACTGGTTTTAATTAGTCTTTACCAACACTGTGATTTACTGCTAATTTTCAGAATACAAAAATCCTGTGGCAATAGCGAAAAGCGAGAGAAATGGGAGAGTGGGATCTTGCTTCTGGGAGCAGCTTGCAAAGTCGCATGCAAGCGAAACCTAAATGGAGCTCAACTGTAAGAAAGAAAAGGATAGAGGACTGTAATATTCACTTAACAGCTGCAATAGGAAGAAAACTATTCTGTGGTTCTTTTCCTCTTTACAGCATCAACGAGCAACCAACCAAACTACAGAAAGAAAGCATGATGCTGCTTGCCGATGCTTGCAAAGCTCCCTCACCTCCAGATGGAATTGCTGACAGTTCCTCAAGCCTGACCATGCTTGAACCATGTCGATGAGCCTATATCCCACTTAGGCTCCTCCTGCATTTCACCAATGTTATGCATCCACCTAGCTGGGAAATGTTTCCTTATTGTTTATCATGACCTGGTTGTGATCTGGAGATCCATCCCTCTCAAAAACGCAGCCATCTCACACGCCTTACCGTTTCAAAAACTGCGTAGTCACGACCATAATTGGCTCCTGGGACCAGGCCAGGGCCACCAACCAATCCAGCGCAGACATTGTTGACAATATTGCCATAGAGGTTAGGCATAACCATGACGTCAAACTGCTGTGGGCGGGAAACCAGCTGGAGATCCAAAAAAAAAAAAAAAAGTAGTGAGTTATCCCAGTATTCATAACATGCTTTTTTTCTCTCTTATCCACCCTAAGGAGACACGGGGCGATTCCTCTGCATCTAAACTGAAAGTTATACATAAGGACCTCCAACTGAAATCATTTCTGTCCACAATATAGAAAAGCACAAATCCTAATCAAGAAGTAATATTACAGATTGCCAAGTTCAGTCCCATGAACTTTGAAGCAGGCTCAATGAATCTGCCTGAAAACCTGGAAAACTCCTCCTGCTTATTTTAATCTGGTGGACAACATGGCCCGAGGGTAAAGGAGCTTCCTACAGCCACAGTTGGACTTCAAACTAAACCAACATGACAGTACCTGCATGGTGGTGTTGTCAACAATCATGCTCTCGAAGGTGATGTTTGGGTAGCCAGATGCCACCTCTCTGCAACACTGCAGGAAAAGACCGTCACCCAGTTTCCTTTAGGGGAGAAAAAAAGGAACAAGGGAGCCACAGCAAATGGTTGGTCTCCAGCAAAAATAACAGAGACAATGAGCACTTCATAAGAAGAGTTAAGAATGTTTGTGGAGCAAGAGAAAACAGAGGAAAGGCCTGACTCCACCCCACAGCACAAGAAAATAACTATCCTAAACCTGAAGTTTATATGGGAAAAGTAGAGGTACCATACCTGACAGTACTTGCCCCAGAGCTTGGATACTATTGGGCCACAGAACAGGGGTCATCAACCTTTTGGATCTCAGGGACCACCAAACTCATAATTTTAAATCCCGTGAACCAGAGATCCTGGGAAAATCTCCAAAAAAGTCTGCAGGAAAATTCCCCACCCCGTTTTCCTATTGATCAATCATCTGCAGGATACCATCTCCAGCTCCGTTCTCGGGGAGTGAGACAGAGAGAGACTTTTGGCTTAATTCAAGGAAAGCAGCAGAAGGAACAGAAGTCTCTCTTTCTCTCCCCCAAACTCCACCAGAAATGAGTCTGTGAGACTTGTTGCTCCGGCGCAGCCTCTTGGAGCAGGATGCCTTGCAGGGTCCCCAAGACTCATTTCTGGTGGAGTTTGGGAGAGAGAAAGAAAGACTTTTGCTGCTTTCCTTGCATGCAGCCAAAAGCAGAAGCAGAAAGAAGCAGCCCGATGTCCAGGCCATGTGCATGGGGGAAGTTCCCAAACCCCCCCCCCCCCCGGCCTTTCCCTCCTCCCCTCACTACCTCGTGTTGTTCACAATGCAAGCCTTGTGTTCCCATGCAGCCTGGATTAATTGCTTTGGGGGTGACATTTCTCTGCGGACCACCAAAATTTTCTCACGGACCACCAGTGGTCCCTGGCCCACTGGTTGGTGACCACTGCTATAGAATATTCTTCATACAATTCACATCTCACACTAAGCCACAACTTTTGTGGTTGGTTATATAAAGTCAACCCACAATGGTTTATTCAAGAAATCACAGTTAACCCAATTAACGACTGCTGTGATATGTGAACTCAGTCTTTATCTTTCAACTTACATTATATTGGCTTTGTGGACAGCTGTCACTTTCTTGCGACCAGCTTCGTGTGCCAACCTGAAAGCATATTCAGCAATGCGCAGCGACTTTGTCTTTGTGATTATCTTGAGGCTCTCCACCACGCCAGAGACACTCTGTGGAAAGGGCATGATCAGTGCTACACAAGGGCTTGTTGTCTACAGGGCAAGAAAACTGAAATCCTGATGAAGAGAACCATTTCATACAGGAAGTCAGTTCTTGGCTTGTGATTTCCCTTGTACATATACAATCTTTGCAAATATCTTAGCTTGCCTTAAAGGTCAAAAACAATACATACTAGGGTAGTCCCTGGACTGCCAACGGATAGTTCCTAATAAAGAGGACTCTCAGTCCACAAGTTTCTGATGAGGCAGGCCATGACCTTTGATAGTCCAACATCATAAAGACACTTAGTTCTATAATCTACCATACAGCACTATCGCCATTCCCTTACCTTCCTCAGTGCAGCAAAGCAAGCAAATGTACACCTGTAGGACAGAGATTTACCCCCTCATACGAATGGGGTTGAGGCTAGCAGCAAACGTGGAAAGAGAAAACACCATAAGCTTCCTGTATAAATGAGCACCTCATGTTCTAAGCTGCTATATTCCCCCTCTGTGTTCTCCCGGACAATGAGGATGTCGATGTCATGGTGCCTGGTTGCCACCCCTCGAAGGGTCTTGCAATGAATCACATTGGCAAAGAGATCCAAATTAGTACTGTGGAGATAGAGATGGAAAAGGCAAGCTCACACAGTGGAGAGTCACTGCTTCTCAGCAGCTTAAGAAAGCGCCAGGAGAAATGCAGCCAGCAAAGAAACAGGCTATGTCCCTCTTCTTCAATCTAGCTGATCATCCCTAATCACAGGCTGAAACATCCTATCTGCAAAAGACAGTTTCCCAAACTTGAACCACTACTTCTGGCTGTCTAATGCTAGACCTCAAACAGACATCTGTTGCTGTTGGAGGAACAGATACGGTTGTTTGTCTGCCTGAAAAATAACATTTGTGCAAATCTGGCTTAACTAGTTCCAAAACTGTCATTTTAAGTTGAGCTTTTATCTTACCGCAGTATATTGTTCCGGGACTTGTGGGAAGGTGGCAGGTTATGGTTTGTCTCAATGTTTCCTATAAAGGTCAGGAAAAGAACATGAATAAAAGTCTCTGGCTTTCTGACCAGTAAACTTAAACTATTAAGAAAAGGACTCTAAGACATGTACCTAAAGAATCAGTTTTTAGTGTTTGTACCTTTTAAATGTTTTTAAAACTCTTCTAATTTGTTTTGAAGACCACAATGATTCTTTATTCTCACTGTAAAGATTCAGGGCATGGGAGGAGATACTGTTTCCACCTCCATTCCAAACTCCATTAACTTCTTATATCTCAGCAATACAATTCTATCACTGCTCCATATGAACAGTGGCTCTTTCCAGCCTTTTCCATTAGCACAGAAAATGCCAAAGATCCATTTGGCACTTTAGCCCTTCCAACTCCCAAGGTTATCTTATGTGGGACAAAAGACCACCATTACCTTTGAGAGCCACACGGTTACGGCGGATGGCCATGAGAGCATTTTGTATGTCACATTCAGATGCCTCTGAGCTCACTAGGACTTCCTCAAAATCCACGGGTACACAGGCATGCCTGAGGCAGAGAAAAAGAGAGATCAGGGCCAAACATTCCAAAGAAAAATGGAAACCTCCAGCATTAGCAGGGTGAGTGATCAGAGTTATGCTGCCTTTGTTTTAGGCGCAGCTCTAGAAAGGTGGAAAAGAAAGAAACCATACCTGAACAATTCTCTGACATGAAGCATGAGCTCTGGCCCAATCCCATCTCCTGGGATCATGGTCACAGTATGGCGACCTCCATACTTGGCTGGGGGAGGCTACCAAAAAAAATGGAGAGAGAGAAGGAATGATTTCGAACAATCCAATCATTCATAGTCTCCTCAAAGAGTCTGCATGACTCATCATCATCATCATCATCAATCCATCAAAAAAAGGGGAATCATCAAAACTTTTCGGGTGGCTGTCCATTTAACGCACGTCCGGGGTGTGTGTGTATCCATTGCGCAGGGAGAGGAACAGTTCATTTGTTTGGGCACCATCTGGTACTCTGGACACAAAGTCTGAAACAGGTAGGTTTGGGCTTTGAAAAGGAATCAGACCCAATCTCTGTGTTATATTTGGATTCTTGGGACGAACCCACGTAGAAAAGCTCTTTCAGAGATTCTGAGGATTATCTGGCTGGTCGGTGAAAGGAAAAGATTGATAATGGACCTCTGCCATCAGTTTTGAACCTGCAACAGTGTTTTAAATAAAAATATAAAATTAACTATTTCTTTTTCCGAGGATTTTCCAGGATAGGGATTTATAATTGTCTTAGATATTCAACTAAAGGAGATAGTCTTCAGCCTTTAGTTGGCTCTTTAATTTTTCCATGCAACAATGAGGTAGGAAAATTACTTACAATGCTCTGTTGCTGTAGATGATGTGACAGGAACAGGGTAAGGTGGAAGAGAGAGAAAAGAAAAATGCTTATTTTAATCTTAGAAAATGTAAAATTAAGCATCATAACATCCATGAATCATTTTGTTGCTACCATTTTTACATAATCTTTCCAAAACAGTCTCTCTCCTAAGGTAAATAAATGATAAAATATATTCATAAAATAGTGAATTCAGACAAAGCATTTACAATTTGTATGTCCTAAAAATAAACCATAATAGCATCACAAACTGCAGGGTTTTACTTCAGGAAGCAATATCAGTCAGGATTGCAGAGATGCCCAAGTTTCATTCAAAGACAGAAGTGACCATGAAGCTTGATTGAAAGATTAACTTTAAGTGAAAAAAGAACGAAACAAGCACCTTTTAAAAAATGAATGACTGGGAAAACATTTTCCAGCTGCTTAAATCATGGTCTGATCTTTTACACTATTGTTCAATATATGCTCTTGCAAATTAATTTAGCTATCAGAATACATGACAAGGCAATTTGGAAAAGGTCCCTATTATATATATTCCCAATGCCTAACAGTTCTGAAAAAGTCTGTATATATTGACTATATATTGTTTTTAACTTTGAATGAAGAAGATGATTTTCATTCAATACTGAAAAACCACATTCCTTATGGTCCACTGCAGCATATTTACACAGGTCCCAGCCTAACCACCTAAAACACTTGCTATGGAATCTGTTCCAACATATGCAGCATCAGGCTGGGAAATGCCGTAACATGGAGCAGAGTATGATTTTTCACAACAAAATCTTTCTAAGGTAAAGATGCATAAATTATACATACTGAGGCAATATTTCTGCGATTGCTATCTGCTGTAGCCTGCACCTGTGAGACAGAGGGAAATAACAGGACAGGTAAGAGAACACATTTGAGAATTTAGAAGTCTGTGATTCTTAAGAGGGAAGCAAGGTTTGAATATATTCGCACCAGTGATTTACAGAAAATTAAATTGGGACAACCAGTACAATCACAGGTACTTTGTTCAAATTCAAATCAAATTGGGAAGAAAAATACACAAAAATGTTGGGAATGCAATTCTAAACTTGAATATAGTTCCCTATTAATAGGATTTACCCACAAGCTTCCTATAACAGGAACAATTTGACTTTGGCCCTAAGCCTGCTGCTGAAACCTCCTCCCACTGATATTAGTGAGAAGTAAAATGAAACAAGTAGCCATGCTTGCAGAGAATTATCTCCCTATTACAACAAACTAACATTGCTAACAAACTAAACAACATTGCTAGCAGGTAAGCACTGTTGAGGACTAATAGTCCTCAATTTATAACTACAATTGAGCCCAATTTTTTTTTACTAAGATAGTTGTTAAAAGATTTTTTCCCATTTTATTACTTCTATGACTGCAGTGCTTAAGTTAGTAGCCAGTTGTTAAATGAACCTGGCTTCCCCATGCACTTTGTCACAAGGTTGCAAAAGGTGATCACGTGAACCAGGGACACTGCAACTGTCATAAATATGAGTCAGTTGACCAGCATCTGAAGTTTAACCTGGGAGGATGGTTATAAGGGTGCAAAATGGTCATAAATCATTTTTCAGTGCTGTTGTGACTTTGAACAGTCACTAAATGAACTTCTGTAACTTGGGGACTACTAATAATCATGCCCAACAGTCACATATAACAGCAAATGGTGTGAAACACTTGCGGCTATTTTTCTACCTCTTCTTTACATTTTTGCTAGACAATCAGAAATGACAGGGAATTGAAAAAGGGGTGGGTATCCTGTTTTGTATGACAGAACACAAGAAAAGTTTATGTGGAAAAGCTTCAGCAAAATGTATACAAATACAGGTAAATATATTTAAATTCTTTGTGATGGCACTCAAGGTATAAAAATGCTTGTTAATAATGGCTACAATGTTCTTTTTCTTCCCAGACTTGTTTCTAGGTTTTCAAAACCAAAGCACAGAGAAATTAATTAGATGATATGATTAACCAGATCATTGCTTCCAACACAAAAAAAATAATAGTTGGACACTGTTCAGATGTTTTGCAGCAAAATATCAAAAATAATAAGAGCAGTGAGTTCCCAATGACTTTTAAGCCGTGTGTGCAAAAATAGCCAGAATCAATTTCACCTATCTCTAATAAATCTGCAAGGGCTTCCCTACGACTATTACGTATTTAACAATAGTAACAAAAGTTTTTTCATTTAAATTTAAACACACAAAAAAATGAAGAAATCTTGGGTAAATTCTGTTCTCAAACAGGATTGTAGTTCCAGAACCTGTTCACAAGAAGCACCTCCTTTATTTTAAGACCTTTTTTTTTTCTTTTCCACACGGAAAAAAAAATTCTGAATCCGTTTCTCGGAAACCAACAAACTTGAAGTGCACACGTTGTCTTCGCTGTGTGATTTTTACCAATTTTGCAGAATAACTGGTCTATTTCATTTGTCCAATCAAAGAGCAACAATCCCACCCACTCCATACAAATCGCCTATTTGGAAAACGCCCCTATCACGTGGTTCAACCAATGCAAAAGCCTCTTTCTCCGTTTGCTCCGCCTATTCAGGCTCACCCCAACCAATCAGAAAAATAGCAGCAAGTTTCCCCCCACCATTTCCCCCCCGGAACAAACCGAAGAATCCCGATTTCATTTCGCATCCCGTAACCTCGAGGTTAAAACCATAGCTAATAAAACCTCTCACCGATGGAAGTACCAGCAGAGTCGGCCTCCAAAGCTGCCTAGCTGTGCTCAAAACCACCGAAACTGCCATCCTTCAGTCACCTTCGGAGATACGAGCGTGGACGGAGATACGAGCGTGGAATGGATAACAAGACCCAATCATCGCGAGACATAGGACAAAAATCCCGCGGGAATACGTGTGATCACGCGAAGCTCATGCGCCATGAGTGGGAGGAGGAAAAAACTCTGTGGTCTTTGCGACCGTAGAGATAGAAATAGATTTCCCTCTGTCTATAGCTTCAATTGCGAATTGAGTTTTTCATTTATATTACAGTGTTCCGGAATATGGCGTTGATGTGATATGGTGTTATTATTGGATTATTATTGGATTAATAATAATAATAATAATAATAATAATAATAATAATAATAATAATA
>BLBF01000021.1:25524346-25559430 GCA_015471245.1 Laticauda colubrina | reverse complement strand
TGTTGTTGTTGTTGTTGTTGTTGTTGTTGTTAGCTTGGAATATAGCTTGGAATCGTTTGAATATTGTACTGTAATACAATGTGCTTCTCACTTCTAATGGGATGCAAAAATATTGCTGTTGCTTTGGTTTTATGCAAACATACAAATTATATCTTTTTGTAATTAAGTGGAAAGATGAGTTAGTCATGGCTGTGTAAAAGCCTCAATAACTTGAATTGTTTCTGCAAAATTCCATTAAAATTAAATTGTTTGCACCCAAATTATTTTTAAAAGCCAATTACACAATCTTGAAATCCCGTATTACAGGATTTAACCCAGTTTATATCTGCCTACTATAGTCTGAGGCACTGAAAAATAACTTAAAACGAGACTTTAGGGCAGAGGTTTCCAAATTTGGCAACTTTAAGACTTGTGAACTTCAACTCCCAGAATTCTCCAACAAGCATAGCTACCATTCACTCGAACGTTGTGGGAGAAATAGAATGTCTGTCGAGCGGCATCCTGCGTTCAAATCCAAAATTCAATCTTATTGAAATCTTCTGATATTTTAAACGAACTCGTTCCTTTATGTCTAACGCTCATAGTCTCAACGTTCAAAATCATGGAATAAAACAATATAAATCTTCCGACTGTATCAAAGGAAACGCCCATCGCGTGTCGTCACCTTCATCCTCCCTCTCCTTCTACCCCTTCCCAATAATATATAACACATAACCCTGATCGGGAAGCTATTCGGGGTTAATCTAGCCCATTTCTCTATGGTGTGCCCTCTATGGAATCCAGCAACAGGATCCCGACTGACTTATCTATGGTCACAGACATCCTAGAGCGGTGACATTTATAAGTGGTGCGCAGGCGCTGCCCCACTTTCTTTCCGCTCGGCGAGGTATGTATGCGTGTGGTGGTGGTAACGCGGTTCAGGGAAGGGGAAACCAACTAGGCCCCAGACTGGGTCTCGTTTTGAGCGCCGGGACTGAAATACTCTTTCTCTTTCAGACCCGCAAACATGGGCCGCCGACCAGCACGGTGGTGAGTTTGTGAAGGGTTTCATCCCCAGGATTAAGTCGAGGGAGCGTGGCTGGCTTTGCGTTGGGAAGAGGCGATGTGCTTCTTCCGGGGGAGGGAAGGAGCGAGGGATAGCAAGGCTTTATAAGACACTGTTGTTTAAAGTGTGGTCGGAGGACTCCAGGGGGTCCCCCAACAACCATTCGGGATGATGAAATCAAAATTGTTTGCCAGATGTTGAACATACTTGCGCTGGTAAAAACGGTTACCACTCTTTTAAATTAGGGATTTTTCATAAAAATAATATCTGGCAGGTGTAACTTTGCAATTTGTACACGACCCGATAAATATTGTACAAGTGCATCCGTTTTATTTTTATAATATAAATACTGGCAAGCATAACCCATATGAACAAAAAAAAATACCCTTTGGGGGTCCTCCGTAGATTTTAAAAGTGGAAAATGTCAGAACAAAAACTTCAAGAAACATGGATCTTAGAGGAAATTGCAGCCCTTGTTTGGGTCCTCCTTTAATCAGCAAATCCCTTTTGGACTTTTTTGAGAGTTTAGTATAACAACAGTGTATGGGTTGCCATAATCAGGACAGTCACTAATGATATCACTAATGGCAGCAAAACCTCTTTTTTTGCTGGCAAGATATGGAACGCCTAAATAATACTGTTAACCATGGTTTTGAAAAATATTTCCTGTGCTTGTAATGCAAAGTCCATAATAAGAAGGAGGAGCTATTTAGCCCTATGTAGTGTATTCCAGTGGTAGTCAGTTGTGAGCAAGATAAGAAAATAGTTATTTCTAATGCTTATCCCTGATTCTAATATGTTAACAGTACTTGGCATGTTTGTAAATTAATATATATTTGCATTGCCTTTATAGAATTTTTTATGTGTGAACATTTTGCAACAGTCTGTAATCTTTTTTGCAATGTGTATATGTAACAGGTTTAACAGATGAGATCATTTAAATTGCAGGTCTGACCTATAGCCATATCATACTGGGTTTGGATCTGCTTTCATATTGGGTTTGGACCAAGAAGCACTGTTGATGTTCTCTGATGGGAGGGGTGTTTAGAGGAGGAGTTCTAAAAATTGACTTGGAAATCTAAGTGGAGCAGGCTCTACAAAATAATTTCTCAGACTTAGGAGCAAAGTGAAGATCATATCCAGACTGGCATTTGAGAGAAGGCAAAATACACAAGTTTATCTACCTGTCAGAACTTTGCCAATCACAGAAACGCTGATTAATAAACAGTTTACCTGTAGCATTCAGAGTGACATGTTAAAAGTATCCATAGATGGTACTGGATAGCAAAGTTCAGGACTGTTCATTATTTTACATTTCTAGTCTTTTGCTTCATGATGCAGAACAGCTTTGAATTTAAGTCATCACAGTAGGTACAAGCAAAAAGAAGTCACCTGGAAATAAAGCATAAACTTTCCAGTGGCAAGTGAACAAATTGCCAGGAGGGCTGGAGCATTCTGTACCGTTTTAATTAATATAAAAATGCAAGTATGTGCTGCAGGAAGCTGTTCTCTGCTATATCTGCCAATTCAGATTAATAAATAGTTTTGTACTAGAAGGGTGATATGTGGTTTATCTCTAAAGCCAGTTTCTTGATCTCCCCACTGCTCCATTTCGGTAACATTGTTTAATTGGAAATTGTTAAGGCCATCGTACCAAAGAATAATTCTCAACTTATATTTCACCAAAAGAGGGCAATACCAATTTATTTAAATCAAGGAACTATAGTTTCCCACTCACAACTTTTATTTTTCTCTAGTTATCGATACTGCAAGAATAAGCCTTATCCTAAGTCCCGCTTCTGCAGGGGTGTTCCTGGTAAGTAGGATATTAACATTCCTTGGGTTTAACTATATTTAAAAATCTAATATATGCATATCTGTAATTTTGGAGAGCCATGTAATATTGATTCTGAGAGGACCCAATTGCCTCATCAAAATATTGGTTCCTAATTTAATAAGTAATTTCACAATTGATAAAGAATATCAGAAACTGATGCTCATTTAGTTCATATGACCTCATATCAGTGTGTTTATTTCCCCATATATTTTTTTCAGATCCCAAGATCAGGATATTTGATCTGGGCAGGAAAAAGGCCAAGGTTGATGAGTTCCCACTCTGTGGGCACATGGTGTCAGATGAATACGAGCAATTGTCATCAGAAGGTAAGTAGCAGATAGTACAACCTATCTGCTTGAATGCGACTGATTTTGCCATATTTATACTTTGTGTTTTTGCTTTAGCTCTAGAAGCTGCTCGTATCTGTGCCAACAAATACATGGTGAAGAGTTGTGGCAAGGACGGTTTTCACATCCGTGTGCGCCTGCACCCCTTCCATGTCATCCGGATCAACAAAATGTTATCATGTGCTGGAGCTGACAGGTGAAAAAAATGTGTTACAGAACCAGTTTTGGGGTGTCTCATGTGGGAAAACCTGAGAATGAAGTTGCAGTCAATTAAGCCGACCAACCACTGTTTCTATCAGCGGCTGGTGTGCACTGTCTGCACACAGCAATTCCCTTGGCTGTGTACGTGCCCTGTTATTTGTACAGAGCACCTTAAGGGACCTTGGGAACATATATTAGTCAAGTATAGTAACAAGCAGAATGTGAGTGGTTGACTTCAGTGTTGAGAAATTATGCTAAACTTCTTGATTGGTTGTTTGTTGATGGCACTAGCATCAGTGCAATGTACAAATTGCAAATTGCGCTTTGTCTTATCAGGCTCCAGACTGGAATGCGTGGTGCTTTTGGCAAGCCTCAGGGCACTGTGGCTCGTGTACACATTGGCCAAGTCATCATGTCTATCCGCACCAAGGTGCAAAACAAGGAGCATGTTATTGAAGCGCTGCGCAGAGCCAAATTCAAATTTCCTGGACGTCAGAAGGTAGGTTTTGTAAATGTTCAATATCAGTTTGCATGTGAGACCATGTCGTTGCGTTGCTATTCTTATCTCTGATTTATTACATTTATGCCTCATCTTGATCAAAATAGACTTGTTAGTTCCATAAATGTTCCTTTTTATTCTTTCCAAATCACATTAATGGAGTGCTGGAAATAGTTCATCAGCTTAGGATTCTTATTTGTTGGCTGGGTACTCCTGAATAGTTAATACAATAAGAATAAATGGGGAGAAGGCAGAAATAGGGGGAAGTAGAAACATAGCCTAAATCTGGCTGGGAAGTGCTGAGAAAAGTAATGTCCCCAGTGCATCATATGTGGCAGAATGGTAATGTTTCTCGACCTCAGCAAATTTAAGATATGTGGACTCCCAGAATTCCCCAGCCAGCACAGGCTTAGATTGCTGCCAATTTAGTCCATTGTAATCCCTCTTTTTTTTCTCCCTCTTCTGCTCACATGATCCAGAGCTGACTGTTTCCCAGTACACAAAGACACTGTAGCATGCAGATACAGTATGTGGGAAACATAAATTGCATAGAGAAGAAAATATAGAAGCCTCCTATGTCCGCTGCTGATAAAAGGTTTGGGAAAAGACATGTTCTCCATTTCTTTCCCTGCCTTGTTCGTATGTTATGGTAACTGCCTCTAGATGGAATGAGAATGTAGGCATTTGTGACTCTTAGCTCTTTGGAGACAATTATATAGGCTACTTCAGTCTTTTCAGCAGAGATTGCATTCCCGGCCATTCTTCTCATTTATTCTTTCTGCTTCCTTTTCCAGATCCATATTTCTAAGAAATGGGGCTTCACCAAATTCAACGCTGATATGTTTGAGGAAATGGTGTCTGAGAAGCGCCTCATCCCTGATGGCTGTGGAGTTAAATACATACCCAACAGGGGTCCTTTAGATAAATGGCGTGCTTTGCATGCAGCATGAGAGTCTGTTGTGAGGGCAACTGTGCTAATTTCTTGACAGAAAAAGAAATCAAAATAAACAGTTCTGTGTACCTGCTGTGTGATTGTTACTGTTAGGGTACATCTTGAAAATATGTAATTCTCACATTAACAAATGTCCCTGGCTTGATCTGTTACTGACATTCATAAGGAAAGGACAGAAGTCCAGTATTTTCATGGCAAACATTCAGAATTGGACTCTTTTGTGTTTTTAGAACATTTTATTTTCAGTAGGAATGTCTGAAAACTGCCTAAAGTAGCTGGCTATGTGTTTACCAATCTAACCCTTGCAACATATCAGTATAGTTCGCTATTTTCTATACAGACTACTGGAGTTTGCTGGTCATTAAAATGATTTTATCTGTCATTCCCGTTTTTGAAATGTCTGTCCTTAAACAGTTACTTGGACAGAAAAAGCTACTTAAAATGCTCCCCTTTAAATCAATATGTTAATGGGATCACAAATTAGACTTAAGCCATAGTTTTTACCACAGTTTATTGGGTAAAGTGGTGAGTTCACACAACATGATATACCATGAACCATATTCTACGAGCCAGAAAGAATGGATGACTTCACACAGGATATGAATCTAACAACTGTAATGTGATTCGATGGTGTGGTTTGTACAGCATCCTAAATCTAGACTAATGAGACCTATATTCACACAACATAATCAACTTCTGATTTAACTTCGTTGATAAAATGCCTTGAGTTCTGAGTCACAGAATAATTTCATTTTAGCCTAACATGGGCTAAAAAAATTGCTAAGTGTTTAGTAACAATACATTGAACTTTTTTGGGGGGGAGGGAAATAACTGACCAAGTAACATCTTGGTTGCATGTTAAACCTATTATCTTAAGATGGGTAATGTTATTTTAACTTTCAGACAGCTGAATGTTTGTCAAATATACCACAAATGCAGCCTCAAATATAGATAATAAGCTTCCAGTACGCTTGTTGAGGGCCACAAAAGCCCATTCTGCTGCCAGTACTTTGATACATACTTGTGGTAAAACTCTTGTTCCTGCAAGTAATAACAAAGATTACTGCATATCATAAAGCTGCAAAAAGCTATATAGACAAATAGTCTACTTAATAGATGCTCTCTTTCGGTTGCTCCAAAGATGCTTTATTTTCAAAGGGAAGCTGGACTATCAAGAAAGCACCTTTGAGATAACCATGACCTGGGTGATTGAGAATGTCCATGGACACACTCTTCCTTGAACACATCTAGCAAAGCAAGACTATTTGGAGAACTGGCTCCACTATACAGGAGTCATCAACTTAACCATTCATCTAGTGACTGAAGTTACAACAGCACTGAAAACAATGACATGAACATTTTTCACATGACCATTGCAGCATCCCGATAAGTCACCTGATCAAACTTCAGATGCTTGGCAGCTGGCATGCATTTATGACCAAGGGTCCTCAAACTTGGCAGGTTTAAGACTTGTGGACTTCAACTCCCAGAATTCCCAAGCTAACATGACTGGAGGAGGAATTCTGGGAATTGAAATCCACAAGTCTTAAAGTTTCTTGGTGAAGTTTTAGACTTTTGGGAAAGAGATGGGATGGTGAGAACTGCCTGCCACCCGCCCAAAAGATGTTCATTGTTTGAACTGGAAAATTTGCCTGTTCTCTCTGTTCAAGTTGAATAGAGTTGGCAGCTGACATGGAATCCCAGAAATTATTTCAGTATTTGGGGTGATCAACATTGAAAGCGAGCGATAAAAATGACACCGACATTGGAAACAATGAGAAGCAAGTGACAGTGATGTTCACTTCTATGACTAAAGCAATATACAAGTTAACAGCATCCTACTCCTGGGCTCCATTTGACTTTTATTTAGTATGGTTATAGGTTAGAGATTACTTACTTTCCCTATTTCTCTTCATTTTATATAATAGGCCGGTGGACATCTTAGAGTTCTCGCTGAGTCTTTGGAGCAAGCTTCAGCTTCACCTCCACAGGGTAGTGATCGCTGATTTCTAAGGCCTATAAAAATGAGAAAGTCTGGGTTCTTCAGGCTTGTCATATACACTGCTCAAAAAAATAAAGGGAACACTTAACACAATGTAACTCCAAGTCAATCACACTTGTGTGAAATCAAACTTGTCCACTTAGGTAGCAACACTGATTGACAATCAATTTCACATGCTGTTGTGCAAATGTAATAGACAACAGGTGGAAAGCATAGGCAGTTAGCAAGACTTCCCCAATAAAGGAGTGGTTCTGCAGGTGGTGACCACAGACCACTTCTCAGTTCCTATGCTTTCTGGCTGATGGTTTGGTCACTTTTGAATTTCACTCTAGTGGTAGCATGAGACGGAGTCTACAACCCACACAAGTGGCTCAGGTAGTGCAACTCATCCAGGATGGCACATCAATGCGAGCTGTGGCAAGGTTTGCTGTGTCTGTCAGCATAGTGTCCAGAGCATGGAGGCGCCACCAGGAGACAGGCCAGTACATCAGGAGACGTGGAGGAGGTCGTAGGAGGGCAACAACTCAGCATCAGTATCGTTACCTCCGCCTTTGTGCAAGGACGGACAGGAGGAGCACTGCCAGAGTCCTACAAAATGACCTCCAGCAGGCCACAAATGTGTATGTGGCTGCTCAAACGGTCAGAAACAGACTCCATGAGGGTGTTATGAGGGCCCGACATCCACAGGTGGGGGTTGTGCTTACAGCCCAACATTGTGCAGGATGTTTGGCCTTTGCCAGAGAACATCAAGATTGGCAAATTCGCCACTGGCGCCCTGTGCTCTTCACAGATGAAAGCAGGTTCACACTGAGCACATGTGACAGACGTGACAGGGTCTGGAGACGCCGTGGAGAAAATTCTGCTGCCTGCAACATCCTCCAGCATGAGCAGTTTGGCAATGGGTCAGTAATGGTGTGGGGTGGCATTTCTTTAAGGGGCCGCACAGCCCTCCATGTGCTCACCAGAGGTAGCCTGACTGCCATTAGGTACTGAGATGAGATCCTCGGACCCCTTGTGAGACCATATGCTGGTGCGGTAGGCCCTGGGTTCCTCCTAATACAAGACAATGCTAGACCTCATGTGGCTGGAATGTGTCAGCAGTTCCTGCAAGACGAAGGCATTGATGCTATGGACTGGCCCTCCCATTCCCCAGACCTGAATCCAATTGAGCACATCTGGGATATAATATCTTGCTCCATCCACCAACGCCACGTTGCGCCACAGACTGTCCAGGAATTGGGGGATGCTTTAGTCCAGGTGTGGGAGGAGATCCCTCAGGAGACCATACGCCACCTCATCAGGAGCATGCCCAGGCATTGTAGGGAGGTCATACAGGCACGTGGAGGTCACACATTCCGCTGAGCCTCATTTTGACTTCTTTTAAAGACACTACATTAAAGTTGGATCAGCCTGTAGTGTTTTTTTCCACTTTAATTTTGAGTGTAACTCCACATCCAGACCTCCATGGGTTGCTAAATTTGATTTCCATTGCTAATTTTTGTGTGAGTTTGTTGTCAGCACATTCAACTATGTAAGAACAATGTATTTAATAAGAATATTTCATTCATCCAGCTCTAGGATGCCTTCTTTTTGTATTCCCTTTATTTTTTTGAGCAGTGTATAAACATTCCCTTTTGCAAAGGAGGGAATAACCAAGCCAACTCACCTCTTCTTCAGACAATCCAAGAGCCCTTGTGAAATTGTATGGCTTTGCTGATTTGGGCACAACAGCAGACAGTAATTCTTCTCCATGAACTATGATTCTAAGAGGAACACAGTGTCAGTTGGGCTCTGTTTCCAGGTTTCAGAAAGGTACTTTACAGGTGGCCAATTTATGTCAGGAAGCAGAACAGTGTAACATTCCTGGAGGACTGGTAGGCCTGACTGGGGAAGGGATTCAGAAGTGTTCTGCCTGCATTTCTAACCTTAGTGCCTGCCTTACTCAACAGAGCATCCCTATCAAGTTACTAATGAGTGACTGCTTGCCTCTAAGGCTGACAATGATAGGACTGGATGTAGGATGATGGAAACGTTTTGAAGAAAGCAGATGACTGAACTTGAAAGTTGCAGTTTAGTACCTGTCATAAGAACAGCAAGTGCGGTGGCTGACGGTGGTATCTTCTTCGTCACTGATAAGCCAATGGAAGGCAGGGTGATTGTGCAAGCGGATCCTAGCCCATGCACTCATTGGGATGTAGGTACCACCTGCATTCAGGTCTCCCAGCACCATCACATTCTGTTGAGGTGGGGCAGGAAGGAGGATTGGAAGCATTAATTGGCTCATCTAATTCAGCAATATGCACCCCCTGCTCCCAGAATGTACCTCTGTTTTCCACCAGTGCATTAGCTCCATGCATGCTTCAAACAGCAGATCAAGCTCATGAACAGCTTCCTGAGGACAGGTATGGTGCAAGAGTAGCACAAAGTCTGAAGCCACTGTGTAGAGGTGATAATAATACAGACAATATGAGCTGATAAAGGATCATTTATCCACATCTTACCAATACGTTTCCAGAGACTGGCTTGTTGTAATGATTAAGGCACTAAGCTAAAAGCTAGTCTGCGTTCTCACCTTAGCAAAAACCAACTGGGTGACTTTGGGCCAGTCTCTTTGTCTCAGTTGTAGGAAGCAGGAGAAGGCAAATCACTTCTGAAAAGCTTGCCAAGAAAATTGCAGGGACTATGCAGTCAGCAGGTGAAGGCATAAAAAAGCAGTACACTTCCAAACACCTTGGAAGAACTTCCTCATGGCAACAAAAATTGGACCCAAAAGAAACATATCATGGCACAATTGTATCTTGTGTTGCTTTTGTCCTTTTGGTTGTGTGCAAATAATTATGGACATTCAGTATGTTATACTTCAATAATATACAGTACACTTTAGATTTATATTAAGCTCTTCCATTTATTAACCATAAATCATCAATACTGGTCCAAAAAATTACTTGGATGTTATTGAATAATTCAGAATGCTGAATTATTCCTCCAATGTACTTTTTTTAAAGCACAGGATACATAATATCTTGCCTGTAGCCCCATTAACTTTTCCATTATTAGTTAATGCTCTATACAGCTAAGAGAACAATTAGCCACAAAATTCCACCATAGTTTCCACCATATTTACTGGATTATATTTTTTATAATCAGGTACTATACCTACTTCAGAGCTGGAAAGTTGTGGTTACAAAATACAAGGATTTCAGTTCCTAGTATTTTTTCTCTTGCCCAAATCTGGATGGATGGCCACTAAGGTCCTGGCCTTAAGAAATTTTTTCCAAGAACAAGTTCTTAGACCTATGAACAAAACCACTAAAGCTTACCTGTTTGTGGAGAATGGAAATGCACTGCAAAGGGTCCCCTAGCAAAATCTCTGGAATCCTCATCTCCAACTTGGCACCAAGTCATAACTGACACAGCATCCCGACTGTCAATGAGAAAAATACAGGATAAAAAGATTGTGTCCCCAGGGGAGTTCATGATCCAAAAGACTTAAGTATGGAATCTTCCTCTGGTTTTTGTTTCCTTGGTATGTCAGGCTTTTGATAGTTGCCTCAAACTCAAAGTATTTCTATCCAAGTATGGTTCTCACAGAATTTTTTTAACAATGTTTATTGAAATGAAAGGAATATAAGACTTTTCAATAATTGTACTATTTTCCATTCACTCCTTGTGTAGAGTTGTAATTGCAGGAATGTTTCAATCTTGGAATGGCAAACCTCAGATAAAAAATGTTTCCAAGCAAATACAACTCAGGCAAACGAAGTCACTAATCTAAAGGATGATTAGAGAGGAGAAGTAAACATATGTTAGACTTTAACTAGAGATAATTAATTGTATGGATTTCTGTGCTGAACAGTAACGAAAGTTAAGCAGTAACCAAAGTTAACCAATGATGGAGGATAACTAAAAATGTGTATGAATGCAAGACTATACTCCAATAAAGATCATCATGGTTCAGTTCTTCATGATCAAACAACTCGACTGCCTCATCATTTCGACAAGTGGCACAAGAACAGGGACCCTCTTACTTCGCCCGGCAAGGATTTGGTGCACCTTCAACCCTTTGTGGTTTCTTCAACCTTTTGGTTTCTGTAAGTATGGTGTCTTCGCTTTCTGAGGAACAAAGGAAGCATGTAGATGAATTAGGCTATTTGTTGAAGAAGAATACTGAGGTACCACAGAAAAATCTCTTAAGATTGCAGCTCAGTGCCTATGATACCCAGAAAAGGGGTCTTTAAAATTAACTGATTGGGAACGTATTGGGAAAACATTGCATACTGAACCTTGAGCAAAAATAGAAGTTTTGCATGTGTGGCATTTATGTAGGCATGCAATTGAAAAATTTGGTCACAATGAACTTTCTCTTTTAACACCTCCACCTTCACGTTATACTAATGCTGTCATTTGTCCCCCTTCTTCACCTGAATATATGTCTTCAATTCCCTCAGCTCCTGAGGATACAGGACAAAAGCCTCCTGACTCTATTGTTCAGTCTTCTTTTCAGAAAATGGTAGAGACTTGTAAAAAGGATGCCTCTGTCTCAGGAACAGAGCTTGCAGAATTACTGTCTGTTTGTCCAGTACAATATCGTCCTGGTCAGGGGCTACAGCTTGGACTGCAAGTAGCAGAATGGGAAGGTCTGCCTTATCAGACCTTAAGAGAGTTAAAAAAAGGCAGTTACAGAAAATGGGATTAGTGGTAATTTTACAAGAGGACTTGTAGAAGGAATAAAAAATGGTTATACAATGATTCCTGAAGATTGGAAGCAAATATTTCGCATGATTTTAACATCCATGCAATATGTGGTTTGGGAGAGTGAATATATGAGACATGCTCAAGTTGCTGCTTTAGGAGGGGGAGGAGCACATATAGTTGAGCAGCTATTTGGTTCTGGACCATTTGGTACAATTCCTACTCAAGTTGTTCTTCCTCCAGCTATGTTAACTATTGTTTCTGAATGTGTCTTTGCTTTTCTTAAGGTATCCCAAGCTGGAGAACCTGGAGCAAATTTTTCAAATATTTGACAGAATGCCAATGAACCTTTTGCTGACTTTGTTGAGTGACTGTCCAAAGCAATCAGACAGCAGTTTGATCAACAGGAAGCTGCTGGTGAACTTCTTCACCAGTTCGCTACTGAAAATGCTAATGCAGATTGTAAAAGAGCTTTACAGCCATTAAAGGCTACTGCTCATTACACTCTGGCAGATATGCTGCGAGTCTGCCAGGATATTGGATCACAAACTTATAAAATGCATATGTTAGCAGCTGCTATTCAGAAAGGACAGCAACCAATTGGTAACTGTTTTAAGTGTAAGAAGCCTGGCCACTTTCAGAAGGACTGTCATTCTATACCTTCTATGCCTCAGAATCGTCCTTCTAAGAACTGCCCTATTTTCAAAAAGGGATTTCATTGGACCAATCAATGTTGGTTTTGGTCGGGAAACTTGCCAATGGGTGTGGCACCACCCAGAATCCAAAGCGTGCCTTTCCCATCACTCTGACTCCTCCAGCAGTCCCTCTCACTCCTCCCCAGCCACAGCCAGTAGTGCTGGGATCGATTTAATCACTCAAGAGGAAATTGAGTTAAAATTATCAGTTGGCTTAATTTTGCCTTGTTCTTCTGCACACAAAAAGGGCTGTTTTGTTGTGCCTTGGGGTAATAGATTCAGATTACACTGGTATCCTCATGATTCAGATTTGGGTGAATCTTCCTCAAGTTCTTCCTTGTAATTCTTCTGTTGCTCAATTGTTTCTTCTTCCATATGAAATTCCATCTCCTGGTATAGGTAATTGTGGGGATGCAGGATTTGGATCAACTTCTTTATCTGTAGGCTTACTTCATCAGCTGAACTCCTCTCATCCTTTGTTAATGCTCTTCCTTAATAAACAACCATTTCAAGGGTTATTGGATACTGGAGCCAATGTTACTGGCATCTCCTCTTTACAGTGACCAGTACAGTGGCCAAAAACGACAGTTTCTTCATTGTGGGGAATAGGAGGTTCTACAGCTGCTTGGCAGAGTGTTCAAGAAATTAATGTTACAACATCTGCTGGTAAGTCCTTTTTCCTACATTCTCGATGTTCATACTAATATTTGGGGCCGTGATATCCTTTCTCTTCTTAATGCCCATTTGATTCTTGATGATGGCTCTTCCTCTTAATTGGCTCTGTTCTACACCGGTTTGGGTGGAACAATGGCCATTATCAAGGGCAAAACTAGCTGCTTTACAACAATTGGTTCAAGAACAATTGGCTGCTGGTCATATAGAACCTTCTACTAGTCCTTGGAATATTCCTGTTTTTGTTATAAAAAAGAAAAATGGGAAATGGCGTTTCCTTCAGGATTTAAGGGAAATTAATAAATGAATCCAACCCATGGGTCCTTTACAATGTGGTCTACCAAATCCTCATTTAATTCCTAATTTTTATAAATTATTCATAGTTGATCTTAAAGACTGCTTTTTTACTATACCTTTGCAACCTCAAGACAAAAAAAAAATTGCATTTACTGTCCCAATTTTTAATAATAACATGGCCCACAAAATGATATCATTGGTGAGTGTTGCCTCAGGGAATGCTTAATTCCCCTACACTTTGTCAATATTTCATGGATAATGCCCTTCAACCCTTTCAGAATAAATTTCCTTCCTATATAGTCTATCATTATATGGATGATATATTGATAGCAGCCCCGGATTTTGATGAATCTAAGTTGTTAAAAGAGTTAACGGATATTGTGGCACAACAGGGATTGTATATAGCCTCAGACAAAATTCAAAACATAGAACCTTATACCTACTTAGGACATAGAATGTTGCACAATTCCTCCATTCCAATTCTTCCTGAATTACAAGTACAGAAATCATGTACATTAGTACAATGGCAAAAATTACTTGGCATTATTAATTGGGCACACCCATTCTTCTACAATACAACTGGTGATATGTTGCCCTTATTTCAGTCTTTGAAGGGAGCACAATCACCAGATCTGGTTGTATTAACTGATCTTCAAAAAACATGCCTTCAAGAAATATTGAATAAGTTTAAGCATCGAAATGTGGACAGGATAACATCCTTAACAATAGGACTTTGCTTAGATATTCTTCCCACTACACCCTTATCCACAGGATGTCTTTATTCTTCTAATGCTTCCCTGCAAGCAGTCAACATTTACGAATTGATTAATTTGTCAGCTATTCTGCCTAGAAACATTTATCCTTATCAATCAGCATTAGAGGATTTGATTATTAAAGGTTGTAAACGAGTCTTACATCTTACAGGACAGGATCTCTTTAGCATAGCTTTCACACATACAAAAGTTGAACATGAGCATTTGATGATGATTTCAAAATCATATCAGATAGCTTTTTCTCAATATGTGAGAAACTTATTGTATTCTTTTCCCAAGGATCCTACAATAGTGGTAACTATTCCTTTAAATCTGGCCTTTTCTTCCATTTTTGTGTGAAATCCTATTTCTAAAGCTCTTACAGTCTTTACTGATGGATCACCGACAAGGGATGTGGTTGTCTGGCAGATTCAACAACAATGGTACTTTAAATTTACTGCCACGCAGACTTCAGCTCAATGTGCTGAGCTGGCTGCTGTGATTTTGGCTTTACAATTGTTCAATGACCAACCGATTAACTTGATCGTTGATACTCAGGACGTGTATTTAGCTATGCAATCTCTTCCCTTTTCTTATTGTGCTCTCTCTTTGGATAAGAATTTGTTATCCTTGTTTTTATCTTTAAAGAATAGTTTGGAAACTTGCTTGTATTCTCTGTATGTAGAACACATTCAAAGTCATACTCCCTTTACTAATGCCTTGTCTGAAGGAAATTGGAAGGCAGATGAATCCTTGAAAGATATTGCATCTTTGTTTGCTGATCCTGTTGCTAGCCATTCTTATTTTCATCAAAATGCCAAATCACTTGCAAAGCAATTTAAAATTTCATTATCTCAAGCCCGGAATATTGTCCATGCTTGTCCAGCTTGTCAGCAACCGGCAGTTCCCTTTCCAGTGGGTGTCAACCCATGAGGAACCCAAACTAATCAAATTTGGCAAATGGGTGTAACTCAGTTTTCAACCTTGAAGCCATACTGTTATCTTCATATGTCTATTGATCCTTTGGGTTACTCCTTTGGGTTACTGCTTCAAAACATGAACGTACTTCAGATGTTATTTCTCATTGCCTATCCTCTTTTTTTGTAATGGGTCGGCCTTCTCAGTTTAAAACTGACAATGGCCCCGCTTATATTAGTAAGGAATTTCAAACCTTTTGTCAGAAATGGAATATTACTTTAGTGCACGGAATTCCTTACAATTCTCAGGGTCAAGCTATAGTTGAGTGAGCTCATCGTACTTTTAAGGCATTGTTTCAGAAACAATTACAAACTGAGTCTGGCCCTTACCATCTGCGAAAGATTCAAAATCTCATTGCTGTAGCATTATATACTTGGAATTATTTATCCTTTTTAGATTCTCTTGCAGACTCACCTGTTAATTTGCATTTTTGAACTACTGAATCTTTAGCAAGACCTTTAGTAAAATATCGCCAAGCTCCAGATCCAACCTGGAAAAGCCCTACACTGCTGATCACCTGGGGTTGCGGTTACACCGCCGTGGAAGATCCTTCAACTCGACAAGCAGTGTGGGTTCCAGCACACTGTGTTCGTCCGTATCATGGCATGGCATCAGGGCCTTCACAACCTGATTCCGGATTTCAATCTTCATCTGAACACGGAAGTCTGTTTTCCAAGGTTGATGCACCCGCAACCCATCACTTGGGGCCAGGTTAAATCTACTACATATCAAGCTCAACAACAACTGCAACAGGCCTCATTCCCTCAGACTCCTGAAAATCTTGTTGCTGCTGTTTTTGCAATTATTCCTGCTAACTCTGTTACCATTTTACTTTGTATTTTCTTGTTTATGGAGTTTCTGCTCAAAATGACACTTCTGTGGTTCGTCTTAACCCTAATTTGTGGGTTCGTCATGCCCAATACATGTTTATGACCCATGGCACAAATATTCCTTTATACTATGAGCCCGCAATGGCATTTGGTCAATTTCTTTTACCCCTAACTTGATCATGTCTTCTACATTTATTGTCTCACAACTACAATCTATTTCACACTCCGGGCTATTTTCTAACCCCCTCTATGCAATTGAATTATGTCCGTTGGCGTCACTTGAAAGTTAGTCAATTTACAAGGGGTCTGTGTTTCTGTTGTCACGCTAAACATACTTGGCTTCATAATTGGTCTGATTATGATGCTGCTAAGCTCATATTAAAAAAGCTGGGGAATTATATTGTTCTGACTACTATTGGTTGTCAGATACCTTTAATTCTTCTTTGCATGGAATTAATATAGCTCCTGATATGTATCCTGACAATTTTCCTATTTTTAATGCCTCTGATCAACCTAATACCAGACCGATATGCGCTGGTTGGTAGCTTAAGGATCCTAATATGTGGTTCTTTTTTGATAAATATGCTACTAATGCTCATCCTCAGAATTATCAATGTGCAACTATAGGTTATTTTACTCTACCTGTTCAAATAGGTACGCTCCCATCAACTCGAAAGCGGCGTTCCTCTCTGGGGCCTAAATGTAATGATGAAGTCATTATTGACACACAATTGTCTTCTGGTTCTACATTTGGCCGTGCATTGGCAGGGGCCGTTACAGGAGTCCTTACTCTAGGCTCTTATCCTGGCATAATTGCTCAAGAAAACAGACGATCTATTCTTGGTCTCACCTGCAGACTTGAAAAATCCATCAATGCTACCGCTGCTATTATTCATGATTTGTAGCATGAAATAGAAGACTTAAATCAAGATGTCTTACAGCAGCATTTTGCCATCGACTATCTTTTTGCCAGTCAGGGAGGGTTCTGTAAGTTAGTTGGATGCCGTGGATATGCTGTGCATTTTCATTCTTTGAATAAAACCTATTGAGGATGAACTTGCCAATTTACAATCATACATTCAAAATAATATCCATGCTCATTACTCACCTTTTGAGTGGCTAACCAATTGGCTCCCTGATTGGTCTTGGCTCAGACAGTTTTTCCTTTATGCTATAATTATTATTATTGTGCTAATTGCAACCTGTTGTTTTATTCAATTTATTCCAAATTTATTCACATTGTTTCATCCTGCTTCCCACTCTCTTAATCCTTATAATTGCGATATATTCATAAATCTTTGAATCCTCCATTTAAAATAAAAAATGAGGATATGTCGAGTTGTAATTGCAGGAATGTTCCAATCTTGGATGGCAAACCTCAGATAAAGAATGTTTCCAAGCAAATACAACTCAGGCAAACAAAGTCACTGATGTAAAGGAGGATTAGAGAGGGGAAGTAAACATATGTTAGACTTTAACTTGAGATAATTAATTATATGGATTACTGTGCTGAACAGTAACAAAAGTTAAGCAGTAACCAAAGTTAACCAATGATGGAGGATAACTAAAAATGTGTATGAATGCAAGTCTATACTCCAATA
The DNA here is from genome assembly GCA_015471245.1 of Laticauda colubrina. NCBI lineage: Eukaryota > Metazoa > Chordata > Lepidosauria > Squamata > Elapidae > Laticauda > Laticauda colubrina. Next base: position 25,542,030 of record BLBF01000021.1, on the reverse strand, counting down.
AAAATCATCATGATTCAGTTGTTCATGATCAAACAACTCGACTGCCTTGTCATTACAACATCCCTCCTTCCTTAGGATTTTTCTAGTTTCCTTTAACTAACTTTCCTGTAATCCAGAGAAGTTTTTTTCAATGGTAGTGAAAAGCTTGTAGCTGTTTGCACAACTGTTATCTGAATTTTTATCAGAGAGCTTACCATTACATTATATATGAAGATGAATTTAGATTTGAGACAACCTTCCACAAATCACCTTGGACAATTACTGTTATCTAACATTGTATGGCCTGAGATTCTTTTGAAGAACCAGACTGGGGACTGACCATCTTAAAGAAAATCTATCTACATTTATGTGATCATTAAGAGTTGACATAAACTTGACGCTCATAATCACAAACAAATCTACTGAGAAGATAAATCATAGGCAGGACAGATATATTAAGAAATAAAGACTGATATGTAAATGTTGGTATACAGATAAAATGTCAACTCATAAAATATTTCTATGGTCTTTTTAGAGTTGCCAACAGAAAGGGAGGGGGAAGCAATGTGACAGCTTGCAAACTGAAAGTGCATTCCATAAATGTTTATAAAGATAATAACTAGGTGACTGAAGTTTCTGCCATGCAAAATTCTAACTGGAGAGCCTGATTGATGACTCTTGGCTATGGATGCGTCCCATTGGAGAATATGAATTACAATACACTCAGGGGGTGGGGAAAAACCAGGGTCAAGGGTGACAATGAATTATGTGCCTCAGAGTCGGCTACACCCAGGCAGTGCCGGACAGTTTAACTCCCAATAAATTCTTAAGTTTTGGAAGTTTGGCTTGAGACTCATGATTTAAATGCGGGTAACTACTGGAACCCTGACATAAAGTTTGGTAGCAGTTACAAGCCAGTGTTGGCTTTGGTACTACTGGAAGCTCTGGTTTAATGCTATTTCCAGATCCTCAGATATTATTACCGATATACAAAGACATTCTGCTCCTTGTAGCTGCTTCGTCCAAGCCTCTTGCTCTCTAGGCAGCTGTAGTGATGAGAAGGATCATACCTGCCATGTGGGGGATAGGAAAGGAGAAAATCAGTGATGCTGTATTGTTAAAAAAAACAAGCCACCTTCCCATTGAGACTGTACGGTTGGTTCCAGGTTTAAGGAAAATCGCCTATTGCCTCTTCCAAGAGAAGAGATAAAACTGTTGGTGGTGATTTCTCTTTTCCCTGATTCTAAACTAATGTTTACAGGGACATACTTTGTCCTAAAAGCTATGGTTGCTTTCTACCTGTTTTAGAATCAATACAATATAATTTCACTCCATACAGAAGAATGCCAAGATACATTTATTTCCCAGGTAAGGTATTTAAGGACTGGCCACAATAGCACTGACATCTCAGAAGAACGTTCTATACGTGTCTTCCTTGGATGTACCAAGGCTGCAATTCATTAAATAAGAATGTGCTGTCCTTGATAACACTCAAACCGCAGAACCCAGAAGCTCCTAGAAACAGAGCTTTAGGGAATGGAATAAGACTGAAGGTCAGATGTAGAAGATGGAAGAATTAAAACATTAAGACAATTTATATTGAGCTGCAGTGACAGAGACGTTACTGAGTGCAGTACTGCAGGCTACTTCTGCTACCTGCTGGCTGCCTGCAATTTGGCAGTTCAAATCTCACCAGGCTCAAGACTGACTCAGCCTTCCATCTTTCTGAAATGGATAAAATGAGGACCCAAATTGTTGGAGCACTTTGCTGACTCTGTAAACCACTTAGAGAGCACTGTAAAGCACTGTAAAGCTGTATATAAGTCTTTAAGTGCTATTGCTATTGCTATATGAATAATAGGTACAATATCAATGCTACAGATTTTCATGCTTTTCTTTCTTTGGTGCACAGCTTGAAGTGTGATCCTATACTTTCACTCTATTGAATTATTGTCTGCAGATCATCTTATTCTGTGGTACATTATAATTAGAATTATTTGCTAGTACCTATTGAGCTTCTGCAGTAGTTCCTGAATAGCCAGTCCCTTGGAGTCACGCACCTCTTGCACAGCAGAGATATCACAGCGAGACAGGATCTGAATATAAGAAAAAGATGCACTTGTTATTGTTATGTCCATTCTCATGACTTGAGATGCTCACCAAAGCATCTAGGGAATTCTGAAGTCCACACATTTTATAGCTGCTAAATTTGAAAACACTGCTCTACATTATTTGTAAGAGAATCTGGTGTTGCTCCTTGGAAGATTAAAGCATCAGGGCAATCTGCTCTCCCATAAATGATAAATGTGGTCAAGCTTCCCACAGCTGGGCAAGCTCAAGGAAGAAAGAATCACATGGTCTTCTGCATGGTGTCTTCAGTGCTGGTATTGGGAAACATGCGAAACCTTGGAAAACATAAGAGGAATTCCCAACCCTTATTTATACTGAGTTCGCTAAAACAGTCTCTTTGAATGAGCTCAAGTGCTTCTTCCTGAATTTCTCCCGACCTGTGATGAGTTGCTGTTTGTAAAATAAACTGCCATCTGACTTGTCTTTGGTCTCCTGATTGTTTATATTTTATCTTCCCTCCATTATTTTCCCAATCTCCTCACTCCCTCTTCCAATTTTTCATGATGCTGTATCTCATAATAGTTCACTGAGCATTCATCAACAAGAATTAGATCATCTTAATCTTATTAAAAGAAGAAAATCTTTTGGTTAGCTAAGTATGATTGATATGTATTAACCTAGGCAATGTTCTGATCTTTGGTCAACCAAGTTCAGTACTGTCAACACCAACATTGGTAAAAGAAGTCCTAAACCTTCTCCAGGCTCCCAAATTCCCTTTTTGCACCTCCCCAATCCCTTCTTCCTACATTTGCTGGAAAATAGCAACGATTTCCCAACACTGGTTATCATGAATCCTAAAAATGCAAGGTAAGTTCTAAATAGACAAAAATAGATAAATGCACATCCAAATTCTCTCTGAAATCACAGGAGGAAAAGAAAATCCTGCTCCTGGTCACTTTCCAAAAGGCATACCTTCAACTATGTCACTCACCTCCAATCACCCCCAGACTGACAAACACAGCTCCAACCACCAGAACAGAAATGCAACTGCAGCACTTTCCAATTCTGCTAGAGACTCAAACCGAATCAGAGACCTTTCTTAGTTATTCAAACACTGCCACTTTTGTTTACAGCAACATGCATTCTACATTAGCTGAAGAAGGTGTCAATTTTTATTTTAAGATGTAGCATTTCCCAATTGAAGGGTGAATTGTTGCATTTCCCCCTTTTTTGGTTCATATACTTTGATAGCCCGTGCCTGATTTCTGTCACAACTACATTTGATGAGGACACTTCTATTTCTTTCCTAGATTTATATTTCGCCTTTCATTAGGATATCAAGGTGGCATACACTCTCCTCCTTTTCCCCCCACAACAGCCACTCTGTGTGACAGGTTGAGCTGAGACAGTGACTGACCCAAAGCAACCCTATAATTCCCATGCCTGAAGGAGGACTTGTCCATTTCTGCCCTTCATTGCTCCAGCTATCCCTGGATCACTTCTGAATCTGGGTTGAATGCCAGCCTCTCTCAGTGCACTGTTGCCACCACTTCCTCCACCCCACTAGTCCCATCATAAACTCACCTGGACAAGAGCTCTCATCACCCTCTGGTTGGCTGCCTTGGCTTGTCCAAAGCTTCGTATGTTGAAAGCACAGATTTTGAAAGATGCAGCCACAAGCATCATGCACAGCAAGAGAAACAGACAGGTAAAGGCTTGTGCCATGGGCTTAGTATGTATTTGATCGCAGGAGAGAGAGCATGTGTGTCTCCAGCTGCATAGGAGGAATGAACAATGGTGCAGAGAACTACATGGCCACATCAGCAAGGGGAGGACACCACCTTTTGTGCTGCATGTTGAGTTTAGGCATGGAACAATGCAGCAGAGAAAACACTGGACTTCATTGGGCTAATCCCTTTCCATCTAATTCCTGATTCTTTAGCATCCCCTATGTATAGACCTCGGGAGCATTCTGGTAAGATCCAAAACTTGTTTGAAAACTCTTGTTTAGACATTTCCACCTCTACCGTTGTCATCTAGATGTGCTAGAATTGCAATTCCATTAGTGTTCAAGCTGAGGAAGGCCGAATGAACCACACTAGCCAATTTACCTTTTCAAATCAATACTTTTATTGATCCAGTTTGATTTTTCATAAAAGATTGTCAATCCAGTTTAATGGTATAATTAAAGTTGGGCATTACAGTGTGAGCATACACCATTTGGTATTACAAACATGTTTATGTGTACAGCTGTATGTACCTCTGTGTGAGTGTGTGTGTGTGTGTGTGTGCCTTCAAGTCAGTGTAGACTCCTTGGATTAGTCTCTGCAGGTTTTTCACAAGATTTTTCAGAGCTGGTTCAGCCATATCTTCTTCCCAGGGTTGAGAGAGAGTGACTGGCCCAAAGCCATCCAGCTGGCTTGACCTAAGCAAAAGTAGAATTCACTGACTCCCAGTTTCTAGCCTGCCTTAACCACTAGACCAAAATAGCTCTTTTGTATGCACATGCATGCTTACAATAAATTTTATCACATCAAGCAAGATGTGATAGTAAAATATTTGTAACTAACGGTTGAAATGAGGGGTTCTTGCAGACGTTTCATTACCTAAACTAGGTAATATCATCACTGCTAGTAAGGAGTGCTGTTTGCTGCCAGTTTATATACTCAAGCAAGATTCTTCTTGAATAACTGTGCTCGAAACATAACCTTCCATTATATTTTCCATTAATGGTGTTGTTTAAAAATACTACAACTAATGGGAAAGAACAAAGTCAAAAAACAAGATTTAGTCATGGGAATAGAGCTAAGCTATAAATAAGGTGTAACAGTGATTGAAAATAGTGCAAAGCCAGAGTTATCTTCAACACATACCAGGAAATCTGTTGAAACCAGTTCAAACAATGGTGCATCATTTAGAAAGAATTTAAAAGTTCCTGTTTAAAACCATTGTTCATCCCTTAGTTAATATTACATATATTTGCCAGACTTCTTAAAATTTTTGAACCAGTTTTACAAAATAAACAAGTGGAATGAATCATAAAACCAGAGCTTGATATAAAATCCACAAAATTGTCCATCCACCTCAGTGTCCATTAACTGGCAACCCCTCTTTGGTTAAAATTTAAAATTACAATACCTTAATCATGTATTCAACTTTAGGGAGTGATAAAAGTGTAGAAAGTGTTGAAATACATGAATCAGCAGAAATACATTAAGGATTTTTTCCCCATATAATGATCTAAAATCTTCTAAAGTTTTCCTTCATTGTGACAAATCTGTCATGAAGATGCATATTAAAACAATAAATGAAGGACTTAAGAAAATTACTGATTCGTAGGAAAATTCTACTCACAGGTTTATCTCTGCCTATTGAGGCCTAGATTTTTTTAAGCAAACCAGGGAACTGAACATGTAAATGTCAATGCTATTTTTGCTGCCAATTTTCAGGTATTGGTATAGCTTACATTGTGCTGTAAAATATATAATATTTATACTGTACAAAATGAATTCCCACTGCTAGGTGAGATAGACTGGAATCACACACACACAAACACACACACCAAACATATACATAATGATGAAATGTTCCGTGAGTCAAGAAGTAAAGTATCAAGTATCTTATTCCCATGGTTCTGTGCTGATGTTTACATTCCTTGTTATTCACTGTCCACCCTTGTTTTTTAGTATCCAGATTCTCTGTTTGACCACTAAAGAAGGGAAACTACTGGTAATTCTTGACTTAATACCACAATTAAGCCAAAATTTCCATTGCCAAGCAAGACAGTTATTAAGTGAGTTGCACTCCCTTTTATGCCACAATTGTTATGTGAATCATGCAGTTGTTAAACAAATCTGACTTCTCTCATTGACTTTGCTTGTCAGAAGTGAGCTGGGAAGTTACAAAAGGGGATCAATCACATGACCTCAGACCAGTGGTGGGATTCAAATTTTTTCACTACTGGTTCTGTGGGTATGGCTTGGTGGGCATGGCAGGGGAAGGATACTGTAAAATCTCCAGTCAGAGGTGGTATTTGCTGGTTCTCTGAACTACTCAAAATTTCCGCTACCGGTTCTCCAGAACTGGTCAGAACCTGCTGAATACCACCTCTGGACCCCAGTATAGTGCAACTGTCATAAATATATGCCAAGCATCCAAATTTTTATCACATGACCATGGGGAATGCTACAACAGAATTGTGAAAAACAATCATAAATCACTTTTTTCAGTGCCATTGTTACTTTGAACAGTCACTAAACAAATGGTTGTAAGTCAAGGGCTACTTGTATACATAAACAGTCTCCAGAATGCACTTATTGAAAAGGCTTATTGATTCACCCTGTCCATTGAAGATGGAAGAAAATGTATTGAGCAGAATCAATAGAAACCTAAATACGTGTTAAATTTGAATTTTCTCCCAAAGAAGCCTTCTGTAGCAAAAGTAAAATGTGACTATGTTTTAAATCAACAAGTATCTATGAAAAGAACTTTCCACACAGGAATATCCAGTTTTACAAATAAAACAACTGGGTACAATTTTTCTGAAACTGTAAGAATTCAGAATAAAGTCCAAGGAGCTGATTTTTTTCTTTACAAAAATAAGAAAGAAATATTCTTTTATATTGAATCTTAGTTGTTTACCCAATTATCACATTTTATACTGGAAAGCTCACGGCCATAAGAACCCCACTGGCATTCCCTAGTAAAACAGTTGTTGGATTGCAAATCAGTCAGCTTTTTACATTTGCATAGATCACTTGTTTAAGTAAAAGATTAGATCAGAGGAGATCTTAATTTCCCCCAGCAGCTAACAGTTTTTTTAACTGCAAATTTCAGAAGAGGTAGGAATCCAACTTGATATCTACTGAAGTTATCCACTGCAACTGAAAACACATGTTCATTCTTTTTGGAGCAAGATGGAAACCAAATACACTCACTAGAAATTCAGCTGTGATGTATGGCCCATGTTCACTCCTTATGACTGATCTACACATAAATGCTGCACATCTGCAATTTGTAAAATGATCACTTTTTACATGATGGCACTAGAAGCATAAAGATCTAGCTCTCCACTGAAGAGATATTCAGAACTGAGCTTCTCTCAGCTTCAATTTCCCATCTGCAAAATAGCTGAATTAAGCCTTCATGAACAATCGTTTCAAGGAATACACATGTATTACATGTAGATGTTTCACATTTTCTAAAATGTGATCTAAATACTAATTATTGTCATTTTTTCTTTTTTAACTGAATTCTTCAGACCAAATGAGGCTCCTTAATAAAAGGAAAAAAAGAAACGATATGGCTTTCCATTACTTGCTTGACTAAATAATGACTAATTCTTGCTTTTCTTCCTTTGTCTCCATATCCTTTTGATCAAGATTATTACATTGTTCCAGAAAGCTTGGTGCAATCTTCTAGATTGAGTTAAACTGCAAATATCATATTTATTTAGCTTAATTTTTATTTATTTAGCTAAATTTTTGAGCTACTGCTCTCAAACTCTTTTTATCCTAATTTTCACATCACATGATGAAGAGTTATGGGCAATTTCAAATATGACACATTTGTGTCATTTTGGTTAGTCTGATTAAGATACCAAATAAGACGTCCAATGTTTGAGAGTCCATTTGAGGGAGAGAAATCTTACTATATTGGTAGAATGCAAGATATGTTGTAAAGCTGTAAGATGTAAATGTCACCGCCATGTTTACCACTTGGAAAATATCACAGCAAAATCATTTGCCAGCCTGAGTGTTTCTCCAGATTAGATCTTCCATCAGAATATCCAAAAATATGGGTGGAGGCAGAAGCACAATAGAGGAGATGATTTTCACTGCATCTTATATTTCACCATAGTCCCATTAAAATATATTTTCATAGCAGCCTCAGAACTGGCATGAAACATTTTCATTCCATTAACTTCAGTGGAAAGATTTAAAAAAAAAAAACATATATTAATGGATAGTTAGTTCCATTTTCTGTATAACAGAACATAGAGCAAATATAGAACAAACGAACAGCAAATGATAACATACAAACTACAATGCATACATATCTTTGAGGAAGGTCCTGCTGTCATCTTTTTGAACTTAGATCATGAGAAGACCTCTTTGTAACCTGGAACCCAGGTTGAGTTTCTGACAGAAGGCAGGAGTGAGACTGAAGCTTTCCAGTATTCAGGATCCCTGAGGTAGTTGAGCCAAAGTACATTCAGGAAGCAGAGCCAAGAAGTCAGCATGTAAGGATATTTGAGAATTTGAGTAGATACCCAAACTCAAAGAGTCTTCGCCCAAGCAAGGCTCAACTCAATGAGAAAACCTTGTATACATTTTTACTGCTTGAAGGATCTTTTTGCCAATCTTTATGAGAAGATACTTTGGGGAGAACCTAATTTTGCAGGATCCACTCTGGTTGGTCATCAGAACCAGAGGTTTAGTCTTCCAAGCTTTGGGACTTGTGCTGGAGCCCATCCTCAGGAAATGTGTCTCTAGTGTGTACTTTCATCCGTTCTCTCTGTGGCATTTATATGTTGCCTGGTTGTAAGTAGCTTTTCAGTTGTTGACTGGGATGTTGATGGCCAGCTATTAATTCATTGGCTGTTTGTCCTTGTGATGTCAAGCTCTTGCCTCCTAAGTACTTCATAAGCTGGTGGTAAATCAGCGCTCCTGTTGACTGGACCCATTTCCCAGGCTTTCCCAGAAGTTACTGTCTGAACATCAGGGATTCACCAGAGATGAAAGCTGAATCTAGAGTCAACATAATTGATTCAAGTGCTCTTGTGAGAGCAAAAAGTACCCTTTTGGTAAGCCTCCACCTGCATCTAGCACAACAGCCATCTTCTTCCTTCATATGCCACATCTTGAATCTGATATCACAACTATGGTCAGCAACACAAGACCAGCTAAACTAGCTGGCTGGAGCTTCTTACAGGATGAGACAAATTCCATCTCTACAGGATAATGATCACTGATCTCTAAAGCCTGGAAAGTGAAGAGAGAGAGAAAAAGATCAGAAGTGGAAATATTCCTATTTTCTGCTCTGAACCTAAGGGAAGAAACGCCTTCCTCACCAATTCATCACTTTAGCCCAATCTTTCTCACACTAATACTTTTCAGAGATGTGGGATTATTATAGCTTCCATCATCCCAATCAATCTAATCATTGAGAAAGGTCTTTCAACTGGAACTTAATGAAGAAGAAAAAAATAAGAGAAGTAGATAATCTCTTAGATATTATACGATTTAATGAAGGGAGTCATGTAACATAACTTGATGTTTGTAGACATGTTGTTCAGGGATTGATTTTCCAGTCCCCTGTGACTTTAACATCACTCTTTAAATATCTTTCTGCTATCCTAGTCCAGAGAACTAGTGCCTGAACTACAAAATTTTTGCATGGAACTTGAAGTTGGTTCCCACAATGTAAAATGGTCACATGGTGATCTTTACCATTATTTTGTGGATAAAAGGTTTGCACAACAAATTATGCCAAAAACTAATTGGCCACACTGTGGCTTAATGTGTTTCTGCCCTTTTCTCCATTAAACTGATCTCTTAAACCATCATACATTGTTTCTGAGCTCGTTTCAAAGCACCGTTTCCTACAAAGAAAGTCCTAAGTAGTTTCAGACCATGGTATTTGGGAAAAAAAAATACATCTTACGTATGACTTTCCTGCCTCTTGTGTTGAGGATTGGCAAACCAGAATCATTATGAGTCCAGCAGAATACACTTTAATAAATGATAATGCTGATGATATATCTCACATCCGTAAACATATATTTGATATACAAATATTTTCTTCCTTTTTAGAAAAAATTCACTGAGTTTTGAATATAATTAAAATTTCTGTGTTTTGGGGGTATACTGTACAGTATTATCCTTCTCCTTCATTTATTGCACTTATGTAATCTTATTAACATGGATTATCCTTCTTATATTTTCTGTACTTCCTTGGCTTTTTGGAAGTTGTTTTTCATGCTCTTTTTAGAGACAAAACTGACTGGACAAAGAAATAAATAGCCTTTTCTTCTGAATGTAGTTAAATTATTTCAGTCTCCCTTCCAAAAGTGACTGGTACCTCTTCCTCGGAAAGTCCAAATTCCTTGGGGAAATCAAATGGCCGAGCTGATCCAGGCACAACAGCATCCAGGCAGCGTTTGCCATGAATCACAATCCTGTTGGGAAGAAAAAGAAATGGATTATTCGCAGGATAGATCTTGCAACAAACTCATCTGACCCAAGCTAGGGTGCTGGATCCTGCTGGTGATCCAATGAGATAATAACTCTAAAAAGTCAGGATGGGATAAGCTCACTTTTTTATGATAAGGGATCCCTACTGAATTTGGGCTCTCCTGATAAGCAGCCCCCTGCCCTTCAGAGCAAAAGTCCTGCGCCCAAGCAAACCTGATCCCACCTGTCATAGGCACAGTGGGTCTTCTCTCGAACGGTGGTGTCCTCTTGGTCTCCAATGAGCCAATGAAAGCCAGGTTCCTGGCGCAGGCGGATGTCTTTCCAACGTTTCTTGGCCACGTATCCACAGTCTGCATTGAAATCACCCAAGAAAATCATGTCCTGTGTGGGAAGGAAGAGAAATAACATTTGTGTGAGGATTCTGGCAGTTACCCCCCATTTAAATCATGAGTCTCAAGCCAAACTTCCAAAAATTAAAAAGGATTTATTGGGAGTTAAACTGTCCGGCACTGCCTGGGTGTAGCCGACTCTGAGGCACATAATTCATTGACCCTGATTTTCCCACATCCCTGGATATATTGTAATTCATATTCTCCAATGGGAAACATCCATAGTCAAGAGTCATCAATCATGCTCTCCAATTAGAATTTTGCACGGCAGAAACTGCAGTCACCTTGTTATTATATTTGAAAACATTTATGGAATGCAGTTATGGTTTGCAAACTACTGCACTGCTCCCCCCTCCCTTTCTGTTGCCAACTCTAAAAAGACCACAGAAATATTTTATGAGTTGACAATCTGATTTTTCAAAAACCAATAAGTGACTTGTAGAATTAGCAATTTAGCATTATTTCAGCTGCAGCTATTACTGGCAGATCTTCACCTAGCAATGTGATGATGTTTTACAAGATTAATATATAGCATTTGATATCAGCAAGTGGCAGCACATGGCTGATCTTGGAAAAAATAATCAGGGTGGGGCCCAGTTAGAACATGAATGAAAGACCACCAGGAAACCCCAAGGTTGTAGGCTAAACTGGGAAGTGGGAAAAACATCTTCCAAAAGACAATAACAAAACATTTTTATATTGAGAACTAGGTTGAAGTGACAATTAAAAGGCTGAACTAGAATTGGAGAAATGTCATGGAAGCTAACTGGGTGACTTTGGGCCAGTCTCTCTCTCTCTTAGTCCAGCCCACCTACAGGGTTGTTGTAATGGGGAAAATAGGAGAAGGGAGCATAATGTATGCTACCTTGATTTGTACAAGTAAAAGAGATATAAATCAATAAATAGATTCCAATAAACATATTGTTCAACTAAAACTTTATTTTACTCTTGAGTATTCCATGTGCTTCACCTCTATTACCTTCCTTTCCAAGGACCATCAGTGACACATTGCAGAAGGATAACAAGCTGTGTTATGAGTTTGTCTCAAAGATGAGATGCATGCATGAATAACTAAATGCTGTTTTAACCTGTTATTCATTAGATGGGCAATTTATTTTCCTTCTGTGTTTTGTTTATTTGTACTGAATTTTATCGAATGGCAGTGTATGACTACCATAACTAAGTGGGAAAAATGTTGAAGCAAACACAGAATTGTGTTTCTAGCTGCTTTTTTCAAACTTTACATAAATGGCAAACTCTAGCTAGTCACATAAGCTGATATGAAGGGGTAGCAATGTTAATGTGGCATTCCTTGGCATTGGCCCAGCAAACTTAAATTCAGCTGAAATGTTGCTGGTGGGATAATAACTAGCTTTACACATATCACAAATTTAATTCTACTTTCAGTCTACCTTGATTGATTTTAAGAATTTTTTTTTCTGAGATGGAATAAAAGCAGTTTGGAACCTGGTTATTTTCAAGACCATCTTTTCCAGGAAGTGCGCTCTCTTATGTTTGAATCAGCACCATTTACTAGGCAGGGAGAACAGGATGGAAGAAGAGGGGCAGCCAGACACCAGCACATCATACCATTGCAATAAAAGCCTTGCCCTTTCCTATGTGCATTGTGACGTTGTGTGCATGCCTGAAAAGGAACGGAGATTGTGCTGTGATGGAATGCTGTGGCTTTCCTTGTGGTGAAAGCTGTAGGATCCCATGGATGCTGCTGGTATGAATGGATATCATAAGTCTTCTTTTGTGGGAATAGAGTTTCCATAGATACAAAGTCATATGAATATTGCAAATGTAGGGATGACAATTGGCAGTGGAAAAGCCTGGGGGGGGAGGGGGAGGGCTGTGGAAATGCTTGGGGCCCTTCTATAAGTTCTCTTCCTCTTACATTGATCACTGACATACCTCTGTGGCCCAGCGTTCCTGAACATTCAGGAAAACATCATAGAGGGCATCGATTTCAGCTTCTGCCTTGGAAGGCATCGTGTGCTGTGGGATCAGCACCAGCTCTGGGAGCTCTTGGAAGAAGTGCAAATAGAAAAAGACCACTGTGAGGATCAGCCATTCATTTTGGAAACCAAACTCAACACATTATTGTTATGAACCACTGAGGTACTTGGGCAGTCAGTGCAGGATAAATTAAAAAAATAAAGATGCACATTCAGCCACAACAGGAAGAACAAGCTAAACATTGGAATCTCTGTTTGCTCTCTCTCCCCTGGTTATTCGGATCAGACTTGAAATAAACCTCTGAATGCAGGTATCCTAGGACAGGGGCCTCCAACCTTGGCTACTTTAAGACTTGTGGACTTCAACTCCGAGAGTTCTCCCAGAACTGGGAGTTGAAGTCCACAAATCTTAAAGTGGCCAAGGTTGGAGGCCCCTGTCCTAGAAAACATTGAAACTCTTCTTTTAAAAAAAAACTCTGGCCAGAGGTGCTGGAAAGCAAAGGGTCCCCACCCACTGCTCTACATGGGCCAGGAAAATTCTTGGGAAAGGAAACAAAGAAAACAAGGCAGCTGGAAGAGCCAACTCACCTTCCAGAATGCTAGGCTTCCTACTCAAATTATATTGTATTAAAAAAGGAAAAAGACATTGCGATGTGTATATGAAAAAAAACAAACAATTGCCCCACTGACTGATGGCATTAGGTGTCAGCAGAGGTTCTGCTTCCATTACTGTTATCCTGTGGTGTGTTTTGGTGAGAGAAATATCAGTATTTTCCAAGGGTGATCAGTTTTCCTTCTCCGAAATAAATATGATAATGATGTTGTGCTTTGTGAAGGTGTGTATGCAAGTTAACAATGCAGTCTAAGATCCAATTGTTATCCTGTACTCAGTATGCTTCTAGGCTAAATATATTGTTTGTCACCTGAAATTCATATTCTATTAAATTGATGTTTTGGTATTCCTGGGTATCTCATTAGGCATTTGAGATCCTGACTTACTCAACCTGTATATCACTTTTAGAACAGTCATTTCTCTACCATTTTAGGAGAAGCCCTGCTATTTACTAATTTTTTTACATTTGTCCCTGGATCCAACTAGGCTGGACAATAGAGATATCTGGGCCAGAGCATCCTGGTGGTTACAATCCTCTAGAACAGCAGCAGTCTTTGAAATGGGGCTTAAGAAAAACATGCCAGAAACTTTGCTCTGAATCATTCCCCTCCAGAGATCTGGATTTTCTTGCTCATTTATAATCTAGAATTTCACCTTTGTTTGCCATGCTGAAACGGGCGATAAAGGGTTCACGAGCAAAGACATCAGGTCGGTCTGGATGCACATCTTCATATGTATAGTAATCCAGTATCCGAGTCTTCTGGTTCCTACAGGAAGTGGAAAACACAGGAAAACAGGCTTGGTCCCAGGAAAAAGATGAAAGCTACCGTTAAAGACCCAACAATATATTTCTCTCCGAACTGAATTTTTCTTCCGAGCTCCAAAGGAATTTTTCTTGGCCATGCAATGGGGGAAGGATTGAGTTTCTCTTTGCTGTACCTTTTGTGTTCCCATTGATTTTTCTCACTTTCTATTTCTCCACCTACCTTGGATAGACCACTGTATGTTTACAAGTAAAGAAGGAAATAAGATTGCATTGATTCTGTAAGCACTGCTGATTTTGTCACTTTTCTTTTTTTCACACATATTTTAGGTCTTATAAGGAGCCATCTTTTATGAGTATAGTGTGTGATTTGCTTAATGGATTATGCATTATGAAGGGAGAATTGGTGGTGTTATAAATTATAAGGCATAACTTGCTGACAACTCCCAGCACATTGTTTTGTCCTTTATCCTTCTACCAATAAAAGCAGATTATCTGAAGACAAAGATTGGTCACATGGGGTTTATAAGCAACCCTGACTATGCCGCAAGATCTCCCTAAATCCAAATTATTTTTATCTCCTGCAACTTAAATTATGAGATCTTACAAGCTGTGCAGTTTGTGGAATCTTACAGCTTCTTAATCTTGGGTTCCTCCAACTTTAAAGGCTCTTAATGTGTCTAAAGGATGATAATTGGGAAATAGCAGATGTATGACTCTGAAGGCATTTATTAATGTTTGGAAGTGAATCATGTTGGTGGATGGATCTGCATACAAATCCATGTCTACAGGTGACAGAGGATGCAATGAAATGTGGGTGGGTGTATGTATGTAAGTATGTATGTATGTATGTATGGATAGATAGTTAAGTAGGTAGGTAGATGATATGTAGTAGATAGATTAGATAGATAGACAGATAAATAGATAGACAGATAGACAGAGATAGATAGATAGATAGATAGATAGATAGATAGATAGATAGATAGATAGATAGATAGATACATAGATTGAGAGTTTGTATGTTGAGGTGGAGTATACATGTGGTATGAAAACAAATAAAATAAATGGATTTGGAATGCTTGTATGTGAGCATATATCCATGCTGAGGTCTTCTCAAAGGCCACAAGATATAACTGGGCTTTAGGAATTCAGGATTAGAATGGATCTGATATAGATGTTAAAAAACATGGTGACTCATTATTATCCTTTTGTTCCATAATACATGTAGCCCGCAATATCCAATCATAGATATCACAACAAGTAGTTGGACTAAGTGAATATACCTGTATATGTATACATATCGTTCTTGATAATTTCCACGCCCCAGCAAAGGACTGGTGAGGTGACTATAGCTGTGTAGGTCATCAAACCTGGGAAAAGAAAACCCCATAGGATTTAAGCATACTATATTTGCTGAACAAAGAGTACATGACTATGGAAGGGTGGGAAAATTTTTACCCTTAGATAATCTTCTGATCTTGCCAAACTAAAACAACTATTTGAATATGTCTATAATGATACTGTTGCAATTGCTAGGGAGGAGCTGTTTTAACTTTAAATGGTTAGTAAAACAGAAGGACAAGGGGTGATAGCAATGTTCCAATATCTAAGGGGCTGCCACAAAGAAGGGTCAAATTATTCTCCAAAGCACCTGAGGTGCAGGACAAGAAGCTGTGGATAGAAACTAATCAAGGAGAGAAGAAACCTAGAACTAAAGAGGAAATTCCTGATAGTTAGAACAATTAATTAGTGGAACATCTTGTCTCCAGAAGTTGTGGATGCTCCAACTCTTAAAAAAAGGTTTTTAAGAATGAATTGAGCAACTATTTGTCTGAAATGGTATTGGGTTTCCTCCTTGAGCAGGGAATCCCTTCCAACTCTGTTATTCTGTTAACTTTATTTCTCCTGACCATATTTTCCATTCTTCTACTTTCCCTCCTGGCAACCCAGACTAAATTATACCATAAGAAGAAAAGCAATTGC
This sequence comes from Laticauda colubrina, assembly GCA_015471245.1. Lineage (NCBI taxonomy): Eukaryota > Metazoa > Chordata > Lepidosauria > Squamata > Elapidae > Laticauda > Laticauda colubrina. Next base: position 25,526,077 of record BLBF01000021.1, on the reverse strand, counting down.
TACTTCTTCAAATACCTGGACTAGCTTTCCTACGTCCTTTCCACTTTCCTTTCCTGCCTCTGATCACTCCAAATTCTCGGTCGTCCCTGACTGATCATCTATTTATGTCCCTCTGATCTTTTGGATCATGTTTCTTCTGCAGCCCTGAGACTCACTGGTGCAAAGCATTCATCAAAGCAGGCACTGCCTTTCCTTTGGCATCCATCACTTCTTGTAAGACTGAGATATCACAGCGAGCCAAGATCTGTAGACATAAAAGAAGGGAATAGAGCAGAGTAATAGAATCAACCCCTTTGGATCCCTTTGAATTTTCTTTGGGGATAAGCTTGCTGTGACTGAGTCAGCTCAATAGGGCTCAGCTGATCTGATTGCAGCTTGTCCTGAAAGTTGGAATCAGAGAAAGCAGCCAAATGAGTGAGGAAGTGAGGAAGATGGAGAGGAACATTGCTGCCAGCTGCTCCCATTGCTTTTCTCTTAGCTTAATTCAGTTAGAAATAAGCCCAACTTAGCAAAATATAATTTTGAGAAGGAATTGTACAGGGGTACTGATGAATAACAAGGGAATCAAGAGTTTTGCATGATGTACCCAACTCTTCTTCTTTTAAAATTGACTTCTAGCATTGGTACATGAGTATCCAGAGCTCTGGGCATATATATATGGCATCATTGCACATGTGATGCAAATTATACACTGGGGATAATTCATAGCAATTGACACATTGATGGCAATTGACACATTGATGATAATTCATGGCAATTGATAATTGATGATAATTCATGGCAATTGACACATTGATTCATAGGATACATCATTTGAGGGCTGATGTCATGGCCTCACTGGGATTTTTACAGGATGCATAGGATGAAATAACTTTTCCCAAGCTTAGTTTCCAGATATCAGACAAGGCCAGAGCATGGTAGAAGGGTTGTGGCTGGGCATTCCATGGGAGCCTAGTTGGCTTGGCATGTTGGGTAAACTGGGCCATCACATTCAACCACAATGTGACTTATTTGTTTGGGGTTTATATCATATGAGATTACAGTAATTATATTTGGCTAGCCCAACTTAAACATTTAATATATCATGTGGACACATCTACCATAATGTGTTCACCTGACATATTTTAAGGCAGAGGTAATCTCCTATTCTATTTTCTTTTAGGCAACATCTGCACAAACCAGAGGCCTGGCTGAATCATTTCTGAAGTGCTTCTTTTCATTTTCATTTTACAGGTAGGAGTTTCCATGGTCAACACTATGTTTCCAGTTCACAACAAATTCCCTGTCCATATAACATAATGATATTGGGAACTTAGTAAGATTGAAAATCTGTGTCAAGCCTCTTCTGCTTTAGATTGTAATTCTCCTCCATAATCATTAATATATATAAATATAAATCATAAAAATCTAGATGTGAAATAGTAGTCTTTGGCCCTGAAAGCTACTTGGTGTTTTTTTTTAAATTCCAAACATTAATTTTTAATGTGAGCCCATGTCTGCTATTGTTTGCCACCCAAATACAAGCAGATTTTACCTTCCTATAGCTAGTCTATGATAATTTTTCTAAGCCTAACTCTTTTACACCATTTTCATTATAAAAATGTACACTACATATGTTTGTAAACATTCAAATATATAAACCTTGTTGCATAGTGTTAAGCCTGGGTTCCCCAACCAGGGTTAAGTAGACAAGCTAAACAGAATGTGCAGCGTTAGTCAGATAGGCACACA
>BLBF01000021.1:25499050-25519346 GCA_015471245.1 Laticauda colubrina | reverse complement strand
GATGATTCTGTGGCTGGGGTTTTCTATAGTGGCCAGGGTTTTAGTGCCATTGAAGTTGATGTTGTGACCTGTTGGTTTTCATGTGTTGGACTAGTGAGGAGGTGTGTATAGAAAACCCCAGCCACAGAATCATCAGAGAAGCCATAGAGATTGAAAAAAGACCTGAAAGCATGAATAGAAGAGATGATTCCACCAGACTGTCAATCATTTGGAAGCCTGCACTCTCAAATAGAAAGATCTCCACACCACAAACCAGGCAAACACCTGAGCACAAACAGACTCCCTCTGATGCCTCCAGCTCGAACACACCCTAACCAGGCACCCAGATGAAACCTGGCTTCCTAATAGATAATAGCCATCCTTTCACGTGAAGCTAAGCTGCACTGAAAACCTCCAACACAGGAACAGAGTGTTCCCAGCCAATCAAAGCCACAAAACAGACAGAAGAAACCAGAAACACCAATCAATCAAACTCCAAGTCCAGTGAACACAGACCAAAACTCCCAGCCAATCAGAATAGGCCAGCCTCGAATTTGAAACCAAAAGCTGTGAGACTCACATCCATACAGAAGCCTGATGATGGCAGATGAGATTCTGCTGAAACATTGCTACAACTTTGAAAGCACTACAATGACGTGGGATAATACCCGAAGGAAGATGAACAGCACATATGGAAGTACCCGCGAAAACTTAAAAAAACATATATATATATGTTTTTTTAAGCTTTCACAGGTACTTCCATGTGTGCTGTTCAGCTTCCTTCGGGTATTATCCCACGTCATTGTAGTTGTGCTTTTAAAGTTGTAGCAACATTTCAGCAGAATCTCATCTGCCATCATCAGGCTTCTGTATTGAGTTTGTATGTGGGTCAGGCTCTCACAGCCGTTGGTTTTAAATTTGAGGCTAGCCTATTGCTGTGCCAGGATGTTTTTTTTCTACATCCTGATTGGTTGGGAGTCTTGGTCTGTGTTTATTGGACTTGGAGTTTGTTTGATTGGTGTTTCTGGTTTCTTCTGTCTGTTTTGTGGCTTTGATTGGCTGGCAACCCTCTGTTCCTGTGTTGGAGGCTTTCAGTGCAGCTTGGCTTCGCGTGAAAGGATGGCTATTATCTATTAGGAAGCCAGGTTTCATCTGGGTGCCTGGTTGGGGTGTGTTTGAGCTGGAGGTATCAGAGGGAGTCTGTTTGTGCCCAGGTGTTTGCCTGGCTTGTGGTGTGGAGATCTTTCTATTTGAGAGTGCAGGCTTCCAAATGATTGACAGTCTGGTGGAATCATCTCTTCTATTCATGCTTTCAGGTCTTTTTTCAATCTCTTTGGCTTCTCTGATGATTCTGTGGCTGGGGTTTTCTATAGTGGCTAGGGTTTTAGTGCCACTGAAGTTGATGTTGTGACCTGTTGGTTTTCATGTGTTGGACTAGTGAGGAGGTGTGTTCCAGCTTTTTTACTGCATTTTTGTGTTCATCCAGGTGGGTACTTATTCTTCTATTGGTCTGTCCAATGTATGTGGCCGGGCATGATGCACAGGAAACTTTGTATATGCTTTGGTTTTCCAGGTCAATTTTGTCTTTGGGGTTTCTAAGGATGGCTGCTATTTTTCTGTCTGTTTTGAAGGCAGTCTTGATGTGATGCCTGTGTCGTATCTTCCTGATTTTGTCTGTAGTAGCTCTTATGTAGGGCAGGACAGCTGTTCCATAGGTCTGTTGGTCTTCTAGGTCTCTATTATGTCTTAGTGTGTTTTTGTGGATCAAGCTGGTGATTTTGTTTTTGTGGAAGCCGTTGGCTGTCAATACTTTAGTCAGGGTGCATAGTTCAGTCTTTATATGTGTCGTGTCTGCCAGGCGTTTGGTTCTGGCAATTAGCGTTTTGGCCATGGAGTTTATCTGTGCTGGGTGGTGGTGGGATTGAGCGTTGAGGTAGTGGTTGGTGTGTGTTTTCTTTTGGTATATGGTGTTTCCCAGTGTGCCATCTGTTCTTTTGTAGATTAGTACATCTAGGAATGGTAGTTGTTTGTTTATTTCCATTTCCATGGTGAACTTGATTTTGGGGTGTGTGCTGTTTAGGTGTGTTAGGAAATTGTTTAGGTTTTCTTTTCCATGGGGCCAAATCACAAATGTGTCATCGATGTATCTTTGCCATAGTTTGGGTTTGTGGGTGGCATTAGCCAGGGCTCTGGATTCAAATTCTTCCATGAACAGGTTTGCAATGACAGGTGACAGTGGTGATCCCATAGGGGCTCCTTCAATTTGCTTGTATCTTTGTCCTTTGTATATGAAATATGTGTTGGTTAAGCAGTGTTCTGTTAGAGAACACCATGAGGTGTTTAGCTGGTTGGTATTTATTTTTGATGATTTCAAGAGTTTCTTTTATCGGGATTTGAGTGAATAGTGAAACCACGTCAAAACTTACAAGCAGATCTTCTTGTTCTACGTGTAGATCTTTGATCATTTCCAAGAAGTGGTATGAGTTTTGTACATATGAAACTACGGTTTCAGCATGGGGCTGTTGTTGTTTTGCTAAGTGTTTAGCTAGGTTTTGTAATGGTGCTCCTATGGAGCTGACTATGGGTCTGAGAGGTATGCCTTCTTTGTGTATTTTTGGGAGGCCGTATAGTTTGGGGCATCTAGAAGATTTTTCTCTTGGGATGATCGTCTGTTGGATTTCTTTGCTTATGTGGCTGGTTAAAATTTTCTTCTTGGTTAGTTTTTCTAGATATGTGGTTGGGTCTGTGTTTATAGGTTTGTATGTGGAGTCTTGGAGTAGGTCTGTCAATTTTGTTTCGTAGTCTTTTAATTAATCCAGATTTCTTTGGGGATTGCTCTGTTGCAGAGTTGCAGCTATGGAAAAGACTCTTGTGAGCCTCATAGCATTTGAGAACTTTCCATTCATTTGTAGCAACATTTTTCTTCTTATACAGCATCTTCACATGTTTTTTATCATGGATTTTCTGTCATAGGAGAAACATTTCAGCTAGCACTATATTCCTACAATCTTCCTACTGATACATAAAGATTTTAAAAAGCTAGTGCAGCATGCAAATATCCTATTAATTCTGTGTAGTCTGTAATAAAAAAAAATGTATAAAATCTTGATAAAAAAGTTCTAGACCACATGATTACACTGTAAAATTTGAAAGCATGCTGACAAAATTGCTAATGACCAGGAAAAAAAATGAAATGTTTTAGCAATATTGGCTGTACCTAATCCTGGTCTTCTGCTTGAATTAGAGGTTAATGTATATTAAATAGAATTTTGTGCTAAAATCTGTGTCTTTAAATTCCATCTGTATTATTTTTCCAAAAGTCACGATTGTTGAGTATGTTCAGTGCTTTTGAATAGACCCTATACAGTACTTTTGGATGGATTCCCTGCCCAGCTCAAGTGAACTGAAATCAAATTATGTTGGCAGTGTAGAAAGTTAGCACCCACCCCTCTTCTAGAAGAATGAAATATTCTAGGAAATATTAAAAAGGCAGAATATTAAACCTCCCTGGATGAGAAAAGGAGAAACATGCTTTTGGAAAGCAGCCCCCACATGTTGTTAATAGCACCAGAAAGACTGGGCCATCCTGTTTTCAAGACAAAAGGCTTTTGGCTCCTGAGTTATAGGATTAACCCTCAGTCGAGATCCAAACCAGGACAAAGCCATTTAGCCCTAATAGGAATTGCCCAACACTCTTTCAGAACAAAACCCTCTTCACTACCTCATCACCCAGCAAGATTCAACCAAGCCTGGGACACAGCCAGCCTACAAGGTTAGCTGGACCCCCGCATAGCCCCCTGGGAGTCTGACAGTCAATAGGATACATTTCTTGCAAGGCCTAAGAGGGGGTATAAATATATCTCACTCTCCACTCCATGTACTGTACCAGGACCATGTGCTTCGTGGTTCTGCTCCATTAAAGCATCTTTCCAAACAGCCTCCATGTTTCCAGTGTCTTTTTCCCCACTTGGAACTGAACCCAAATGGACATTACTTCCAACAGCAGATTTATGGATATTTGGCAAATATTGTTCTATATGTAAATTGGTTGACTCCAAATATGCAAACCTGATTGGTCAAATAAACTAAGCATTGGATTGGTTCACTAGGAACCAATCAAATGAGCTGCTGGAAAGCGGCAAATTTAAACAAATGCCATTGGCTACGAGCCGGCAGGCCAGCTTGTATAAAAGGCTGGCCTCGGTTTCAGCCGAGCGTTCCTGTTACTGACTAGTTTGAATAAAGCCTTTTGTTGTTGGAACCCGGTCTACCTCGTGTGTTTTCCAAACAAAACACTGGCGACGAGGATGGGATCGTCCTGAACGCGAAACCTGCACGCGGTGATAAGAAGCCAGACGACAGCAGAGATGCCTAGAAACAACGCACCGCCCGCACTCTTCAATCCTAACGAAGAGGATTGGGAGTCCTATGCAGACCGCTTCCAAATGTATTTGGAGAGCAATGAAATGGAAGGCATTTCAGAACAACGCAAGCGAGCTGTGTTCCTAACTCACTGCGGGCCAACGGTGTTCAAGATGGCAAAGGCCCTTGCGAAGCCCCGAGATGTTAAACAACTAATGTGGCCAGAATTGCAACAAATTCCCAAAGCACACTACGCTCCGGTGGTGTCTAATTTAATAAAGCGACACGAATTTTACCGCAGAGACCAGAGAGAGGGAGAGACCGTCGCCGATTTCGTTGCTGCCTTTAGGCAAATAGGGGGTGAGTGTGATTTCCTGAACATTGACGAAGTGATGAGGGACCGTGTGGTGTTGGGGCTAAGAGACTCTACTGCACAGAGTAAATTACTCAACTAGCCCAACATCACCGTAACCGAAGCCATCGCGGAAGCCACAGCCGCCGAAGCCGCGAAAAAATCGGCTGTCACAATGAAGAAGATGAACACACACAGCGAAGAAACAACCCCAGCCAAAGACAGAAAACAGCCTACCACCACCACCCACTACAAAGAGTCTGGAGAGGCAATCGAGTCGAGCGAAGAAGATGACGAGGTCCACCATTTATTCGCGAATAAAAAAGAGCGCGAAAGAAGGAATTGGCGGGAGTGCGCTGGCTGCGGAGGAAACCATGCCCGAGCTGAATGCGGATTTCTCGACGCTATCTGCAGGTATTGCAAGAAACAAGGGCATATCGAGAAAGTCTGTAGAAACAAGAAAAGCTATAGCCCAACAAGATGCCGAAACTCCCCAATACAAGCTGAGCCTAAACGAGCTGAAAGAAAGTGGCAACAATACAAGCGAGCCAATACACACCAAACTGTCACTGTAGAGAGCACTCAGACGGAAAGCGGGAAGAAGGTTAAAGTCACAGTAAAAATCGAAGGGAAGCCCTGCAAGATGGAGGTGGACTCGGGGTCCTTCCTTTCTATGGTATCGTGGGACACAATAAAACAGCTAGTCCCTGATATCCAACCCAAAAAATTACAGAAGCAGCACCTAACCCTCAAGGACTACCAAGGTAACCAAATCCCTGTAGTCGGCATGGGACAGTTCCGAGTCGCCTATAGACAACACGTCAAAATACTACCGCTGACCATAGTCGACCGAGACAGACCAAGCCTCCTTGGCATTGAATGGTTCATGCCATTGGGCATCGGGATGACCGGGTTCGATCGAGTGAATACAACCGGCTGGGAAGAAGACCTCATCCGCGAGTTCCAGGACGTTTTTGACGGCTCACTTGGCAGGTATCGGGGAAATCCCATTTCTTTCAGTCTAGACCCCCAAATAGCCCCACGAAGAATAAAAGCCAGGTGAGTTCCCTTTGCACTAAAGGCAAAGATAGAGGAACAGCTAGACAAACTAAAAGCCCAGGGGGTGTTGGAACCTGTGGACCATGCCAAGTGGGAAACGCCTATTGTCACACCCATAAAACCTGACGGGTCCATTAGAATCTGTGGTGACTATAAGGCTACCCTGAACCACGCATTACAACCAAGCGCATACCCGGTGCCAGTAGTCCAGCATTTGCTTCACTCCCTGGGAAAGGGCAAAGTTTTTGCTAAACTCGACTTGGCACAAGCCTATCAACAACTCCCAGTGGACCCAGAAACAGCAGAAGCACAGACTATAGTCACCCATAAGGGCGCATTCAAATGTCACCGACTCCAATTTGGAGTAAGCGTGGCCCCAGGCGTTTTCCAGAGTCTGATGGAACGCCTCCTAAATGGCATACAAGGAGTCGTTCCCTATTTTGACGACGTCCTAATCTCGGCCAGAGATGAAACTCAATTAAGGAAAAGACTCAAAGAAGTATTAACTAAGTTTAGGGAATCTGGCCTCAAGGTAAAAAGAGAAAAGTGCTGCCTAATTAAGAATAGCGTCGAATTCCTGGGCTACTCAATAGACGGAGAGGGTATCCACCCTACAGACAAAAAAGTTAAAGCAATCAAAGAGGCACCTGAACCAAGAAATAAAACCGAACTACAAGCATTTTTAGGACTAATTAATTTCTATAATGTGTTCCTGTCAAACAAGGCCACTATAGCAGAACCGTTGCACTGTCTTTTAGACAAGAAGGCAACTTGGACTTGGGGTTACAAAGAAAAGAAGCCTTCCAAAATATTAAAAGCTTGCTAACATCAACAAACGTTCTCATCCAATTTAGCGACACTCTGCCATTAAGAGTGACCTGCGACACCTCACCATACGGAGTAGGTGCCATCCTGAGCCACCAACTACCTGATGGCAGAGAAGCACCCATCGCATATTACTCTAGGACTCTATCCAAAACCGAGCGGAATTACAGCCAATTGGACAGGGAAGCTCTAGCAATTGCCGCTGGAGTGAAACGCTTCCACGAGTACTTATACGGGCGGACCTTTCAAATCATAACAGACCACAAACCGCTGATGGGGATTTTGGCGGGAAACAAGCCAACACCTAATATACTGTCCCCAAGAATGACTAGATGGTCAGAGTTCCTAGCAGCTTACTCCTACACTCTGACACATCGCCCAGGGAAACAAATTTCCCATGCGGACGCTTTGAGCAGAGCACCCTTACCAGCAACCGACAAAGACCCGGCACCAGCGATGACAACACTACAAATTGAGACTTGTCCCGATCTACCCATATCAGCTTATGATGTCGCCAGAGCCACTGCGAAAGACTTATTGACTGCCCGCGTTCTTAGCTGGGTAGGTAAAGGCTGGCCGGAGAACCAAAAAACTGAAAACTTTAAACCTTTCCAGTCCAGACAGACTGAACTTTCGATCCAAAAGGGGTGTTTGTTGTGGGGTGATCGGGTGGTAATTCCTGCCAAATTACAACCCAGGGTACTTAGGTTGTTACATGAAGGGCACCCGGGAATGGTTAAGATGAAAAGCCTTGCTAGAAGTTATGTTTGGTGGCCGGGTATTGATAAGGACATAGAGTATTGGGTAAGCTCGTGCAACAAATGCCAGGGAATTAGACCGTCCCCACCAAAAGCACCCGTTAAGGACTGGGAAACCCCTCGGGGACCTTGGTCAAGAATCCACATTGATTTCGCGGGTCCTACCAAGGGGCATACCTTTCTGATTGTCGTTGATGCCTATTCTAATTGGCTTGAAGTGAAAGTTATGCCATCAACGACAACAGAAACTGTAATTAAAAAACTGGACAACCTTTTTGCCACCCATGGCATACCGGACGTTCTTGTCTCAGATAATGGGCCACAGCTAACCAGCATACAATTTGAGCAATACCTAGCCTCCCTAGATATAAGACATGCCCTAACCGCGCCGGCTCACCCGGCTGCGAATGGCAGGGCTGAGAGAATGGTCCGGTTTACTAAGAAGGTTTAGAAAGAATGGACGCCGGAGATGTCCAACAGAAAGTAAACCGTTTGCTCACACTCCAGCACATAACGCCCAATACCACAACCAACAAGTCCCCAGCAGAATTACTTATGGGGCGAAAGTTAAGATCACACCTTGATAGGTTACACCAAAATTTTACTCCAGAAAACCCCCCTGACTCCTCTACACGGCTTATACAATTCGAAATAGGCGATTTAGTATACGCTAAAAACTTCACCGGGGACCCGGTATGGCTACCAGGACAGATTACCCAAATCACAGGCCCCAAATCCTACCGGTTAACAGTAGAGGATGGCAGGGAATGGAAGCGGCACATAGACCAGCTTCGATCCCAAATTATAGAAAGAACCACAGACTTACAACCATTCACCGACAAAACCGACGAATCGCAAACCAAGGTGGGGGGGGAAATGCGAGAAGTAAATAAAGAACTTTTTAAAAACAAAACCAATGAAACATATAATCAAAAAGAGCAAATAAAAGACTCACTGTTTGGAGAGACTTGCGTGAAGAGCCCATCGGAAGGGGCCAGCCAGGCCAGCTCAACCTGCCCGGAGAAAACGGGAGGGAGCGGCAAAACCGCCAGCCTAAGAAACTCAGGCGGTGGTAAAATGGCTGACTCACCCTTCCAGACGGTTCCAGGGAGAAGAACGGACGACACAGCAGCCCCATCCGAACTGGTCGAAGACTTCACTAAGAATGAACCGCGCAAGTCAAGTCGAGTCCGGAAAAGCCCCGCCTACCTGCGAGACTACGTCACCACGTAGGACTGAACTAAGAGGGGAGGGGTGTTCTATATGTAAATTGGTTGACTCCAAATATGCAAACCTGATTGGTCAAATAAACTAAGCATTGGATTGGTTCACTAGGAACCAATCAAATGAGCTGCTGGAAAGCGGCAAATTTAAACAAATGCCATTGGCTACGAGCCGGCAGGCCAGCCTGTATAAAAGGCTGGCCTTGGTTTCAGCCGAGCGTTCCTGTTACTGATTAGTTTGAATAAAGCCTTTTGTTGTTGGAACCCGGTCTACCTCGTGTGTTTTCCGAACAAAACAAATATAGTTAGTATATAACATTTTCTCAAAGAGGCAGTGAGTAATCCCTCATGCAAGTGATTCAAAACAACTTTAATTATCTTTAAAAAGGTTGTTAAAGGATAGCAATTTCTCATTCTCAATCAGGTGTTCATAGCAAATAAAAAATTAAAACCTCACGAAAGATTCAATTTAAACAAACATAAAAGCCTATTTAATGTTGGGGTTTCACCTGTGCAAGAGGACAATCACGTAGTGTTTGTCCTCTTGCACTGGTGAAACTCCAACATTAAATACAACTGGGCTTTTATGTTTGTTATATATATGAGAAAGACGGGTTTCTGTCCTGTCTGTATAAATGGACGGACTCCCATTCAAACTAGTTACACATGACACGAAGGGCCAAAATGCTTGGGAATGATGGACAGAGGGCTTTTGCCGCAACCCACATGTGAGTCTCGACACTGCATTAGATTTATCCACAAAGCTTTCTTCCTTACCTGCATAGATTGGAGAAATTGGGATGGAACACGGATTCTCCCCGAGTCCTGCATACACTTCAAGCAGCTTTAAGTAGCACCCCTCATTTTCAGCAACACAGAGAAATACGCCTTCCCAGAAATAGTTTGCATTCTGATTTTCACCTTCCGCCACTGCTGAGGTTGGAAACCCCTGCTGTAATTAGTGATTCTCAAACTTGTCAGGTCAACACATCTTAAAGTTGCCAATTTGGGGAAACACATGGCCTTAAGGCTAGGTCACATCGGCCGACGGATGCAAAACGTATGTAAAAAGGACACAGCGGACGAGCAAATTTTCCATCCGTTGTTATCTGCTCTCAAAAGTGCCCCAAATTTGCATAAAGAGAACGGACAACAACGGAAAGGAACGGACGTTGGGAGGACATAGTGAGGAGGTTAAGCGGATGCTCAACGGAAGCCTAGCGGATGGAAGCGGATGACACATCCGCAGGGCTTCCATGGGAGAACAATGAAGCGGACGCGAAGCAGAAGGAGCGGATGCCGAGCGGATGCCGAGCGGATGACGCGGATGCATCACGTACGCCTAGTGGATGCCTAGTGGTTGCAAATGCGGGGAGGATGCAACTGTGAATGCGGGGAGGATGCATTGCGTCAGCCCCGCGGATATAAAGGGAAGCAGCTCGCAAGCAGGTCACCATTCAGAGGAAAGACCTGCTGCCAGACACATCTTCAGCCAACAACCATGGGGAAGAAGAGGAAGCCTGTGCCTACTCCTGCCAGCCCTGGCAAGAAGGACAGGACCACCATCCCACCTCCTGGCGCTGACTCTGAAGCTGCTGGTGCTTCTGCTGGTGCTGCTGACTCTGCTGCTGCTGGTGCTGCTGCTGGTCCTGGTGCTGGTGCTTCTGCTGGTGCTGACTCTGCTGGTGCTGCTGCTGGTGCTGCTGCTGGTGCTGCTGGTCCTGGTGCTGGTGCTTCTGCTGGTGCTGACTCTGCTGGTGCTGCTGCTGGTGCTGCTGCTGGTGCTGCTGCTGGTGCTGCTGCTGGTGCTGGTCCTGGTGCTTCTGCTGGTGCTGACTCTGCTGCTGCTGCTGCTAGTGGTGCTACTACTGCTGCTGCTGCTGGTGGTGGTGTGGTAGACAAGCCCCTGGAACCTCAAAGCCCTGCTGATGAGGGCCCAGAAGGCCCTGCCAGAGGGAGGAAGAGGCAATCGCGAGAAAAGGGGGAGAGGAGACAGTACTCCATTGCAGAGGAACATGAGGAGGAAGTGCTCGAATGGCTGAGGTAGAACGAGTACCTCTGGAGGAAGGGACACAGGCTCTATCGAGACACCAAGCAGAAGCAGGCGGCTTGGAGAGAGAAGGCGGAGAGCCTGGGCTACACTTTGGAGGTGCTCCTCGGCTGGTGGAAGCACATGGACACCTGGTACGGGAAGCTGCACCTGAAGAAGTCTGGCCAGGCCGCGGTCAAGCTCACTGACCGGGAGACCTATGTCATGGCAAAGTGCAGCTTCTTGGAGGGTGAGATCTGCCACCGAGGAGCAGCCTCTCTGTCAACCCTCTCTCTCAGGCAGCCCACAGACAGCCAGTCCTCTTCTGGCCAAGAGTCAGCTCCTGTGTCCAGGCAGGTATCTTTGGAGCGCCCCACGACGGAGACCCCTCCGACAGCTGCACTCCCCGTGCCAGAGCACATGGAGGATCCCATGACGCAGATGGAGCAAGAAGAGGCCGCGGCCACCAGAGACCAACCCACACCCACACCCAGCTCCACCTCCACAGAAAGCAGGCAGAGAGGCAGACCGGAGGAGCAGAGCCACACTATCCTCTTGGAGATCAGGGACACCATCAAGAGCAGCATAGATCTCCTCTCTCAGCTGGTACACTTCAACATACCATCCTCTAACAGAAAGCCCTTCCTCACCTACGTGAACCAGACCCTCATGGAAATGCCCGAAGCCCAGTACCAGGTGATCAAGGAGAGGATCACAGGTCTTCTGCACCACCCTCCAGGCCCAGCTGAACCTGCTCTGACCCACTACAGGTCTGCTCCTCCACCCCAGGCTATGTTACAGCTCTTCCAAGGCTTTCAACAGCCCCTCACCTACCAAGACTATGGATACCAGGACTTCCAGCAGCACAGGCAGCCCTTCCCAGTCCAGGCACAGGTTCCTCGCCTGCCACAGATGCCACCGACACCACAGATGCCACCAACGCCACAGATGCCACCAACGCCACAGATGCCACCAACGCCACAGATGCCACCAACGCCACAGATGCTACCGACACCTCACCTCGCTCACCTGCAGACCAGACAGCCCCACTACACTCCTCCTTCTTCCACCCCACAGCCAAGCCCGGTCTCAGAACATCTGTCATCGGTCTTGGGACTGACACCCCATGTCCTGGAGGAAGGGCTTCTCAACATCACGGGTCTGAGCCAGCTCTCTGAGAGCTCCCTCCACACACCATCTCCTGTTGTCCTCTCGGGGCCAGGCACCCCAATGTCACCTCAGACCAGCACTCCAGCCACTGCCACCTCCACAGCACTTGGACCCTTCACCCCTGAGACCATGGGCACGCCTCAGAGTGACTGAGAAGAGTGCCAGAGACTGGGTTGCTACCTGATGACTTTATCTTTGCTTGGGACACTTTTCTTGGTTCATTTTGCTTTTTTAATAAAGTCCTACAGTTTGTTATTAATAAAGGTTATCTTTGCTTCACACACTTGGTTCAGTTCTTTTACAAAATAAAGTCTTGGTGGAAACTTTTAGAAATGGTTTAAGCCTTTGCATGCTTGTGGGATGGGTAAGGATAGCAGTGGGATGGATAGCTGTGGGATGGGTAATAGCTGTGGGATGGGTAATAGGTGTGGGATGGGTAATAGCTGTGGGATGTGTAATAGCTGTGGGATAGATAAGCCTCCAGTGCAAGCATAGTGGGACTGTATGGTCCACCCTCCCAGGTGCCACACCTTTGGCCCTTTATTATCAATAACAATTTAATCATTCATCCACACATGTCAACATAAACAGAACTCTTTATTAAATGCCCTGTTCATTGTAGGCCCACCCAACATACATGGCCCAATCTCATCAGTGTGATGAGACAGGCTGAAGGAAGCATCCATTAATCATCTATCATCCTGTCTTGCCACTCCACTGCTCCAGCTGGGGAGTTGCACCAGTGTCCCCATTGCTTTGTTGGAGGTCCACAAGCCTGTTCTGCAACACTGGGTAGCGGGTGCACATGAGATTGTGCAGGATGCAGCAAGCTTCCACGATTCTCCTCACGGTCTGTGGGCATGGTGGTGAGAAGTACCTGGAACCTGTTGGCCAGGATACCAAAGGCGTTCTCCACCACCCGTCTTCCCCTGGACAGCCTGTAGTTGGAGATCCTCTCTTCACGGGTGAGGCATCTGGAAGTGTAGGGCTTCATGAGGTAGGTTCTGAGAGAGAAGGTGTCATCCCCCACGATGAAGTAGGGCACATTTGTGTGTCGTTGGGCAGGGGGTCTGGATCTGGGAAGCCCATGATGAGGTTGTGTTCCAGCCCCTCCTTGAGGTCACTGGCGTTGTATACCTGGCTATCTGAAGCTGACCTGTTGCCTGAAGCATCGATGTACATGAACTTGTAGTCAGCATCGACCATGGCGAAGAGGATGATGCTGAAGAAGCCCTTGTAGTTGTGATTAGTGGACCCTGAGTTGGCTGGAGCTTTGCAGGCCACGTGCTTCCCATCTGTGGCTCCAACGGTGTGGGGGAAGTTCCACTTCTGATACCACTGCTCTGCAACTTTCTTCCAGCCTTCTTCAGTGGTGGGGCACTGGAGGAGCTCCTCCAGGTATTCTTCGATGATGACCTGCACCACTTCTCTGACCATAATGCTGATGGTGTTGTGTGGCACCCTCCAGCCGTACTGCATGTTCCTGTACGTGGTCCCGGAGGCCAGGTGCCGCAGAGTCAGTGCCATCTTCAGTCCAGGGTCCAGGTTGGCACGGAAGTTGGTGCTTGGCTTGGTCAACCTGGGTCTCAGCCGCTCCACAACTTCATCAAACATGGCTGGTGGCATCTTCATGAAGTGCTGGAAAGCACGAGGGTCTTCGTTCCTCAGCTCCACCATCAGCTTGTCATACAGTCCGTAATCTGCTCTTCTCGCGATCCATCTTCGGACCCACACACTTCTTGGACGCCTCCTTTTCCTTGCGTAGAACAGATGAAAGAGCCTGAACAGGGCTTGGTTCTGGTGTTGAATGATGGCGGCTACCAAAAGGAGTGTGTGACGATCCATGGTGGAGATGACTGGATGCTGTGGAAGAGCAAGAGCAAGAGCAAGGCTGAAGAGGTCTGCACACTAGGGCTGCTGGTCTGAAAGTGAGATCCAGGTGATTTCCTCCCCCTTTTTATAGGAAATATCGGTTTTCCGCTAGGTGTCCTTCTGCATCCTCTAGACATCCTCCAGACATCCTAAATATCCGAGATACGTCCTCTATACGAACATTTTTTCCGTTTTAATGCTTTATATGCGAGCTGCATCTGCTTACATCCTTTCTATGTCCATGCTACTAACGCTGCGCGTCCATTCCGCGTCCATTTCGCTTCCTCCCTCTTTCCATTTTCTGTTGGAGCGGATGCAAGTTGCGTGGATGCGCAGCGGATGCCGAGCGGATACAGCGGACGTGTAACGGATGTAGAACGTTTGTTCCCCATATGTGTAGCGGATGTAGAACGGACGCGGCGGAAAATTCATCCGCTCAAAAAGTTTTGTGCAGCTCAAAACTTTTTGAGCGGATGAAATCTCAGTAGACGGATGCTGGACGGATATAACTTATGAATCACGCATGCAGTGAGTACAGAACGGATGCATCACGTTAACCAATGGATGGCAAGCGTTTTTCTCTGTTTTACATCCTCTTTGCATACGTTGGTGCAGTGTGACATGGGCTTAGGTTCTTACAACCGGTGGCCAATTGCATGAATACACGACAAAGTGCAAGTTCAGTCATAGTTTCCCAAAGGCAACCCACTGATTTCACTTGACGTTCTTCCAAATAATAAGTGTACATATTATTTTAAGCTTGAAATGGCACAAACATATATTGAACTGGATGCAATATTAAATTGGACCTGAAAGATCAGTTTAGGGACAGATCGTCCTGGAGAAAAATCGATGGGATCGCAAGGAGCTGAAAAAGACTTGATGTCCTGCAAGTCAAATGCTCAGATCAGAAAAATGAGGAAGAAATTAAATAGCTGGGTGAGAATGATCTCGAGATCTTTTTATTTATTAAATTTATTTGATTTATTAAGTTACATTAATTTATTTGCATCCCGTCTTTATTATTTTTTACAAATATCTCAAGTTCTTCATGCATTTATTCAAAATGTTGGACTCCCCGGCTCTTTAGTCATAAAACTAAACCCTTCCTCTAAAAATTGATCTGACGTTTTCCAAGTCACAGCTCCCAAAAGACAGTCCTTGGAGCGCTTACCATAGAGATGAGGAAGCTAGAGCGAAAACCTTTCCAGCTGGCCTAGAGAGAACCATGAAGCGAGGACCTTTTTTTTTTTTTTTTTTAAACCATAACATTATTGGACCGGAAACTCAAGACTTTCTACCCCTCTATCCTTTTCTCTATCTCCGCAGGCTCCTCCGAAAGTACGTCAGTCGGGAGAACCTTTTCTAGCAGCCCGGGGGCGGGGGCGGGGGCGGGGATGCTCGATGGGGTTCCTTCCCTGGAAGTCCTGTTGGGAAAGATAGCGACACGTGAAGACAGGTTGCAAAGCTTGGGGCGCGCGGAGGCTGCGCGTGTCTCCTTCACCGCCGAGGAGAGTGAGAAGGGGAAGCGGAGGCGAGTGAATGGGATTTGACGGGTGATCCAGGCGGGGGGTCAGGAGGAAGGAAAGAACAGGCGATCCGATGAGAAGGCGTGTGCAGTCATCTGGGAATGAACTTTGGGACAGAAGTGCCGTCTATGGCAGGGGGTCTCCAACCTTGGCAACGTTAAGCCTGTGAGGACTTCAACTCGGGAATTCTGGGAATTGAAGTCCGCCAGGCTTAAAGTTGCCAAGGTTGGAGACCCCCTGCCATCTATTTGGGTGTGTGTGTGTGTGTGTGGCTTGTATTGTGTTTCAGTGGTTTGTAACCCTTGCATAGCAGATGGAGGTTCAATGGGAGAGGTGGACTCTTGAATTTGGGGCAGGCCGCTAATTGCATGGACAAGGTGGCAAACACCCCAGAGGAGGAGGGTTTGTAGAGTGGGAGAAGCAGGTAGTGTGTATGTCTCTCTGTGTGTGTGTGTGTGTGTCTGTCTGTCTATTTATCTATCTGTCTATCCAAATTGGATGCTCTTTGTGGTTCAGTGGTGGTTCATTGACTTTGCGAAGTGATGAAAAAGGAGGACTAGACTCAAGAAACAGGTGGATAAGACAGGGGTTGCTTTGAAGGAAGGGTAAAAAACCAAATGGAATTTGATTTGGGGTTGGGTGGCTACTTGGCAACCTGGAGATGCAAGCTTTAAAAAAAAATCATATTGCAGAAGAAAATGGAGTTGCTCTTTGTTGCAGTACTTTGCTGTATCCTTGTGAAACATGGGAAAGAAGGGTGACCAAAAGCTTTATATTTCAGTAGGCGAAGATGCGGATGATGTTAAATGGCACCTGGGTGGAAAAATGTATTGTGGCTTCAGCAGGTTGATTCAGAAGGGCAGGAAGTGACAGGTTTACTGGGAAAAAAATCAGGATTGACTCTGGGTGTGTGTGGGATAAAGCAGTCGTATGATTGCAACATTCTCTTTCCCCTGTCATATTCAGTATTTACCTTCACAAGGGATTTGGAACCTTGAAAGATTGCTGCTATCAAAATTCCAAGTGGATGCTCAGATAAACTGGTTCTCGTCTGCAAAAAACCTTACGATCAGCTTTTATTTAGAGTTATGCATCTCTTCGTTTTTCCTCTCCTGTATCTCAGTAATATTTTTGGATGTGGGTATTTTCCGATGGAATGAATTGTATACAAGCAACCAGAGCAAAAGTTGCAATGATACTTTTTTACTTGGCTTGTTGCTTCAGTCAAATACTTGAAGAAGTTGCCCGAATTCTCTGCTATCTTGAAAACATGCTAATTAACTCTGGTCCAAAAAAGGAAATGCTAAATAATGATGCTAAAAGTATAAAGTTAAAAAATATCTACCGGCAACCTATGTATCTAGTAATATCTGTGAAGGTAACTTAGACTGAGGCTCATATTTGGTACACTGAGGAGAAAGCTATGATAATGTAGAAAGAAAATGAGATTGGGAGTTTTTTCTTGCACCTGAAATTATTTCGAGTCAGATCTCTAAAGCTGTGGAAAGCCAATCTAAAGATGAATGAATACATGTGGGTTTACTCCAGAGTATAATCTGTTGTACCTCCAATTATTTCTTATTTCTCCCAAATGTTGTACTTGATATAATTTCATGTGATGTGCATCTCAAAAATCTTTTATTTCCCGAACAATAGTATAAGCCCTTCATTTCATTCCCCAAACCGGTTCTTCTGGAGTTGGGGTGGATCTATGACACTGACATGCTTTGTTAATAGTTTGCTTGGAGATGTAATTATAATTAATATCAGCTTCTAAATGCCATATATTTATGTGGCCATGTGTCATATCGCATTACCAATAAGCATTCCATTATATTTCAGTTGCATCTTTCAATTATGTGGTTTGGCTTAATTCTGATGACTAATTTTAAATAGAAAAAAAAATCTGAAGTGTTATAATTGTTGTACAGGGTTCTGGAGAGACGGCTTTGATGTTTTTGGTCCAGCTTTCTGTTCTGTGGCTGTACCACTTCTTGCACAATACAGGGCAATTTTTTTTTAATGTTGTGTGGCAATCCTTGGGCAAGATGATCCTGTAGGGGTGTGGTGCCAGTAGCAAGTTGTGACTGAGACCTCTGAGCAGAGCAAGGATTGGGCACAAGTCTGTCAGCTGACAAATATAATGGAAATCATTGGCTGAAAAACACTCTGCTGTCTCTCCATTCATAGGGACAACTGTCAGCATTGCCTTTAGAGGATCACCAGGGATGGAAAGATGCCCCTGGAGGTGAAATGGCCGTTTCCTCAGGCCCCAAGTCTGCCATGGAATTTGGCCAGTAGGGTGATCATGGGATTGGTGGGTACCTATAGCTGCTTCTGGACCAGTGAGTATTTATTATCTCTTCTCTGTTTTGACCAATGGCTGATTGAAAGATGCTTGACTGATCAAGCAAACCTGTGACTTGGGGCTTCTTTGGCCACATTGTCGGGAGGGTACTTGGAATGTTACGAACAGAAAAAAGCTCATGTCTCACATGCCTTGGTTCTTCTGTGTATAGTGCAGATTTTGGAGAAGAGGTCCCATTTTTCTGAGCCCTGGAAATTGATTAGCAACCCCAGGAGATCAGGGGCCAAAAACAAGAGAGTGGATCGTCGCGCATAGATGGATTGATCAACATATTCAATAGGTTTATGTGCCTTGCCTTTTCCAATGGCCAGTTTTGTCTGAGGACAAGAGCCACCAAAATTCTTGACTTGAGTCTCTTCAGATCAGGTTCAACTCCAGGATGTTTGTTTGCAGTTTTCTTGGCAACCATGAAGAGATAATTTCCATTCCTTGCTTTTGGAATGTTTTTATAACTTTTCGCTTATGACCTTGGGTCTCCTTGATAGCAATAGCACTTAGACTTATATACCACTTTGCAGTGCTTTAAAGCCCTCTCTAAGCAGTTTACAGAGTCAGCCTATTGCCCCCAACAAGCTGGGTCCTCATTTTACCCACCTTGGAAGGATGGAAGGCTGAGTCAACCTTGATAGACATGTATAAATTCTTTGAACACCCAAAACATTCAGAAGTCTAAATTCCTGATTCTGTCTGCTCTGTTTCAATCTGAATTAGATCCTGGAAACTTTATAAGTGGAATTAATAACATCAATTTGAGTGTTTTATCTAAAGTGTTGTACTTGCTGCCTTTCACATTGTTGCTTTGTTGCCCTTTGTTCAGGATATGTAAACAAGCTGAATATCCATAATCAAGAAGTTCTTTATGAGCTAATTGAAAACCGCCAACCAGGAACCCCCCTCTTGACTGTCTGCAACCATCAGTCCTGCATGGATGACCCACATCTTTGGGGTACGCTATGAGAAGGGAAAGGGCTGCCAGTTTGAGAAAAACATCCCCCCCCCTTGAGACATTGGATCATTGTTTTTTTAGGATTTGGAGTCAAACAAACAAAAGGGAATGCTTCTCCCATTTCACAGATCTTCCATTAAGGTCTTTTAATTTGCTGTTATTAAGGGCTAAAGATATAAGCCTGTAGCCTTAAAATTATAATGCAAATAATATTGCTATGACAATCATATATAGATTATTATAATTCATCTAGCAATAACAGCAACAATGGTGACATTATTAATACAGGCAAGGATGATTTATGAATGCACTGAAATAGATGGGTGAGGCATGCATTGTTTTGCATGAAAAAAAGGAAAGAGGAGAAAGGAAATGAGGGAATTACAGACATCTGGAGCTTACATTATTAATTTTTTAGAAACAGATGGTTCAGTGTTTGGCCAAAAGCAAATGAGAAAGGAAGTAGTATGGTAATTAATGGATCCTATTTGGTCAAATATTTATAATCATTTTCAAATTCTGTGTAAGTTTATTACTCTGTTTTGCTATTTTTGCAGCAAGAAGGCAGTTGAGGGTCTCCAGTGCGTATGATCTTGAATCAGGCAGTGTTCACAAGGGCTGTGAAACAAAAGCACATCTAAAGAGTTTATTTGATTTTAGTTATTTCTGTCTTTCAAATTTTTCTCTGATACATTGCCGAACACATCAAACACTCAATTGGTAAAAACACTATAATAGACCTCATATTTAAGTCACTGAATCAATTGCTATTGTCTGTCAGCCCTTCAAGTTGAGCTAGGTCAGGAAACTTGGACTATGAAACTCTAGGGTATTGTGAAAGCTTGCCACAATATCCTTCTTCCCCATTTTATACCAAACAGAATCAAGGCAGATTTATGTTAACTATCTTTCTCAAGATGTTTTTAATCTGTCTCAGGAAAGTTGACATGGCTCTTGCATTCCTTTCTCAAAAATATCTTCACACTCCTGTTCATTGCCTCAAACAATATCTAGCAGTATTCAAATATATCTGTATTTATCTTTCTTGATCTGCCTCTGTTTTTTACAAATCATGATTGAATAAAATGATGAGTCCATGGTACTCGTTGTTTAATTTGTTACTGCTTGTAATAAGTTCAAGCCCACTTTGATTATTCACAGAAGCATCTTTCTTTCAAGAAAGTTCAGTGTGGTTAAAGCTTCTCTGCTTTCAACATTCCAACCTGTTTGAATAATAAATGCAACTTGTACTTTTCTAAAGTGGATAACCACCTAGGAGTTAAAACTGGAATCTCATTGAGGGTATTTTTTATTACAAGTCCACCTTTAAAAATGAAATACTAACAATGCTGCAATACCACCAAATGTGAGGCATAAGAGAGCCAGTTTGGAGTAGTGGGATGGGTGCTGGTCTAGAAACCAGGAAATTGCTAGTTCAAGTTTTCCTTTAGATATGAAAGTTGACTGAGTAAGCTTCAGGCCACTTACAGGATCATTGCTGTAGAAAAAATACAAGGCCAAAGTAAGGGTGTGCGTGTTTTGTTGAATTACATATAACAAGATGGAATAGATTATAATATACTACACAACATTGCACTCAAAAGTAATCAGATGAAAAATTCCTTCTTATTTTAAAAACAAAAATGTACCCACCTTTTCTTGTTAAATCAAACCAGTGACATACATATATATATATATATATATATATATGTTTTTTTAAGTTATCGCGGGTACTTACATGTGTGCTGTTTAGCTTCCTTCGGGTATTATCCCACGTCATTGTAGTGCTTTCAAAGTTGTAGCAACGTTTCAGCAGAATCTCCT
>BLBF01000021.1:25441708-25498650 GCA_015471245.1 Laticauda colubrina | reverse complement strand
TGTAAGTACCCGCGAAAACCTAAGAAAACAAATATATATATATATATATATGTATGTATGTATATATGTATGTATGTATGTATGTATGTATGTATGTGCTGTTTAGCTTCCTTCGGGTATTATCCCACGTCATTGTAGTGTGAAGCTGCACTGAAAGCCTCCAACACAAGAACAGAGTGTTGCCAGCCAATCAAAGCCACAAAACAGACAGAAGAAACCAGAAACACCAATCAATCAAACTCCAAGTCCAATGAACACAGATCCAGGCTCCCAGCCAATCAGAATGGACCAGCCTCAAATTTGAAACCAGGAACTAACTCTATACAGAAGCCTGAGGATGGCAGATGAGATTCTGCTGAAATGTTGCTACAACTTTAACAGAACTACAATGATGTGGGATAATACCCGAAGGAAGCTAAACAGCACACATGTAAGTACCCGCGAAAGCCTAAGAAAACATATATATATATATATATATATATATTAAAATTTCCATTCTTAACTGCAAAGCTACTTCAACAGCTTTCCAACATCACCTGATATTTTTATGCTTCCATTTATTTTTCTGTTTGATAGAAATGGGTTTGGATTGGTCCCATTAATGTTGTGTCTCCTACAGGTATCCTGAGATTACGACACGTCTGGAACTTGCAGAAGATGCGGTGGTAAGTCATGAGGAAGAGTGGCTTTCCCTGGAAAAAGAAGGGGTCCCATTCAGTCCCTGTTGTATGGGTTTGGTGAACATATGTCAGTACCGTAACATATTTTTTATGGCTCTCTTAGGACTCCAACAGCTGCAGATATCTGCTTCACCAAGGAGCTGCATTCTCATTTCTTTAGCCTTGGGAGATGTGTTCCTGTCTGTCGGGGTATGTAGCTAGTTTACTTGATAGAGGAATACAGGCAAATCACAATTAATGTGAGTTCAAAAAATGCAATATTCACTTCAGCGCTAATTGTAAAATTGAACGCAGATCATGTTTAATGCCACCCAAAATTCAGTTAATGGGAGACTAGAGTGTCTGCTGTTGAAGGCAGTGCATGCACAGTTGCAGTTGGGATTTTAGACACGGCTATATTTCATGTGTGCAAAATAGAGAAAAGAAAGATTCCATAGAGAAAATAGTACACATTCAAAAAAGATGATGCTCATTATTACATTGGAACAAAAATTTCATCCAACTGAATGGCACAAATGTGGCTATAGCAATGCTAAAAATAGGATGAGATGTTGGAATGGCTGAATTTAGACTGCAATATGATAAAAGACAAAGGGGAAATAAAAGGAAAAAATCAATTTTTGTGATTTGACAACCACTGAAACAGAACATGGTTGTATAGAGTAAGGATTGCAATCAACGCATGGATGAAAGATTGCAATAAAAATACATTCCCCTTGGCAGAGTAGCCATTCAGAACAAAATTTTAAGTTTATTTAAGAGAGTAAAAGAAAAAAAATAAGTAGAACAAAGGTTTATTGCTGGTGCTGCTTGATTTGATTGATTTAAAAATTGAATTTAACTCATGTTAAAATTATTGTAATATTTACATATACATATAAACATTTATGCATATAAACTTTTATGTTTAAATATTCCATTGCCTATTTCTATCAAGCTAGAACCAATTACCCTCTTTTCCATAGAAATATCACTTCAAATAGTGTGAATTAGAATTATGAGACTCTTTTGTAGGATTCATTAACCAAGGCAAGCAGCTCTTTGGATACAACTACAGATGATGTCAGAACCAAGGACAGAAGTGCCTGAAACAAACTGAAACGTAATTTTCCATCTTGAGATACTCACTAAATATTGAGGCAGCAAGAGGTCTTTGAACTTTTATTTCCCAGTGTCACATTTCTATAAAAAAAAATAGAGACATACTGTTTTAAATAGTATCTTTATTAAAATTACAACTGCAATAAAAAAATCAATACCAATTAAAAAATAGAAGATTCAGAAAAGAAAAATAAAATAAAAAATAAAAATATATGGTAGTAACAAAAGAAACATACATGAAGAAATGACTTTGTAACTTCATAGCAAGTATAACCCATTTTAGTAACTTATCTTTCTCTTAAAATATACTTTTGCAGTGTAATTTGTCATTTCCCTCCAGAAGCCTAACTATCTTGCTGTTGCTGAGTTGATCCACTCAAAATTGCCAGTTGCTTTACAGATGGAAAAAGGCCCTCTCTGAATAAAAATTTTACAGATACAGATACAGGAGGGATAGCAAGTAGTGTGGCTTTAGGACAGTGGTGGGATTCAAATTTTTTTACTACCAGTTCTATGGGCGTGGCCTGGTGGGCATGGCAGAGGAAGGATATTGCAAAATCTTCATTCCCAACCCCACTCCAGGGGAAGCTTACTGCAAAATTGCATTCCCTCCCCACCCCACTAACCTGCTTTCCAGCTCCGTTCCCCTGTGCAGGGCAACAAAATAAGACCCAGCCAATCAGCTGGGACTCGGGAGGCAGAGAATAGATGGAGGCGGGGCCAGTCAGAGGTGGTATTTGCCGGTTCTCTGAACTACTCAAAATTTCCGCTACCAGTTCTCCAGAACTGGTCAGAACCTGCTGGATGCCACCTCTGCTTTAGTAGCCTCCTAAGAGTGTAAATGTTTGCATGTGAGATAGAAGAGCTTGACATTGTTCCTTCTTTACACAGGAGACGGAGTCTACCAGAAAGGCATGGACTATATATTAGAAAAGCTCAACTGTGGTGACTGGGTGCACATGTTCCCAGAAGGTAACAGTAGCCTGAAAGCTGTTCTGGGAGGTTTCTGGAGGTTAGAAGACACAGATGCCTTTCATAGCACCTTGCTGTCATACCTGGACTCCCAGATTCACTGGGGGACTTTCAGTGCACCCAATTGCTCCACATTTTTTCCATCTTTCTTTTGCAGGTAAAGTGAACATGACCCAAGAGTTCATGCGCTTCAAATGGGGTAAGTATTTTTCTAAGGAGTGAGGCGCATTCTGGTGTATCTCTGTCACCTTAAATTTTGCTTCTTTTTTTTTCTTCCAGGTATTGGCCGTCTCCTGGCTGAGTGCCGTCTGCACCCCATTATACTGCCACTGTGGCATGTAGGTGAGGCCTCAATCAAAAGTGTGGGGTGAGGTGGAGAGAAGGGGAAGTAAAATTTGGACAGTGGCAACAAATTATAGTTGCCATACTAAATGTGAGATAATTCTCTCCAACCTTATTAATCCTGTTAATGCATATGTAGGAAGACTAATATTATAAGAGGTGGCTCTTCTCATTCAAGATTATCATAGTCTTGAAAGCGAAACAGATGTGCTGAAGGAAGCTTGGCAGGAACTCACAAATCAGTTAACCACCTGATGAAGTAATTTGTGATGGCTTAAAGCAGGGCTATCAAACTCCCAGCTCAAAGACCGGATGCATCACGCACTGGCCACACCCATACCTGGTTTAGTGAAGGGGGGAAAAGTCCCGATATGTCAAGTGATGCTGCTGTGATGTGAGTTTGACACCCTTGGCTTAGAACAGTGGTGGCTAACCTTTTTGGGCTTCTGTGCCAAAAATTGCATGTGCGCAACTCACGTGCCAGCATCCAGAACACAATGCACACCCCTTCCCCACACCCCTTATGCATACGCATGCAATCCCACCACCCTCTTACCTGCAATATGCCTCACAGCTGATTCTTTTGGCTGGTTTGAGGCCTTTTTCAGCCTCCCAGAGGCTTAGAAAAACGCCTCTGCAAGGCTTTTCAGGATAAATTATAGGCCCGTTTTGTCACTTCCTGTAATACCGGAAGTGACAAAATGGGTCTATAGTTCGTCCTGAAAAGCCTTGCAGAGGTTTTTTCCTCAGCTTCTGGGAGGCCAAAAAAGGCCTCACACCAACTGGAAAAAAAAAATCAACTGTGAGGCACGTGCATGTGCAGTGAGGTAAGTTTGCCTGCGGTTGGCATGCCAGCACAAATGGATCTGCATGCCACTTGTGGCATGCGTGCCATAGGTTCGCCATCACGGGCTTAGAGGATAAGAATACTAGGATACTTCTGTTGACTGCTGGCTGCAGCTTGACAGCATATATACCTATATAAACTGGCTGCATTAAGAACATGGAATACAGTAGTCCTCAACTTACAACAGTTCCTTTAATAACCATTCAAAGTTACAAACGGTGCTGAAAAAAGTGCCTTATGGCTGTTTTTCACACTTATGACCATCGCAGCATCCCCACAGACAGGTGATCAAAACTCAGATGCTTGGCAACTGACTCATTTATGACCGTTGCTGTGTCCCAAGGTCATTTGGCCCCTTTTGTAACTTTCTGACAAGAAAAGTCAATGGGGAAGCCAGATTCATTGAACCACCATCTTAACAACTGCAGTGAGTCCCTTAGCAATGACGAGAGGTTGTAAAATGGGGCAAAAATCACTTTACAAATTTCTCACTTAGCAACATAAATTTTGGGCTCAGTTATGGTCATAAGTCGAGGACTACCTGTACTGGGGGTTTAGAATTGCAGGTTCTTTGAGATTATATGTATGTATGTATATACATGTGTAGGAATTTTATGTTGTTCATTGCCATTCCTGGCAGGGATCAGGGCTTGGATCAAAAATAAATATTCTGTCTTTCAACTTCCCTAGGAATGAATGATGTACTCCCCAATGCACCCCCTTACGTGCCCCGAACTGGACAGGTAAGGGGTTTGGGGATGCAGGATAGAAGTGGGGAGAAGAGGTTCCAATTAGCATGGAAATGGTGAAAATGGAGAGTGCTAAATCTAGAAATCCTCATTAGAAAAGTGTCATTATAGGGTATTTTCTTCCATACAGAAAATTACCGTGTTAATTGGGAAGCCATTCAGCGTCCGTCCATTGCTAGAACGGCTGCGGGCAGAAAACAAGTCGGCGGTGAGTGCAGAGTGAAAATATCAGGAGGACTTCACTCCATGGATGGTGATAGGACAAGTATTATGCAGCAGAGGTTGAAAGCATTGGTGTCCACAAGCAACAACTATAAAAGCTTCCACGGAAGCTCAAGACATTACATTAAAAACAAACAAAACAGAAATTATCTTTAAATCTTATGCCAGTTGCTGAAGAGATTGCTAGAGCTGACTTTACTGTGGTCTCCTTCGTAGGATTCACATTGGACTCTTGACAATGCAATGAGCATGTTAGATGGGAATGTTTAGATTGCTACCCTTTATCTGGCAAGCACCAGATTGGGAAAAGTTGTGCACTAGGGCTCTAGCAAAAAATGTGGCAAGGCATTAGCTTATACTGAGTCATAATGTAGTCTGTGTATGTTGGGCTCCCCAGAATGTGTGTACACAGCCAAACCAAAGCCAAAGCTTTGTTTATAACTTAAGATGGTGTGTGTGGAACCCAATCACTATAAGTCTGCTTGTGTTGCTTTGTTGAATTTGGCTCTTTCTGCTTGTAGATGGAGATGCGCAAAGCCCTGACTGATTTCGTTCAGGAGGAGATCCAGACTCTAAAGGAACAGGCTGAGAGACTGCATCAGACTTTCAAGCTACAGGGCGAGTGTTGACTAGACTAAGCAGAAGATCTGTTACTGAAACATGGATTATGCAATCGTGGTCTATGGCAAGAAATGTAGTCTTTGCACAGACTACTTTTAACTCGTCGCTTTTAAGTTAAATGTTCTCATTTCTTCACTTGCCATCCACACCCTGTTGAAGATGGAGTGGCATTGCATGCAGAAGATTGGATAAAAGCTCCAATACCTTGTTGTTGACCTTCATGCTCTCCGGACTGTACTGGCTTTGGTGTCTGCCTCCCAAAGGGAGGGACTTGCAATGGACTATTGTATGTAGTTCCCTCTTGCTAGAACCAAGAGGTGCTAGGACAATTGCTGGTAAAACAATAACAGGAAGAGGAGGGGGGGGGAGGGAAATCCATCTCCATCCTGTTCTTGCAAATATCTCCACTCATTAGAGGAATACATGCATTTTGTACATTTCCTCTTTTTGTAGACTATTGGTTTGCAAATTGTTTTATACTTGAAAACTCCCCCCCCCTCAATAAATGAACCAGACCAGTAGTGGGATTCAAATATTGTTGCCACCGGTTCGGTGGGTGTGGTTTGGTGGGCGTGTTTTGCATGCGTGCACATACTTTGTGTGCACACATGCACCAAACATGCACTTTGTGCAGGCGCAGGGGTTGGGATTCAAATGTTTTAACCAGTTCTGTGGGTGTGACTTGGTGGACATGGCTTGGTGGTCATGTGACTGGGTGGGCATAGCCAACTCAATATTACTCACATCGAAGCACGCATCTCCTTGCCTGGACTCTCTGACTGTGGGGATGCTGCAACAGTTGTAAGTGTGAAAACGGTCATAAGTCACTTTTTTCAGTGCCATTGTAAATTTGAATGGTCACTCCATTCAAGCAAAGTACCAGCAAAGGAGGGGAAAAAAACTTCAGAGAAATTCCAGAGACAGGAAGTCTAGTCCTGCCAAGAATGTAATAAGGGTTAATGGAGAGGCAGTTTCTGTAAGCAACACCAGAATGTTTCCTTCCTGCCTTCCTTACAGGATTAGGCCAGAAATTTCTTCTAACAACCGGTTCTCCAAGCTACTTGGAATGTTAACAACCGGTTCTAGTGAATAGGTGCAAACCAGTAGAATCCCACCCCTAGTGCAGAGGCATTCTATCTCGCTTCCTGCAAGCCTGCACGATCTCTCGATCACTTAAGCAGCTGCCGCGCAGCACTATTCTGTGCTGCGCAAAACAGCTGCACTTCAAATTCAGCGGATAATGGTGAGTATGGGAGCCCAGGTGGGCAGGTGGGTCCAACAGCAGAGCCATTAGAGCAGTGGAGAGAACCGGTTCGGTCTCCACTACTCATCACTTCTACTGGCTGTCCAGAACTGGGCAGAACTGGTTGAATACCACCACTGATTCAGACCTGTTGCAGCCTGGGTTAAGCTCCGGAAGTACCAGGGATGAAGGTTTTCTGCACATAATTCAGGTTTCTTCAGGGAGGAATGTGTTTCACATTGAAGTACCTCGGAAAATATCCTCCATTTTCCAACTACTACACCAACTAGTACACTGTTAACTTGTGAAAAACAGTTAAGGCATCACTTTTAAAAATAAGCAAAAGAAGTTGGCATGAATTTATCTGGATTAAATTTCATCAGATATATGAATGTAACCCTGTACATGCAGTACAAGCACCGTGACTATGGAGACAGTGGATTTTAGACATTGAAGACAGGAAAAAATACAAAATTAGAGACTTCTTTTTTTCCCATTTAGTTGTGTCTGATTTTGGGAAATGTTTGGACAAGTCCCTTCAGTTTTCTTGGCAAAGTTTTTCAGAAGTCAGACTAGCTCAAGACTACCTGTACCACTACATCAAACTGACTCTGTAATTATCCATTAATAATAGATATTCATAAAATCCTGAACAGTCATAGCTGTTATGGTAATCTGTCAGTTTACATAAAATGTAATTAAAAACTTCAGCCATTGCCCCCATTAAATTGAAAAAGATGGATCTGGATCAGGACAATATTTTAGGGGACATTCGATAGAGCACTGAGAAAATATTCACTGTAACATGGTGTCTTCCTCTCTGATACTCAGATAGCAATGCAAGAATATTGGCAATTAAGAATCATCTTAAAGGCTTACTGCTACTTCTGCTTAAAAGCACAACCCTGTAAAACAACCTTAAGCAACAGGTGTTGGGTGTGGTTAGAGTGATAGAGTGGGAGTCAAGCTAGTAGAGAAAAATTGTCCCAGGTAAGGCCTGTGAATATAATGAATGGGATTTATATAAAGGGAGGATGGCTTCTTATCAAATTGTATGCTTTGTTAATTAAGGACAGTGGGAAGGAAATGTCCCCTCCCCCTTTCCTTGTAATGCCCGTTGAAGGTTTCTATCATACTAGTTAATTACTGTTATTCATTTACAAATTCAGTCTCTCCATAACTTACATCAGGCATTGAGTATTTTGTCTATTATTACTGCAAGCATAATATCAGGAATTCAGCATCACTGAGGTGTATATTATGATCTGGGATTCTTCACATTATAGCTCACAACTTGATACATCTGTATAAATCTATAAGCTTTTGGTGACTGCAGAACAAAAAAGACCATTTCCCTCCACCCCCACCCAGATCTTGTCCATCTATGTACAAATTCCATTCATTTTAATAGGATTTGCAAAAGATTTTCTGGGCTGGGAAGTAAGTTCAGGAAGTGTAGCATGTGGAAAACCATTAGTGGTTGCTAGAGTAGACATGTAAATGAGTTAAGACGTAAAGGAATTAAGAGTACCTTGCAATGTGTGCCAAAAGGATTAAAATCTTAGTGGCAGCTAAAAAGCAATGCTTCCTATCCCTGGACTATTGCTGCTGAATAATGCAAAACACCATATATCTCTCTTTCTTGAGACCTTGAAAAGTCTGTGTTTTTAATAAATGTCCAATATACAGAACATTACAATGCTGTTCAAAGGTCCTAACACAGATCTTGATTCATTTCAATCCAAATTTTCCTCCATAAATCCTTCCATTACAGCAATCTTCTGAGCTATGTTAAGATACATGTAGTCCTTGACCTATGGCCACAATTGAGCCCAAAGCTTCTGTGCTAAGTGAGACAGCTGAGTTTTGCCCCAGTTTATGACCTTTCTTGCTGTTATGTCAGGGATGTCAAACTCGTGGCTCGTGGGCCGGATGCGTCACACTCTGGCTACGCTCACCCCAGTGATGGTTTTCAACTTTATTTACTACCGATTTCTGTGGGTGTGGTTTGGTGGGCATGGCAGGGGAAAGATACTGCAAAATCTCCATTCCCAACCCACTCCAGGGGGAAGCTTACTGCAAAATCTCTATTCCCTCCCCACCCCACTAACCTGCTTTCCAGCTCCGTTCTCCTGTGCAGGGCAACAAAATAAGACCCAGCCGATCAGCTGGGACTCGGGAGGCAGAGAATAGATGGGGGTGGGACCAGTCAAGAGGTGATATTTGCCACTTCTCTAAACTACTCATAATTTCTGCTACCGGTTCTCCAGAACTGGTCTGAATACCACCTCTGGCCCACCCCCATTTTAGCGAAGTGAGACAAAGTTGCGATACATCACGTAATGACATGACACCACGAGTTTGACACTCCTGTGTTGAGTGAACAACTGCAGTTGTTAAATGACTAACAAGTTGATTAAGTGAATCTGGCTTTGCCATTGTCTTTGTCAGAAAGTGACAAAAGAGGGTCACATCACCCAAGGACACTCACCATCAGCTATGAGCCAATTGCCAAGTGTCTGAATTTTGATCATGTGACCATGGGGATGTTGTAATGGTTGTTCAATGTGAAAAACGGCCACAAGTCACTTTTTTCCCATGCCACTGTAACTAAATGCAGCCTTGCAAATCGAGGGCTATCTATACAGTAGTACAAGCCCAAAATCTTTCAGTGAATTTCTTGATGGAAGGGAAATTTTTAAACCTAGCTCGCTCTCTCTTCACTCAGTCTAGAATTCTTCAATCGTTGACACTCACTGAATGGTTCATGGCGGACGCTTTGGGGATTATAGATAAAACATCCACGCTAACAAGTTGCTTGTTATTATATACGACTATATAATTCCTGCACAATGTAATTTCCTCCACCTACGGCAGAATGCACTCTGAAGGTGTTTAAAATACTGTCCATTCCTCGGAATCGGTAAAAAAAAAAAAGCAGAGAGCAAAATTACATTTCACTTCTTCTCACCTCCCTCCAAAAAAGCCCTTCCTTTTTCCATCTGGAAACGAGGGCAGGGATTTTTAAACGACACTGACGCTTTTTTCCCCGAGGACACGAGTACAAAATTCACGTGTCCTGTTGTCCGGGCGCAAGAAAATATGCTGCATATTCTACTCGACGGCATTTTATTCTGGAGGAAGCCCCAGAGTCAGTCTTTGGAGTGGAAGCCACTACTTCCGTGCCCCTGGCTGTATTTATTAAAATAATATTAATAATAATCGTCCCGCCTGACCCAAAGTCCGCTTCACAGAGATTACGGGCTTTATAGACAGGCGAGACAAATTCCTGGTGTGTCCAACCACACTCGGATTCTATTCAAAATCCAGTTTTGCTGAACTGGGAAGAGCCTCCCCATCCCGGGAAAGGAAATATCAGGCAGCCGAAAGAAAACCCCCATTGGCTCTTGAAGGTCCCGCCTCGTCCTCTAAATGGATGTTCCCTTCAACCCGGTCACGGCCTTCCGGGTCCTGATTGGCTGCAGGGGGCCGGGAACGCAGGAGAAGAACCCTTCGTGAATCGGGAAGGGAACAGGAAGGAAAATGGCGCTGCGGTGGGTTGCTGGGGTTTTGCTGCTGAGCCTGGGGCTGGTGGCCGCGCACACGGGACAGGTGCCCTTACTCGCTTGGTCGAGTCACAGGTATGCGGGACTCCGGAATAGTCTACGCGGGTAATTTAGGTCATGGGGATTAGAATCACGGGGGATCGAAGCCGCCGAAGGAATGGGGTTCGAGGTTGCTTTGCGTGGATAGCCACCCGAGTCTTTTTATTTCGGTTTTGTTCCTCTGGATCGCTCCCTTTATCCACACCTTACGGATATTTTAAACCTTTAAAGTTCCCGGGATGCAAAGCATCCGCGCTGCAAACGCTCGCATTCGTATCCCCCTCTTCAACACTGTCTTGATTTGCTGCAGTTGTATTGTGCACGTGCAATTCTGGGAAACGTGTTGAGATGGTCTCACGACCGCAGATCATTCCGTCCTTCGCTATTCTGGCTCAGAATTGTGAATGAAACGGGGCTCTGACTGTAATTTTGGGTCTCCTCAAAACAAAGGGGGATCACTATATTTCTGGGAACAATAAGAAATCCCCTTTTTGCTATATGGCCCTGGAAGAATATTGTGAAATACAGTAGTCTGTTTGATCTGCAGTGTCCTTCAGATTTTGGAGCTCTTGAGATGTGCTGTGCTAGTATAGGGTGAAAAATAGTTCTAGATGTGCTATCATGTTAAGGGGAAGTGAAGTAATGAATAGCTTAGTTTTGTGGTATTAATAGTTTCTATCAACAAGACTATAACTTTGGCAAAAGTATTGTTTACAACTTATGTCTTAATTCCAGGGTGCCAATGTGACATTTCTGACACTGCATGGGCAAAGTATGAGATTTATAATGGCTTTTTCCCCCAAAGCAATCAATAAGGTTTGATGCTTCAAGGAGGACTTCTCAAGCTTTAGGAATTTTTTTGGCATCTCTGTTACAGTGTGTCAGTGTACCGAAAAAGGATATTCTACCCCTTTAGAAGTTTCCATCAGTTTTTAGGTACAGGAGAAGACCATTATTTCAGACTGGTTTTTCCATTCTGCTTTCCATAATTTTCATTTTGATATATCAGAACCTACATTCCTCATAATTTGCTCTTTTTTAAAAAGACATTGCCCTCATTTGATTATATTTCCCTTTGGGCTACTAGTGCCCGTGCCCTTGCCTTGCCTTGCCTTGGGAGATATAATTGTATTATGACCAATTGCAATGAATAAAGGGACATATTAAAATGCAATGCAAAAACAAAAACAAACCAACCAGGTGATGTGATGGGGTTTCTATTTACTCCTGTACTTTAAAAGTCTTAAATAATATTTTTGAAACTTTGACAAACTTTGGTGCCATTATATTTTAGAAATTCTGTGAGACTATGTTGGCATGAGATTCTCTTCTCCCCTCAAAAGACTTACTTTTTAGAATAAAACCTGGTTGTACATAAAATATATAGTAAAGTATTATTTTGGTCTTTTATCATGGCTGCTAAGCATTCTCACCTTACTGTTGTTGCAACTCAAAGTAAAGGAATTTTCTCAATGAGCAGATACAGAATTGAAGATGGGATTAAGCCAGTTGATGTGCAATACTTGTAGAAACTGAGCAGGTTGCTAAATATGAACCTAAAAGCTCACAGACCCTTTCATTTTTGGCTTGTGAGTGAAATGCTACTTTTCATCATGCATGTTCTATTTGTGTCAGCCTCATTCCCTAAACTAGTGTCATCTGGATATGTTGACCATCAGTGCTTATAACATCCTACCAGTAGGCTGTCTAGGATTTCTTTGGGAGTTGAAGTCCAGTACACAGCAGGCTAGGAAAGACACTGATATTGTAAGAGAAAAATAAAAGAAAAGTATAAAAAATGTGAAAGAAAAGTATAGCTTTTCTCTTTTTGACTTCCTCCCCACCCCTCTGTCTTGTGAGCACAGCTCCTTGTGGCCCCCTTTGGCAGCTCCACATGAAGGTCATGTGGTGACAGAAGCTCAGCTTGCATCCTTACTGGACTTGGCAGTAGACGGCGGCCCTCACAATGTATTGCTGTTGCTTCAGGAGAAAGTAAGTTATGGTGACAGGCTTCTTCATCTTCATTGTATTTATGACACTTGTTGCCAGTGGTTGCATACTGGCCTGTTCATGTAGACTGCTAATTCCTTCCTATTTTAACCTATACAAGGAGAAAAATCTTTTGGAAGTAACCATTTTACAAGTAGTTAACAATACTATGGTATTTATTTCATTGTCTGTATACTGATTTTGGTTCTTTTGGGATTCAGTGTGTGTGTGGGAAGCTTCCTGTTTCTTGAGAGTGCACATGGAAAAAAAAGGAAGCTTCTTTAGCTTACTCATGTATACTGGGAACCTTGTGATTGTGACATTTGATCACTTCTTCACTTCATTTATCAGGATCTTTGTTGGCCAGTGTTGTAGGGTGGAGTATTTCTCTTCTCCTTTCCATATTAACATGATAAGAAAATAATAATGCAGCTTCTCCCTAAAGTAGAGCAGCAGCTTCTGTTGAAAGTTCCTTTTGCCTGTTTTTCTTTTTATCTGTTCTGTAGGTTTGAACTAAAATCAAGGTGACTTCTTTTCAAAATATAAAATGTTAAAAATTCTGCTCACAAAGCCCTGTTGTTCAGAGAGAGGTTTAAAACGTTTTGTCTTCCCTTACAGCTTAGCATTGAGGATTTCACAGCATATGGTGGAGTATTTGGAAATAAGCCAGATAGCGCCTTCCCCAATCTGGAGGTGAGCAAGAATAATTGAGTGTTATAAATTATGCTGCATCACCTATTTCTCTTACTGTGCATGTATTTGGGTACATCAACATATATCTCTGTATATGTATATGCATAAGTGTATACAGAGAGAGAGAGAGAGAGAGAGAGAGGGAGAGAGAGAGATCTTATTTAAGGTACTGTTTGGAGGAAGGGGAATCCATTGCTGCTGCATGTCAGTTAAACCTTACATTATATCAAATTATATTAATTGTTCCATTTGTGTAGTATCATAAATCTCATAAGTGAGATAAAATCAACTTGAAAATTAACATATATTTGATTGCATTAGCTGGACTCCTTCAGATACAATGCATTTGTTTAATTATTTCAGGATAGAAATTTAACCTTGCATCTGAAGTCTGAGTTGAACTCCCTGAATTGAGTTTTCATTCTGAGAGTTTTCCCATTGGGCCATTGTTTCCAAGAAGTACTAAAAAGAAGACCTTAAAATACAGTCATAGAACTAACATTTCCATTGGGTCCAGTTTCCACAATTTCTTTTCATTTCCCTTCTGGTTTGTACTACAAGCTGGAATGGCTTCTTGTTTCTTAAATATTTCGCAGCTAGAGACTGGAAGCCAGAAAAATAGGTCATTCCACTGTATTAAATAAAATGAAAAAGGAAGAGAAGCCGTTTTGAGGTTTTTTTTAATTTTAAGCAGCAGGATCACTGGTGTGTTTTATTTTAAGTATGTTTGATCAGGATCTCCTGAGAACTGCATTCATATTCTCTCAGTTGTATAGCTTGCAAACTCTCTCAACCTAATGGTGTATGTGAGAAAATGTTAATTGGAGAGAGAGAGAAAACTTTCACTAGCAGTCTTGAATAACTAGGAAGGAAAAGAGATAACATTCAGATTTGATTTAAATTCCAGCTATAGTCTTAAAATCTAATTACATATTCAGCCTAATGAATGAATAAGATCTCATGTCACTTTAAAAGGGGAGATATTCAGACTTAGGCCCAATAAGGGGCTGTTTCCTATCTAGTTCAGTTTTTCTATGTATGAAATTCAAAATCATGTAAAAGTAAATAATTTTCCACGTATGAGTTTGCATAAATAAACTGGAATATACAATGACAAATGAAAGCCTTGTACTTTAACACCAATGCTATTTATTTCAGACTGTAAATTACAAATGGAAGCTTTAAAATATTTCCTTTATCCTTTCTTTTCCTAACCCTAACCCTTGTATGCAACAATAGGCTGTTTATAGACAGTTGGTCATTGAAAATTACTGATGTGATTTCTTGCCAGATCTTGGTAATAAATGAAAAATGGGCTATGGTACCTTTATCGAATTTGGGGAAGGATGCATTTGCCCCCTGACCATTAATCTACATTTAATTCTTAATTCTGAAATTATATATTTTTTCCTAGAACTTATCTATAGTACACATAGTCCTCGAATTATGACTGCGATGGAGCCTGCCCGTAGTCACTTAACCAACTTAATTTTATGACCTTTTATGTAGCAGTCATAAAGGTAGTCATGAAGTGAACCCATTATTTGCTATGATGCAGTTTTGACAAAATCCAGAAATAATTGTCAATTTGGGGCAAAACTGTCATAAAATGTGATCATGTGACCATGTGATGCTTGCAGACGGCCATAAATGTGATCCTGTTGCCCAGTCCCCAAGGTTTGGTCATGTGATCATGGTCCTGACTTTGAATCCATGTTACAGGTCTCATTTTTGGGTCCATTGTAACTTCAAATAGTCACTAAGCCACCAGTTGTAAATCAATGCTGAAATATTAGACTACAGTGCTGAACTTTAAAGTAAATTCTGGCCATGGCTTGGATTGATATGGGGTTAGTAGCTGTTTGAAAAGCAAAGTATTATAACACTAAAAGATGCACAGCGGCAGCTCAAGATAATGAAAAAGTACCCATCTTTTTATTAACAACATAATTTAGGAAACCTTGTTGGGCATAGAACTGACTATTTCATTCCTTCCCATTAGAATGCCTTAAGAACAGCTTCCTCTTCCTTGGTGCTTCCTTCTGTTGACTGGTTTGCAGCTGGTGCTGTGCCTGCCTTTTTGAAGGCCAAACTGGGCGTTTCACCTCTTCATGTGGACCAGAACACCTTGCAGGAGCTGCGACTCAATGCCAGCCTTCCTGCCTTACTGATGGTGCGATTGCCTTATACCACTGGGTAAGTATTCAGTCTTGTGGTCCCTTTTTTTGTTACTGTGATATCCTCCCTCTTGTGCACATGCGCACACAGATATTGCAAGATGCATCCCCAGGGCTGTAGGTGATAAAGGAATGCATTGAAAATCTTTGGGGAAGGCATGAGAGAATAAGATTATCCAGTCCTGGAAGAAAAAAAAAGGAAGGCAGGAGAAAAGAGCTCAAAATAAACCCCAACTTGATGTTGTTTAGTATGAAATTGGAGAGAGCTTTCAGGAGTTTGTTCTTGTCCAATAGAGATTAATTCTAGAATCCCTGCCTTGCCTGTTTCTTGACTTGGTCTATTTCAAAGGGCTGACAACAATCTTGATAAGCTTGTTCAAGTTTTTCTTTGTTCTATCTTATACTAACTCAAGTTTCAATATTTTGAATTTCTTTCTCATCCTTCCCTCTATTTCAGGGCTGTGTAATTTCTTTAATGGCTCTCTCATATCTTTCCCTCCAATCAGTTTTCCAATCCTTTACATGAGCAACAGCTTCCTATTGATCATTACATGTTAACATTCAGATAATCTGGTGCTGTTTCTTACTCTTGTGGATCCAGCTCATAGTATTCATTTCCCCCGAAGTTGACTTCTCTTAACTTTTACTCTGCAGTTTCTATTTCCCCTCTGTGTATCCTATCTTGGTATTTCACTTCTTATACTTTCCCCTTTGCCTTCTTCCTCATATCTATCAGGACACATGCATGTCACATTTCCTTCAGGTTTTTCAGTCGTTCTCCACTGCAGTCAGAACGCTGATCTGGACTCCCTTCTATATGAGGTAGTGAGAAGCAGTGTGGCTCCTGGAAATCTAGGCTAAACTTTCTCTCTCCAACTACAGTATAGAGTATCATTGATAACTATAGGAAGTTACCACTTATCACCACAGTTTATGAACCCAAAATTTATATTGCTAAATGAGACATTTGTTAAGTGAGTTTTGTCCCATTTTACAATTTTTTGCTACATTTGTTAAGTGAATCACTGCAGTTGTTAAATTAGTAACACTATTAAGTGAATCCGGCTTTCCCATTAATTTTGTTTGTCAGAAGGTCACAAAAGATGATCACATGACTCTGGGATACTGCAACCCTCAAATATCAGTCAGTTGTCAAGCATGCAGATGTAAATCACATGACAATGGGGATGCTGCCATGGTCAGAAGTGTGCAAAATGGTCCTAAGTCACTTTTTTCAATGCCATTGTAACTTTAAATGGTCACTAAATGAACTGTTCCAAATCTAGAATAACCTGTAAAATGGAAGAATCTAGATTCACAGAAAGGGAGACTGGAGACTTTTTTTGTTAACAAGCTGTAATCTCTCTCTTCCTCTCTCCTCCCCCCTTTCTTCTCCAGCTCTAGTCTTATGGCCCCAAAGGAAGTTTTGACCAGCAATGGTAAGCAATAGCATGGAAACATTAATCCACTGGGGAAGAATGGCTTCTGATGGCATTTCGGGTGAGCCTGCAAAGCTAACCTGCTTGGAATGTCCTGGTGTGGGATTCTGGTTTTAGGATCAGCTCGGACAGGTGTTCTTAACCTACAGCAATTTTCTTAGTGATCATTTGCTTAGCGATCATTCAAAGTTACAATGGCACTGAAAAAAATGACTTAAGACCAGTCCTCCTGCTTATGACTATAACAGCATCCCCCACAGTACATGATCAAAATTCAGGCGCTTGGCAACCAGCGGGTAATTACAATGGTTGCAGCATCTCAGCGTCATGTGATCTCCATTTGCAATTTCTCAGCTGGCTTCCAGCAAGCAGAGTCAGTGGGGAAGCCAGGTTTGATGAACAAGCATATGATTCACATAACAGCTGCAGTGATTTGCTTACCAACTGTGGCACAACAGATTGTAAAATAGGACAGGACTCCCTTAACAACCATCTTGCTTAGCCACAGAAATACTGGTCCTAAATTATGGTTGTAAGTAAGGACTACCTGTGTTTAGTTTATAGTAGCCAGGTGTGTGGCACTCTTACAGCAGTTTGCTTTTTGACTAGCTTATGCAAAAGACAGTCCCAAAGAAAGTTCTCACTGACAAGGGATAGCAGCAACCTTATGTGAAGCAGGAAGGTAAAGAGAAGGCATGCAGGTTGGGCCAGATTCAGAGAAGGCAAAAAGTGCTCTTTTCTTGGGGCTGTTTATTTATGCCTTCAGATATTTTTTCCCTTCTAATAAAATGTCTTCTTGCAGATGAGATCCTGGGGCAGGTTTTGA
The DNA here is from genome assembly GCA_015471245.1 of Laticauda colubrina. Lineage (NCBI taxonomy): Eukaryota > Metazoa > Chordata > Lepidosauria > Squamata > Elapidae > Laticauda > Laticauda colubrina. The sequence goes on along the minus strand of BLBF01000021.1, from coordinate 25,481,144 downwards.
GCGCTCTTCAGTCAGAGGATATTCCCTACACAGCCATCCTGACTGCTCTGCGGCCTTCCAGGGTAACAGTCCTTCTGTAGTTTCTCTTCTTGCTCTCCTCCCTGGTTCCTGGGAATACATCGGTCTCTGAATCACATTAATTGGCTATGTTTGCGTCTGAGACAGCTTGATAATAACAGGTGCAAGGTTCACTTTATAAATGTTTAAGAAAAGTAAAACATAGTCAGTGATAATTAAATTATACCCAAAGATACGGTGAAATGAGGAGGAAGATAACAAAAAAAGTTTTTAAGACTTTTAAAAAATATTAATTTTTTTGTTAAAAGAACTAGCAATAAGAGAGACTGAGTTAAATTGGATTGTGCCAAAGCAAAATGTCCAGAAAATGGATGCCTGCGTGGATGTCTGGGAGCATTTATTTACCTGTTTACCATCTTTATACTGTTGCCTTTATTATATGCAGTTCAAGCTACATAATGCTCCCTCTTGTTTTCCTCACACTAATAACTCTATGAGGTGGGTTGGACTGAGAGAGTGACTGATTCAAAGTCATCTGTGCTTAAGACTGGATGAAACACGGTCTCCTGTTTCTAGTCTGGCTCTTGCATCGATCTAGTTCTCTGAAGCAACTCTTTCTCAGATATCTGAGAGCTCCACATGACCCCTTTTAATGGTGCTCCAGGACCTGTGCTATAAGGAGTGAGTGTGCCAAGCAACGTCCACTTAAAAATTCATTTAGATTCAGTAGCAGTTAATGAAATATGATTACTCCTTGAATACTTGACAATTTGTTCCTTGACGTTGCTATAAAAATACTTTGATAGTAACTTTTGGAGAGCTAGCATTGGAGAGCAGAGGGAGCTATATCCTTGTCTGCAAACCCAAAGCATAACCTTAAGTCTTTCCTGCCCCATTGCATTCTCTACACCTTTATTTTTTCCTCTCCACTCTCTGATAAAGTGACTTTTGGTGGTTTTTTTTTAAATGTATGGTATTATAATTCTGTTTGTAAACTGTCTTGGTAAACACTGGTTGTATAATACAGCATATGAAGAAGGGAAAATTCCCCTGTAGGTTCTCCGGGATGTTTCTGACATGGCTCCAGAGAAGCTAGGTAGACAGCTACTTCAGACGGAGACAGCATTTGCACCTGTTCGTTACCCACCAACTGGGACCCCAAAGATACTCTTTTGGGCCAGCAATTTATCAGTGACCATCAACAACACACTGTTTGACCTAACCAATTTAACCTTTGGACCTAGTGCTACAGTTGATGTGCAAGAGTCTGTATGGAATTTCAGTGCTTCGGAGTAAGTTGGGGCAAGGGCTGGGAGGATGATGGGGAGGTTATAATGATGGGATAATATGAGCTGTTGAGGAAAGTTTATATAGGTGAGATGGGAAGTTGCTGGCTGCCAGGAATTGGAGGAGCAAGTTGTATGCACTTTTACAAAAAAAAAAAAAAAGGATTCACCTTTGAATCATTCAAGCTGGCATGTCAATCTGTCAACATTTCATGTGATTCTGCTTCTTCTAGTGATGGGTTTGGAGAATACTGAATTATGGCCTTTCTATATCATTATGATTGTTCCATTTTGTTTCACATCAACAACTACCTGCATTTTGCCCCCAGGTTTCTCTCAAATTTTACAGATTGAGTGAGATGTAAACACACATACACCCTATTTGGGGAAAATAATATCTGGGATTTTTCTGTGCCATGCCAAATTCTAAACTGGCATTCAGATAGTCTTCAGTTTATGACTGGTTGTTTAATGATGCAAGTTATAATGGACTTTTAAAAAGCTATTTATGAACCATCCTCAAAGTTGTGACTGCCGCACCTCACCCCATCCCACCCTTTTGCCATCAGAAAATGGCAAAAAATAACATTGTATGTGCTTGATTCACTTAACCACATAGTTTGCTTAATGACCACTTTCATAAAAATAGTTGTAAAATCAAATCTGTTCACATGGTGTCTCAACACAACCACAATGTATGACTGAAATTCCAGGCTCCATTGCGGTCATAATTCAAAAACTATTTTAGAATCATACTTAATATTTGGACAGCATTAGCTAAACATGAAGGTTATATAAGTCTTTACTAAATATGGAAAGGGGATGTATAGTTTGGGGCTGGTTAAATAAATAAATAAAAACTAACTCTGCTTTCTCTCCATAGATTGGCACTGAAATATAAAAACATAAATGGAAAACAGTTAAAAATCAGGTAAAGTTGGCACAGTTTCTGAGATCCTATTCTTAGAGCAGCATATGTTTTACCAGTTGTTACTTGTCTTTTTCAGTCTGGGAGTTAAATCACTAGGTTGTTCTCTATCTACTGCAGAGTTAAAATTTCATTATTTCTTGTGGTACAATTTGCATGGAAGGGCTCAGCTGGGTCTTTTTGTTAATATTCTAAAACAGGAGGCCTTGTTCCTTAGATTTTGTTTGTAGTTTTTCCAGTGTTGCTCCTGAGGTCTCATAGACAAAGAGAGCCTTAAGTTATTCTTACCCAACCTCTGTGACTTCCAAGAAAACTGTGTGGACATCAAGAGTTCAGCTTGGCTGAGACTTTCATCTTTAAAGGCCCTTTTTACTACAGTTGCCAAATGGTGGCATGGTTACCTACCATTTTGAAGGGGCAATATACAGAAACAATATCTTTACTAAACCAAACCTAATACTTTTTTAAAAATGGAGCTTCTATTAAGTATCCTCCCCCCCCCCAAAATGGAGAAAAAGTAGAACATCCTGGTTCAGTCCATATATATATGAGCCGCACTGTCCACTGGAGCCCTTACACACACACACACACATACACACACCGCTCCCCCAAATATTAAGATGCCAGCCTACCTTTTCTCTTTTAGCAGTAGTATTAAGGCTTGATGAACATTTTAAGACATTTTTAGAAACTCCATGTAAAGTGGAAGACAAAATGTTTTAATGAATATAGGATATGTGATATCTATATTAGACTTAGAACCTGCCACTACTAGGCAGTTGTAGTCTAGCTTAATAAAAACTTTGACCCAGAGGATTGCCAGTGGTTATTACTAAGGTTTAAAGAACTATCCAAACAATTTGTACTTATCTCTCTCTCTCTCTCTCTCTCTCTCTCTCTCTCTCTCTCTCTCTCTCTCTCTCTCTCTCTCTCTCTCTCTCTCTCTCTCTCTCTCTCTCTCTCTCTCTCTCTCTCTCTCTCTCTCTCCCCCCCCCCCCCCTCTCTTTTGGTTTTTTGTTTCCCGACAGATTTCTAATGACAAATGCCAGTTATTCCATTTCTAAGCAGAACTGGTTTGTCCTCCACACTGTGGAACTGGTCAGACCTGGAGACCCACCTGCTGTCTTTAATGTTACCCAAATCACAGCCCCTACGAACTATTCCTTCAGCTGTGCTTGTGTCAGCAGTGAACCATCTTTGGGGGGCATGTTGTTCCCTGCCAAAAATGCCACCCAGTGGGATCTAACTATCATGAGATTTCAGGTACTCTGAGTGGGGAGAATACATCCTAGTTAGTTGGCTTGAAAGGGTGACAGAAAACCAGGGTTGGGATTCAAATTATTTAACAACTGGTTCTGTGGGCATGGCTTAGTTGGTGAGCATGGCTTGGTGATCATGTGACTGGTGGAAGTGGCTTGGTGCTCATGTTATTGGGTGGCCGTGGCCAATTCAGTATCACTCACATCAAGGCACGCATCTCCTCACCTGGCCTCTCATGACTGTGGGCATGCTGCAACAGTCGTAAGTGTGAAAAATGGTCAGGTCACTTTTTTCAGTGCCTTTTTCAGTGCCATTGTAAATTTGAATGGTCACTTCACACAAGCAAATTACCAGCAAAGGAGGGGAAAAAATCTTCAGAGAAGTTTCAGAGATAGGAAGTCTAGTCCTGCCAAGAATGTAATAAGGGTTAATGGAGAGGCAGTTTCTGTAAGCAACACCAGAATGTTTCCTTCCTGCCCTCCTTATAGGATTAGGCCAATTTCTTCCAACAACCTGTTCTAGAGAATAGGTGTGAACTGGTAGAATCCCATCCTGCAGAAAACCCTCAGTCTTTTGTAAAGCCAAGCTGTCCCACCTTTCCAGAAATGTCTCATTTTATGCTTGTATCAATGGACCACCTTTCTAATAAATTATTCTGGTATTTGTAAGGCTTTGGTTGCTTTCTGATTGGCAGCCAGGGATCAAGGTCAATCTCCCACATCCTCTGACTTCTGATAAGACTCTGTAAATGGCACTGGACTAGAGCTGTTTCTATATACTGTAGTAATGGAATTTGTTAAGATCCTGTTGGGAATACAACGAGGTGTAAGGAGATTTAAACCAGCCTGCAACACTAATGCAATCTTCTCTGTCCTTTCAGATCCAAAGCTACCAACTGATAAATGAAACATTTTCTGATGCTAGTGACTGTGCTGGTTTCTTTTCTCCTGGAATATGGATGGGTTTGCTCACTTCATTCCTTCTTGTTGCTATTTTCACCTATGGCCTCCACATGATCATGAGCCTCAAGACTATGGACCGATTTGATGATCCTAAGGGGCCTACCATCTCTGTGCCCCAGACAGAATAGTGGTCGGTTCACATGAATCTAATTTTATTGACAAAAGTGACCAGCTTGTGTATACCATTATTCTACCTATCCCATCAGTCATCATCCCAATCCCTAACATGATGTATTAAATTTTTCTTGGTCCTGGACCTTTACCTTGTATAGCTGCTCCCTGACTCAAAATTCCTCTTATTCTTTTCCCCTCAATTTAATATTCCTGGAGACAAGCTGTAAGTAGAGATATTGTTTCCGTACTGGATAGAGATGGACATCCTGTGTTTTGCATACTGCTGAGAATATCTACACTGAAGTTTGCTGAAGCTTTATATCCTCAGAGAAAACAACCATTCCCTTTACATTTCTAGTGGACAGAAATTACCTTGCAATGTAAAGTGGTGTACATTTTCTTATTTTTGTTGAATGTTTTTTTTTCCCTTGCCTTATCGAGATCCCTATTTGCACCCACACTGCTGTATTTCAAATAGTTTTCTCCCCATGGTCTATTTATTTGTGGTTCTTGTGATTAGTTCTGTTTATGATAACTCAAGTATTTGGGACTTCGTGCTGCTTGTGATCAGGTTGGGTGGGATTTCCCTCCCATGACCCATTTGCTGTTCCAGCAATTTGAAAGATGCAAATAAAGGAGAGTGTTGAATCTGTGTAGTGTGCATGTTAAAACACCTTAAATTTTAGTTGGATTTATGGAAAATATATTATCTTCTTTACTCCCAGTATCTGTTGTAAATGCACTTATGAATGCTATTGTCTTTATTCTGACATACTGTTTTTTAGGTAAGTCTTAAGGCAGGAGATAGCAACTTAGAGTCTTGGATTAATTTTAATAGCCCTCTGCTAAAAATCAGTTTTTACAATTGGTTAATTCACAATAAAGATCAATCTCTACCTTAGCAGACTGTGGTATGATATCAATCATATCAATTTATTACACTCATTGGCCAGTGACTAATAGAACTTCATTATAGAAATGTAAAATTAAAATCAAGAAAAGATTAAAGGATATGTAAACGGAATCAAAGGTATAACTACAATCTTTAAAATAAAAGTAAAATGATATGTTGTTGGTCAAATAAATTTAACTAATATTAACTTGGTTAAACAGATTTAACTTTTCAAAACTAAATTGAGGGCCTAATAAATACTAATATGCTAAAAAAGATCTATAAATCAATTTTACGAAAAACAATTGAACATCCATAGTTTTCAAATGATTTTATTTGGTTTTAATAAAAAGCTGCAATAAGTCTAAATTGATAGAGTTGACAACAGTTTGCAAGAGTATCAGTAATTATGACAGGAGTTAAAAGGACCTTCATTGTGTTTGCCCATACCCAGTCCCCTAACGAACTGTTGACAAATTTTTATTGCTGCAACACAAAATCTATCAGTGTTCTGATAACTAGTTTCTTTTCTGATAGAAGAAAATCAATGAGAAAGCTTTAATTTTGATCTGTAAAAATGTCTATAAAGGAAGAGTAAAAATTAGTTCACTGTCCTGGTAATAGGGGCATGTAGGCTGTGAAAAAAAAGAGTTCATGTATGACATCAGTTTCATACAGTCCTGACATTTATCATTGCTTCCAGCTCTTGCTATTGACATAGATATAGCACCTGAAATGTACTTCAACAACAACAAAGGCAGTTCATTACATGTATTGTGGTACTGGAAACAAATATCTGTTTTTCCTTTCCCAGCTGTAGCTGCTTTGAGAAGCCATTTCATTTGAAAAAATGTTTCACTGTTGTAAAAAACTTCCTGAAACATGTTGCAAGTAAATTACACTTAACAATGCATGAATAATTTCAAAGTATCCTAATTAGTTTTAGCACAATTAAAACACATTGTTAAACATTTAGTACAGTTCTGTGTAGCCAGTCCATCAGTGATACTTAGTGACATCTTTCTTTGTAAATGCCAGGACGTAGAACTATAACTATATTGGGAACTATCATTTCATATTAAATGGGAAAAGTTGGTTTCTTAAATCCTGTTTATATAAAAATGGATGGAGGATTGCTGGAATCCTGTCATTTTAAAGATTCCATAAGTCAATACAACTGTAATCAATGGTAGCTTGGCCTAATTTTAAAAAAGTTTTGGGGAATGCTATCAATTTAAAACTCAGGCAAGAATGACAGATAATACTAGTAGCCGAGGAAGGTTGGCCGGACGTATCTTTGGAATAAGAACTTTTCATGTTCCATCTTTAATATCTTTAATAATAATTTAATCGGAAAAAATTCCCCATTCCTGAATTTCAGTAACAAATAAAATGTGTGCAGTTATTGTTATTACTAAGAAAGTAAGGGAACCGAGATAAAGGAATTTAATTTCATTTTAATGAGTATTTCCTAGGGAATTAATGTGCAAAAATAGTCCCTTATGTTCAAGAAAATTAAACAGAAGGAATCACAATACTTGAAGCTTATTGTGGGTTTCAATTCCTCTTGTAATCAATCATACAAAGTTATATAAGTGCTGTTTTGTACTATCGTTCTCATGGGAGAAGTGGGGAGCCTTTGAATTCAATGCTTTCTACCTCTAGTTGCTGAAAAAAATAGAGGGAAGTGACATTTTCTTGCATTTTCATGAATAGTGCCATGAGCAAGAGAGGAAATGGCTGCATCTGTTTTTAACACTGCAAAGCTAGTCAACTCTAAATGCTAATACAGCATTTCTTGGCCTCAGCAATTGAAGTGCAGATCAACTCCCAGAATTCTGAGAGTTTAAAAAGTCCATGCAATCAATCATTTTGTCTAATTTTTACCTAGTGAGAGCATTGTCAGGAATGCCATTAGAACTGATGGGACCCCTTGTATAAAATGCCTTTCTCCTTACCTCTTGGTGTTTGCTTACTTACTAGGCCCTTGGACTTTCTTTAGGCTGTACACAATAGTCCTGGGCCTGGCCTCCAGAAGCCAGCAGTGATGCTGAAGACAGAGCACTATCCTCAGCAGTAACTCTGGGCTTCCTTGTAGAGATTTCTTTTACATAGTCTTGGTTGGAGAAATCAAGGGCCTGAACCTTTTCTTTCTGAACCCAAAATGTATGCTATCTTTAGAAGTTGCTAAAGATCCTGTTGGAGGCTGATTGGAAACATTCTGTTTATTGGTGAACAGAACCAATACACACACCCAGCAAGAGAGCCACAAAATGGAGTTGAGAGTAGGGTGGGGTTTTATACCTTTTTCATTTCCATGGTGTCATATAGGGGTCATGGCTGGGAGGCAAAAGGGGAAATGCAAATCCTAAGTGTTTGTCTGAGCTTATCTTGTCTTGCCTAATTGCTTATCTGGAGTTTCCGTCTGACCCAGTCTTTCTGAATGATTACCAAATCTGCATTTTTGAAAGCTGGCCTCCTCAGTTTCTGCTTGATGCTGGTTTCTGCCTCAAAAGTTTTCCCTCCATTTCTCCTTTAGGGGAAAATATCCTGTCCTGCTTTTTTAATATTCCCCCAAACATTTATTTCTCTAGGAGGCTGGGTGAATGCTGACTTTCTACAATCCAAAATGAGATGACTCGGTCTCTCCCTCGCCCAAGTCAGAGTACATATGTTGTCTGACTACATATTTGCAATCGAGAAAAATATATATATATATATATATATGCACCGCTGTCTGAAACCCTTTCCCATAGCCGATTGCAGCATTCACACCCTTAAGATGAATCCAGTCAATGGGGGCTTCCTCGGTAGCACAAAGCTTGCGGTCCCCACATTGCTCAGTCGATCCAAAGCCATGTCCGGCGAGGAGCGGGAACGCAAGCCGGAGCGTGCAGAGCACCCGCGTAACTGACGGAAATATTACCCAGTATACGAAGCGGCCTGAACCGCAGTCCCCGACGCTATGAACATACAACTAGCGTGGATCCGGGTACCGCCCTTCCCCCTCCGCACCGCGGATCTCTTTTCCTTGGCGGAATTATCTTGGAAGTCGCTGCCATCAGCAAAGCTTTTAAGATGTTTCTGACAAGAGTTTAGAGGGCGGGAAAGAAAGGAGTTACGCCTGGGGGAGGGGAATTATTTTTCTCCTTTATTGAGGATTATGAATCCATTTATTTCCAGCATCGGATCGGTGGTGCCACCATCCGTTGCCATGACGACACGAGGGGCAAGGGCCCCGCGATTGACAATCCCCTCCCTTCCCCACCCAAACGAACAGCCCCGGAAAAGCGGCTCCGGGACTTCTTTTTTTCTTCTTTCAAAGCGTAGGCATTAATCTAGGAAAGGGAGCGAACACCCACCCAGCCCGCGCATCTCTCGCGCCCCGCCTCCCTTTGGCGTCCACGGCATATTACAGGCAAAGCGAAGTTCGCCGGGGCGGTTCCCCGCGGCGGAGAGATTATTGAACGGGACTCGTTTCCAGCGGAGGGATCCAGGCGGGCGACGAGTGCCGCGCGACCCATCTTGGCTCCTCTCGGGGAGGAGGAGGAGGAGGAGGGGGGGGAGGCGGCTCTGTAGCCGGCACCATGGACGAGGCCTACGACGTGATCGTGCTGGGCACCGGTTTGATCGTGAGTCCTTCGGAGCCGCTTACCTTGCGCCTCTTCCTCTTTCCTCATCCCGGCATTTCCCACCCCTTGCTTCCCTCCGTGCAATTTTGCATCCCGTTCCCTCCGGCTCCTGCATCCTTGTCGGTCATCGGCAGCCCTGCCAGGTTGTCGGGTGGGGTTGTAATCCTTGCATTGCCCTTATTAAGCAATAGCTCGGCTTTTCCGAAAGCTTCCCCCCCCCCCCCCCCCGATGGTTTCTTAAGGATTGCAGCAGTGCTTTCCTAAATCCAGTACTCGGCGGCGCCGCCGCCACACACGCGCACACACTATCACGCGCGCAGATGATGCGGGGAGTGGGGGCTATTGTGCGGGTCTCCTTGCAGCCGCTGCACCTTCCTCTGCCCTTTTTCCTCAGTGCATCTAACACCAGTACTCTTTCTGAATTGCAGTTGTTTTGTCCAGCCCTACCTTTCGTCCCGTTCTCTACTCCACAGTGGATGGTGTTTTTGGCCCCATTGCAGCTCCTCGAAAGCGGAAAAACGATAGGCACCAACTGCATGGATCCTTCATTTGTTTACTTAAATCCTTACGCATATTCTTCTTATTTCGTTTACCAAGTCATCAGCTAGGATCTCTAATTGCATCTTTAATATAGGCATTAAGTTAAGGGACCTGTTTATGTTGATTTTGTAAAAAGCTTCTCTTGCAGAATTATGTGATTATCTGGTCCATATATATCTCCAATAAAAGAAGAAGCAGGGACAGTATCAACGTGATTTCCAAGCTTTCTTTTGCCATTTCTGGTGGATCTGTTTCACTTCCTGATCCTGCATCTTATACCAATGGGAACAGGGATCCTGTCTCCCATCAATGCCCAAGATTGAAGGTTCTGCAGTGCAGGATTATGTGCATTTCAGGAGATGTGGGTTTATCACATTGAAACTCAAAACAATGCATCCTCCATGTACAATTTATTTAATATTGAGCTATCTATATGTTTTTTCTGCACTCTGACTTTTGAAAATGCTACTGTAAATGCTTTTTCTATTGAGTTTAATTAGCAGCCCCCCTTCAAATTTTTGACATATAGTACAGACATACAGAAATGGTTTCTTTTCCTACTATGTTTATTATATCAGTAATCCCCCCTTTTCTCTCTTTTCTTATAAGACTATTACTATTCTCATTACATCGTTGGACCTTTTTTCTGTAACCTGAATGCTTTGAATTGTCTGTATTGATAGAACCAAATCAGTTACGGTCCTTTCGTAAGACCAGACAAAATTGGATATTTTTTTCTTTGAAACTCAGCATTGGACAGTTTTTCCTGCCTTCTACATTTGCTTTGTTTCATTTGAAAAAATGTGCATGTGTGGTAACACGAAAGTGTTGTATGACTGTTCTGCAGTCTTAAACGATTTTGTGTTCTCTCTGTTCCTTTTGCCAAAATACGAAATAGATACAGCCCTTATAAATATAATATTTTGTTATACACAGCCCTTATTCTGGTTCTATCATTCTTGTCATTCCAGTTGCTGGAATAAAAGCACCATCTGTCCTAATCATGCAATGGATTCCATGTATTTGTAATGGGTGGTGGTGGTAGGTTGATTCATTGCACTCCTTTCTCAGTCTCCTACCTTTTCCTTTAATGAGCATTTACCTTTAATCTTAATTTCCTGGAACATAGGAAAATATGGTCTTTTATTGAGTCAAAGCATTGGTTAAGAATTGTTTGCATTAATAGCAAAGTTTCTCCAGAACTTCAGATAATTAGGAATCTTTCCTAACTCAACTTGGAGATGCCAAGGATTGAATTTGTGACACTTCACATTTAGAGTGAGTAATCTGTCACAAAGCAATGGCCCTTCATAAGAGAATTTACCTATTCCTGTATTGTAGAGCAACAACAGAAAAGTTCTTTCACAGAGAAAAGACTGAATCTTCCTTTGATTTTTGTATTTATACTTCCTACAGATTTTCATTCCCTAAATCAGTGACCCACTGATGACACCAAATTGATATAAGTGTTTGTACCAAGATTACTCTGCATTGTCCCACTTCAGTGCGTTGTTATAAGTAAATTTTTCAGAAGAATCCTTAATAAATGTTAGTTCAAAGATTTAATCTCCAATTTCCCTGATACATTCCTAGTTGTGCATTCGAAGTACAATTTATTATTGCAAGGAAATACGATCAATATACTACTAAAACTCTTGTGTCTTTAACCTTTAGCTGGGCAAAACAATGCATCATAGGGCAAAACTTTTCAACCAAGGTACCTTAAATGGACTATCTTACAAAATATCCAGAATCCTCATGACATTGACATTTAGCAAATTTTAAAAAATCATTTTACGACATAAAAATATAAAACATTTTGTGACATAGTAAAAATGTCATAAACCTTTCCTGTGGTCAACTCTTGATGTTTTACTGTGCTATACAATTCAGTGTAGGCTACTTTCAAGGCAGATACATCTCTGAATATATCTCTCTGACTTTTGAAGAACTTTTCAAGTACTTTAGAAGCTCTGACATTTTTCAAGGCATTGAGGAATCTGGTAAGGAAATACCTTTGAACCAATGACCCAGCAATGATGAGGAAGGCATAAATGCAGAAGCTTCTTGGATAACGTGAGACATCACTTATGAGAAGTGATATAGTTCCCATACATGCCTTCAGTAATGTCTATACCATTTATAATTGGTGTTTAGAAAGTTACATATGATCGCAACATTAGGAATGGTGTGTATTGCTGAATCCCTTTTACTCTGGTCCAGAAGTAAATTTAGACAGTTTAAATAATGAGTGATGAACAAATCATGTAGAAATGTAATTTGGTATGTGTACATCACACATTTATAGACTTGGTGGAACTTATGTGTAAATATCAGAATATTATTGGAATGATAAGGAATGATGAAGTCTATCAAGACGATGGATTACTGATAACTTAAGACCAAGCTCAGATTTTCACAACACAGAATCCTTTTGGAGCTTTTTTTGTTTACAGTCATGCACATTCATCCATTCATCTTTAGCTTATCTTTAAGATTTGCCTTAAATCTCTACCCTGCTAAACTGTATACTGACTGACCAAAGAACATCACTCTATTTGATTCCAGGTCAAGACCAGGAAGCACCATGTCTGTTTTGCTTCAATTACCTATAAATAAAATTCCAACACATGTCTTTGTCCACACATCCTGGATGGGGAAGCTCCTTATCAGTATCTCAGACCTTGATACCAGTTTCTGTTATAGGTCAGCCATTCTTTCTGTACACACACACACCCCTGCACATGTGCACACTGGTACATACGCATATATACTTAGAGAAATTCTATGAAATAAATTGGGATGGTCATGAGAACAGAATTGTCGCTCAAGTGCGCTCATGAAATGCTTATTTATGCATTAATGTTTCACTTTGGGGATTCTGTTGTGGAACGTACCATGCAGTAGAAGCACATTTGAATTTATTCTGGAGAACGCATAATGCTACTCACTTTCTATCTTAGGAATGTATCCTTTCGGGTATCATGTCTGTGAATGGCAAGAAGGTGCTGCATATGGACCGGAATCCATATTATGGGGGTGAGAGCTCATCAATTACTCCCCTGGAAGAGGTGAGGATCCAGTTTCTGCATGTACATACAGGTAGTCCTCAACTTATAACCACATTTGGGACCAGAACTATTGCTAAGTGACACAGTCATTAAAATTTATGCCCAATTTATGACTTTTTTGCTGCAGACATTAAGCAAATTATATGGCCATTAAGTGAATTCAGCTTTATTAACAGAATCCTTCTAGAAAGGTATCAAATGGCAATCACATGACCCCCCAGGACTTTGAAATACATGCTAATTGCCAAGCAGCTGAATTTTGATCACATATCTGCAAGGATGCTGCAATATTTGTATGTGTGAGGATCAATTATAAGTCACTTTTTTTAATCCCTTTGTAATTTCAAATGATTGCTAAATAAATGTCATAAGTTGAGAACTACCTGTATTTGTATTAAAAGTCAGTTGAACACAGAATATGCAAACTGCACATCACTGTTACTAGATTATTTTCAGTAGACAGGGTACTGAATGCATGCAAGAGGACCGGAACTTCCTAAAAAAAAATCAGTTATTTTCCTTGTATCTTTTTTATTCCTGCTTAGATGTCCTAAGCATATCCAAAGTTTTTCACAATCTATCTTCTTAGTTCTATGTTGGAAAATAAAAGGAAATTACATTGTCCATTTTCTGTGATGTGATCTAGATGCTACAGCAAAAAAGTTTGAATGCCACACGTGGTCTAGGATTTGTTCCTTCTTTGTAGGCTGTGCTTGGACAACACATTGAACCACAGCAGTTAAACATCTTGCAGTTCTGTTTGCACAAAATTTGGCACTTGAATAATACAATGTAGCTTAGCACAAACTTACTGGATTAATGTATGGTTCATTATATTGCAGGAAGCCAGGTAATTCAGGTAATGGAATGGTATCAATGAACGTTCCTATAATGTTTAGAAATTTCCAAACAATTACTTTCAATAGCTGGTGTGCATCGAAATGTAAATGCAATGGGTACCCTCACCCACCTACAAGTAGTAGTTATAAGCCCCTGGTTGCAAAGTTATGAAAGTAATCTAGTTTTTAAAAACCCTATGCATTTCTCCTTCCCCATAGTAATAATGTTATTTACTTAAGCTTCTCCCCCCCAAATCATATGCCAGTTTACAGCACAAAAAGGTGAAATTTATCTTTGTGTGTGCCAGTTTTCCTTCTAAAATGGTATATGTAGGGAGTGGTATTTTTGCATTAAGAAACTTGGAAAGTAACGGGTCACAATAAAATAAGTTTGGGGTAATGAGGCTCTAATTTCTATCATGGAATCTCCTGTTAGAGAATTGACAAACCTTTTTTCTGTTCTGCTCCAAAAGAAGTCACAAGCAGTCTGTGGTGAATAAAACTGAGCTACAGCTCCTTTCTATATTTTGATGGCATTGATATACAGTGGTACCTTGATACTCAATTGCTTTGAAATTCATTTAGTTTCATACGTATATGCATTTTGACTCGAAAATTTTGTAAAATTTTCCAGTGCTCATCGTTTGGTAGTCAGTGCACCAACTAAAACTTTGTGTCAACTGCCTTGTGATTTGCTACATGATTCCTTATGGGAAAAAATGTGTATGGTACTCATTGCACCTACCATAATAAATGAATGAGGTACTACTGTATTGTGTTATGCTAGTATTTTTTTTCTTCCATTAAATCGTGTTCAATTCTCGGAATCTGCTTGGACAAGTCCCTGAAGTTTTCAAGACAAGGTTATTCAGAAATGGTTTGCCAATGTTTCCCTACCGGAGGTAAGAGGGCCAAGGATACCTAGGTAGCTTTATGCCTAAGGCAAGACTAAAACTCTGTCTCCCAATTTTTAGCTTTGATGCCTTGACCACTATAAAAGCTTGCTCTCTTATGCTAGTAGAGCAAGTTCTAATGGAAATGTCTCTTGTAAGTACAATATTTTGAAGCTTATTTTGTCCTTTCCACAATTGCCAGCTTTACAAACGCTTCGAAATTACAGAAGGGCCGTCTGAATGCATGGGCCGTGGCAGGGACTGGAATGTTGATCTTATCCCCAAATTCCTCATGGCCAATGGTAAGTCCCATTTTGTTTAGATGTTTTGGTCACCTAGCCAGAGATACGGTATATTTTCCTTGTAGATGAATAAGAATGAAGGAATAAAGGACATTAATACGAGAGAATCCACATTATTTTAAGTCACTGGGAATATATGCTGCTGAAGCATTGGGACATGTACTGTATGCTGCTGAAGAATGCCAGGACTTTTGGCATTTTGTTGGATTCACACAAATGAAAATGTGCATACTCAGCTTCGCAGCCCTTGGAGCTTTGTCCTTTATACTCATAGCTCAACTCATTTTCCATGTGCACCTCCAAGTTTTTTATTTCTTCATTTGCAATTTCTTTGCATTCACTGAGTGGTACTTATTTATTATAAATTATTTGAGTTCTGCCTATTTCTACAATCTCCTGCATGCAGTGTGGGAGCTCTAATGGAGGCAGGGGTAAGAGTTTCAGAAACTTCTTTTCTCATTTTCCATATAGGCCAGCTTGTGAAGATGTTGCTGTATACAGAGGTGACACGCTACCTTGATTTCAAAGTGGTGGAGGGCAGTTTTGTCTACAAGGCAGGAAAGATTTACAAAGTGCCATCGACAGAGTCAGAAGCACTAGCTTCCAGTAAGTGAAGCTAGTTTCATAAATGCTAAATCTGGTGTGTTTGAAATGGTAGGAAACTTCAGTTGTGTGTTTATTAGCATTCATCATTTTAAGAGGTATATTCTATTTTATGCATTCTGTTTTACAATTTATTAATAGACCTACATTGTTTTAAAAGATAAAGCAGCTGCCAAAGTACTATCAGATTTATTCTGAAATGGTTCCAACCAGTACAGTACCGTATATACTCGCATATAAGCCAATCTCACATATAAGCCGACCCCTAAAAAACTGCCCCAAAATGAGGAATTTTGCAAAAACTCACATATAGAGGGAAAAATACAGAGGGAAAAGTCGGCAGGGCAAAAGTTGCAGCTCATCGTCCATCCAGGGAGAAAGGCTACAAAGGTCCAGGCGAGGGCTGCAAAGGTCCAGGCGAGGGCTGCAAAGGTCCAGGCGAGGGCTGCAGCAGCGACTTAGCGTGGCGACTTGCTCCAGCGACTTGCTGGAGCAGCGACTTAGCGTAGCGGCTTCACACGATGAGAGCCTTGGCTCTCATCGCGCGAAGCCGCCACGCTAAGTCACTACTCCAGCAAGTCTCTGGAGCAAGTCGCTGTGCTAAGACGCTGCTGCAGCCCTCGCCTGGACCTTTGCAGCCCTCGCCTGGACCTTTGCAGCAACTTAGCTGATGAGAGCCAAGACTCTCATCGCGCGAAGCCGCCACGCTAAGTCGCTGCTCCAGCAAATCAGATTTATGCGCGTATAAGCCGACCCCCAAATTTGGGGGGGGAAAAAAAGCGTTCTAAAGTCGGCTTATATGCGAGTATATACGGTAAATATGGCATCAGCAAAATTCTAGAGAGATATAGATAACCAAAGCATACCTTTTTCTCTTGAATAAGTTTTTTTTAATTGAATCTGCAAAAGGTTAGTTGTGGAGAAATAGGTGGTCTCTACCCATTTTCTTTCTTTGTTCCCAAATCAGTGGAATGAACATACCTGCTTGGAAGGTAAAATCTATAACTATATTTTATATGAGGAATTATTAGTCCAAATGTTAGAGCTAACAGGTTGTAAGGAAGCATGGTTATAACTGAGTTTTGCCACACAGCTTTCTCTACAGGTGATACTTGGATCTTTTTAATAATGTTTTTACAATCCCTTGCAGCATAAATTTTGCAGATTTATATATTTATATGGGCCATAATTGCCTTCCTGACTATAAATCCTTTTGCCATATTTCAAGTGTTGAGATTGTGGAGTTCTGATGCTACTCTTCATATGTGTACAGATTTAAAACATGGTTTTGATATTCCATAATCCACCTTCAAGATTGAAGGAGGAAGAGAGGCTTTCTGTCTTCCTTTGAAGATGGTGTATTTGCATAATAACTATAACTTTGTTGTGTGTATCTTACAATTTATATTAATTATTTTATTTAGTATCCTGATATGATTTATGTTGATTGCTTATTTACTATCCTATGGCTATCACTGAGTGATAGTCTAATCTAAATCTAATGATTTATGGTGATTTTATTATTATAATCATGATTTATCACTTGTTGCTTTCCTTGTGTGTCCAATCACGCTTCGCCAATGAAGAATTCTGTTCTGTTCCTGTTCTACTCTACTCTGTTCACTAGTCAGAGCAAATTCTAGGGCTGTAAAAGTTCTATTTAGCTCTTTAACCTGCTATGGACCATCCCTCCTCTAACCGTCATTCTTTCACAGATCTCATGGGCATGTTTGAGAAACGACGCTTCCGCAAGTTCTTGGTGTTTGTGGCAAACTTTGATGAGAATGATTCAAAGACCTTGGAGGGAGTGGATCCTCACGTCACTACCATGCGCGAAGTCTACCGACGCTTTGACCTTGGTCAGGATGTCATTGATTTCACAGGACATGCACTGGCTCTCTACCGCACCGATGAGTGAGTGATTGACCATAGCTTGCCTTTTTGCAATTTGTGAACTATCTTCATGCCTCTTTATTTCTGATCATACACTGCACTAATTATGGTCCCACACTTCTTCTAGTAAACATTTCTTCGGGGAATGGCTGGGTCAGCTGAAAGTAAACTAGGGGTTCACTTCAGGCTTTTCAGGAGAGAGTTTATAGAAAAGTCCTCCAAAATTCTTTTTTTCTCTTTCTTTCAGTTTCTTTAATCATTAATGTCTGAGAAGTTCCCAGTATTTCTTTGTTTATTAAATTTTTATGCCACCCATCTCATGGATACCAGGTGATTAAAATATGCCAGGTAATATAAATACAGCATCAATACAATAACCATTAACACATCAGTGTGTAAAGCAGTCCATAACCACTGGGAACTCATGATTTTCCTATAATAACACACTTCACACTTTCCTCAGGAAGCCCCTTATTTCCCCCTTTCTTTGGGAAGGAATGACATTGTGTGCTCTCTCTTTTCAGTTATTTGGATCAACCTTGCTTGGAAACCATCAATCGCATAAAACTGTACAGTGAATCCCTGGCCCGCTATGGGAAGAGCCCCTATCTCTACCCACTGTATGGCCTGGGTGAGCTTCCCCAGGGCTTTGCCAGGTACGGTCTGCCTCACAGATAGTCAACAATATGAAGCAGCGTTTGCTTCTGATTTTATTCTTGGACTAGAAGGTAAATGCCTGTGGAGATTATCAATCATCCAGGCTATGTTTGTCCCAAGAGTGCTTTTCCAACAGGCAACTGTACTTTCTTGGTTACGCTTGTTGGAAAAGCACCCTTGGGAGTAGAAGATCTGATACATTAAAAAGAAAAAGGCATTTTATATCAATATTTTTCTAGCCTGGCGCTCTCAAAATATATTTGGATTTCAGTACCTTGAATTCTCAGTGAGCTTAGCTTTACTGTTCCTATATACTTGAAAGATTCGAGAAAGTTGATTTAATTTTACATGAGGAGGAGAAGCTAAATTCTGCCGAAAAAAGCAATAAAGTTCCATAGTATGATATTTAAGATAAATGACACAGAGAAAATAATTCTTGCAGGTCTTTGGCACAGCCCAACTATATAGTTACAGCTATTTGGCAAAATGTGCCTTTGGGGGCAGGGGTGGTGGACGTTAATGGTCTGGCCAGTGCCCTTTACCATTCATTCACTTCATACCACCAGGCTCAGCGCTATCTATGGTGGCACCTACATGCTCAACAAACCAGTGGATGAGATTGTCATGGAAGGTGGCAAGGTCATTGGAGTCAAATCGGAAGGAGAGGTGAGTTTGGTTAAGGTCCATAAAGTTGCTGCTAAGGTTGATTATATAGGGAAGACTGTTCCTGAAATAGAATGTCTTTGAAAATTAGTCTTATGATATAACTTACCATATTTCTTGTACTATAAGATGCATTCCCCCCCCCCAAGTGGGTGGAAATGTCTGTGCGTCTTATAGAGTGAATATTGCCAAAGCGCCATCGCCCCCCACCCTTTGGCCTCTGCCTCCCAACAATTTACAATTTTTGCTGCCTCCTTGCAGCAAACAGCCTGGTCAGCTTCAGCGCAGCCTGATTTAGCATGAGCAGCTGATTGGCAGTTGGATTGGCCTTCCTGAATACCACCAATCAGCTATTCCAGGCTGCGGGGATCTCCATCACTTCTGTGCACCACATTTTCAGCCTCCGTACAACCCGTTTTCAGCCTTTTGGAATGGGCCAAAAACAGGATGTGTGGAGTCCAAAAATGGGGCACACCGAGGCAGTGATTGGCATCGGCGATAGGCGTAACCTTCAAGGATGGGCGGCAGCAATCCCCACAGCCTGGAACAGCTGATCGGTGGTATTCTGGGAGGCCAATCCACCAGTCAGCTGCTGGGCTGACTGAAGCTGTTTGCTGCAAGGAGGCAAATTGCTGGGTGGCAAAGGCAGATTTTTTTTCTTTTTCTCCCCAAAAGCTAGGTACATCTTATGGTCTGGAGCAAGGCTCTCACCTTTTCGACCTTGGGGACCACCAAACACATAATTTTAAATCACAAGGACCACATTTGAATTTTTTTAAAAATATATTTAATATATTTTTTTATTTTTTACATTAAATATGAATTTAATATTAAAAATATTTATTTTATACACACACACACACACACACACACACACAAATGCTTATAACAAAATTGTGAATGCTGAAACAACTGTGGGACAGAGTGAAGGGAAAGGAGGGGCCTCTCATCCTTTGGGGGGGGGGAAGAGGGAGGATGTAAGAAGCTACGTGATGCCTCGAGGCTGGGAAGATCTGGATGGGGAGGAATCTGCTCCCCCTCAAACAGAAGAAAAGTAGAGCCATCTCATATCTCCCTAAGTCAGAGGAAACCTCTCCCTCTTTTGCCAGGTGTGCCTGCCTGGAGTTAGTTAGGGGAGGGAAGGAGGGCCGGGCTGGAAACACTGACAGGCTCCTAATAACCAGGCAACCCCCCCCCCCTTCAGCCTCCACATAAGAAGAGGACTCCCCAAGACTAAGCTCCAGGTTTCTCCTGTTGCTTCCAAGCAGAGAAGGATCCCTCCCTGTCTGGAGGCTGAAAGGGGGGCAGGGTTGAGTCCAGAAAAGCTGGAGCTCTTGCCTGCACAAACTGGCTGGTTATTAGGAGCCCGTCTTCCTCGGTGCTTTTTTGGTCTGGGCATTTGGTCTCTCCCCACCACCCCATGCCAAAGGAAAGCCAGCTGGGCTTCTCCTTCCTTTCCCCCCCACTCAATCTTACTTCGGGACAGGAGAGCGCGCTGGAAATGTGTGTTGGCTTTTCCAACACGCCTTTCTCTGGAGCTCGCTCGCAATTCTTCACATTCCTCCAAGCCTGGCTTGCTGAAACGCAAGAGCAGCCCTGATGTCTCTGCTGCATGCCCTCACCCCACCCCGCCCACCCCTCCCAGGAAAAGAAAGAAAGCATAACAGCTCTCACTGGGATGAAAGAGCAGAGATCGGAAGGCACAGGCAACAGAAAGCAACAGTTTCCATCTTCTCTTGCCTGTGCCTTCCTTGATCTCAGCTCTTTTGCCCCAGCAAGAGCTATGTTTCTGCTCGCTTGTCCTATGCTTTCTCCTAGGGCCGTGGGGAGGGGGGCAGCAGAGCAGAGTGCCTAGAGGCATGAGGAAACTGATGCCGATGTCCCATTCTGGACCTCAGAACTGGATGGTGACCACAGACTTGCCCACTCCGCCCTCTCCCACTACCACCAGCCAGTACTTTCTCTGCCCTGGGCCGTCCCTACAGCCCATGGCCATCAAGGAAGAGCGCAGGCCAGGAGAGGCAAACTGGAAGGTGCGGAAGTGCCATGCAAATGCAAGTAGTGCGGCATTCCTGCACCTTCCGGCCATCTCTATTGCCGCTTCAGCCCGCCTCTGCCACCAGCCCCCTCTTGCTGCAATAGCATCATTACCTCGTCCTGCCTGGTGAGGGCTGTGCTGCTTTTTGCAGGTTTGCACTCAGCCAAAGGGTAGGAGCCAGCGGGTGGGCGGGCTTTGGGGAGTGCTTTGGGAGGACATTTCTCTGCAGCCCACCAAAATTTTCTCACGGCCCACCTGTGGGCCATGGCCCACCAGTTGGCGACCACTGGTCTGGAGCATCTTATAGTGCAAAAAATATGGTAAGTACTTTCTGTTTTAAGAACTTCCAAGATTGTTTTTGCTACCTAACTCCATTTAGAGGCTACTCTTTCTCATTAAAGCTCATCATGTTAATCTTAAACTGGTCCATATTGGCTGATAGCAGTGACTGGGAGCAGTTGGAATGGGGAATTCTCCTTTCTTGAATCTCAATTGTAACAATAAAATCAGGCCTGAGTATTTAATAAAGAATTGTGGAAAATATATCTTTATGCTCAGATGTTTAGTTTCAATACTGGTACTTTCATTTTTTCTGCCCGATGCCCTTTTTGATGCATTATTGAGGAAGTTGGGGTTTATTTTGCTATTTATTGCATTTCATGTATCTTTCCATGCCAAGTCACTCAATGAAACATGGACGGTACAAAGTCTAGAAGAGCAGAACTTTCATAAGATTGCTGATAATAGAATCTCAGTGAAAACTTCTGCATGCTCAATGAAAGCATGGGTCCAAATCAGTTATTAACCAGATGGCATTCATTTCTGCTGACTGTTAACACAGAGCTGTAAAACCCCATCGCTCTTGGCTTCCCTAAGCCTCAAACAAGAGGAAAGGAGATATCATTTTACTTAACCATTTTTCCCCACAGACTGAATTTGTAGCACGAGATATTTTTAGAACAAGGGAACTTCCTTGTCAGTGCTCTTGTCTTCTTGAACGTTTCCTAACAATTAGCTTTATGGCTAGTTTCTATTTTCCATTGTACCAGACAGTGCACCAGAGCAAGCATAGCTGGGGTCCTGAAAGCCATACTGAAGCTAGTATATAAGGTCTTTCCACAACCTTCAAATTAAAGGGGAGGAAAAATCTGGCAATTTTTAAAATTCAGCCTTTTGACTCAACACCTTCTCTTGATACAACATCCATTGGTAAGCATATGCTGGCCCTTGGAAACATGAAGAAGATAATGATAGGCTTCCTGAGTTAGCACCATTGACAGTACTCCTTTCTTCTTGCTGTTGGCTTTTGTTCCTGCTTCCTTGAGTAAAGCTTCTGGGAGAAGACTGGGGGTGTTGGAGAAAGTTTGGTGCTGGTAGTGAAGCTGAGGTCTCCCGTACAAGTATTTCTGCCTTTGTTTCAAAAGCTACAGAAGCCCTCTTCTGGTTTCTTAATATTCATCATTTTCTTGTGCTACTCCTAGCTAAATTACTTTCATTCAGTCGTTCTCACATAAGTCATTTAATCCTGACTGAAAGCTGATCTAGTTGAAAAGGATTGAAACATTAAAAACCTCACCCAAAGGGAGTGAATCAGATGAAAATATAAGAGTTTAAAAACATGTTGTATAAATCCTCAAATAGTCAACATCAGTTATGTTTCCAGCAGGTTTTGCTTTTTCCCCTCAATAAATACTGCAGCTCATCCATTTCAAACATTTTAGTAGCCATGAAAATATGCATAGTATCAAGGTCAATTTACATGCAGTTGTGTGAGGATATAGTATTTTGTCTACACTGCTAAAAAATGAATGTCTGAATTAAACATTCAGAATTTGGCATTTAAGTCCACTTTCTTCAACCTGACATCCTCCAAATGTGTTGGTAGAGTTCTCAGCCTCAGTATTTCTAGAGAGCACTGTGTTGGAAGAAGGCTAGGAGTTCATGTGCATGGAAGAACTGGTGAATCCAATGTTTTCCTTTTGCTAATGCTGATTCTCCAGGTAGCACGCTGCAAACAGTTGATCTGTGATCCCAGCTATGTGACAGATCGAGTGCGCCCAGCAGGGAAGGTTGTGCGCGTCATCTGTATTCTGAGTCACCCTATCCGTGGCACCAGTGATGCTAATTCCTGTCAAATCATCATTCCCCAAAATCAAGTGGGACGCAAATCTGGTGAGGCCATATTGATATGGGAGTTCAGAGATATGGGAATATTGAATATACTATGCTTTGGGTTACTTCTGCAAAATGGAGTATCACGCATCTAGTACCTTCTTACGACCTTTAATTGCACAGCAACTATGTGAAGTAGGCTTAATAAAGGTGGGAATCCAGAAATTTATTTTAGGGATATAAAAAAGGGTTTTTTTTGTACCAAGCCGGTGGGCTCATCCATCTAATTCCATATTGTCTACTACACACTGACTGACAGCAGTTCCTTGGAGTTTCAGATGAGTATGATGACCCAGGGCATGGCACAAAAGTAACAAAGGCACAAAAGTACCTTTAATACCTCCAACTTGGCCCCCAATGTCCAGTTATCCTCAGCTGGAGATCAGGCTCTTCCAAAAACAGTCTACAAGGGAAGAAATGCAGTCCAAACCCAAAGTACAGATAAATTAGAAATAAAGAAAAACTAATATAAACCACGCTGAAATACAGGCCAGGATAATAAATTGCAGACTTACAAAAGATAAACGACAAAGTTATCTTCCACACAGTTAGGAGGATACCAAAACCCAGATAAGCCTCGACAAAGATAATGCACACTTTGCTTCCAGCAAGGTGCTGTGTGCAAACACCCTTCTTATATCCTGTTCTCCCAGCTGCAACATATGAAAAGGATCAGGGCCTTTTTCTCTCTCGTAAGCCAAGTTGCTCCCTTCTCCAGTCCTCCCTTTGTGCCCTAGGATGAAGAGGGGGTGGCCCTGAGTCTTACTCTGAATGCCGAGCCAGACTGTGCCCTTCCCCCATTTCTTCCGAGGCCACACTCCTACTGCCTGTCAGCTGCTCAATCTTCCCCTTAGAATCAGACTCCAACAAGGGCATGACAATCAGCTTCTGGATCTAGTGGGCGGTATAGATTTGGGTGAATTCAACAATCCTAACTTTATCCAATGACCAATGAAGGAATCATGATAACAGCAAAAGCGCTGGATTTTGGGGGAAAAAGAAAACTAAAATTAAGAAACAGTCCTAACTTCTTTTCTTCATTCCCCAATCCCAGATATCTATGTCTGCCTCATTTCCTCTGCCCACAATGTGGCTGCCCAGGGCAAGTACATCGCTATTGCCAGTACTACTGTAGAGACAGATTCTCCTGAGAATGAAGTGCAACCAGCTCTTGAACTCCTTGAACCTATTGACCAAAAGTGAGTGATTCTGGGTTGAGTGTGCTGACAGTTGGTCCAGTGCTACATCTTGGGACTATTTTCTAACAGTGTTGACAATCCACAGCCTTGAAGATAACATGTACTGTATATAGGAGTAAGGTGAGGGAAGAACACTGGGGCACAGCTGCAATTTATTAAAGGTTGCTAAATATAGACATTCCTGAGAGATGCTTTCCAGCTTTGCTTGAGAATGAAAGCTGAAGGAAAAGAGCTGCAAATTTTTAAAATATAATGAGCAGTAGTAAAAGAAGAAATGAGTGAGTCTCATGATCAGCAGCCAGATGTGGTGGGCCTGTAATTTTATCATTTTAGATGGTTCCATCCAGGGAAGAACATTACACATGGCAGAAAGAAAGGATGTAGTTTAATTCATCAACCCTGCATAGTAATTTCCTGTGAGTGGGACATTGCCTTGTATGAATCCTACAGACTGCCGAATACTGGATTTTTGGAAGAGAAAAATAATTTAACCAAAAAGTGGATGATGGCATAATAAATATCAAGTGCAAGATGGTTACAAAAATAGGTCTATATAAGGTCCCGGAATGGCTAGAAGAATGACAGAAGTTCTGATGGATATTGTGAGGTATGATAGCGGTAGTGCAACTTGGGCTGGAAAAACATTTGAAGCTAAAGGCTCAAAAATGGTTTGAAAAAAGAATCGTGCCAATGAGTGGCCGATGATTGTGGTTGGCTGGTTTCTGCATCTGTAAATTATATTGGTGTGATTAGAATCAGGAGTAGGAACATAAATGTGTCCATACCAACTTGTTCCATTGGTTTCTACTACTTTAGTTGAAATGGTTTTAAACACTTTTCTTTCCTTCCCAGGTTTGTGGCCATCAGTGATATATATGAACCCACTGATGATGGAACTGAAAGCCAGGTGAGATTTCTCAGGTTTTCTGAATTTTTTTAGAGTGTATTTTTCCAGAACTGGTTCTGGATCATGCCCTTTTTTCCCCTTTCCCCATTGACTCCAGTCTGTGAACTTGTATCGTGTTTCCCTGTTTTCCCCTTGCAGATATTCTGTTCACGATCGTATGATGCCACCACCCACTTTGAGACAACATGTGATGACATCAAAGACATTTACCGGCGCATGGCTGGGGCTCCATTTGATTTTGAAAGCATGAAACGGCGCCAGAATGATGTCTTTGGCGAGAATGAGCAGTGACCATTTCCTTTTTTCCCCTGAACCCCATCCTCCCTGGGTTTTTCCCATGTAAGGGACCACACTCCCAGCTAGGGACTGGCTTAATTCCCACACCTCACTGAGATTGGCTCTTCCTCCAGATCCTCATTCAGGCTACGCCAGATGTCTAATAACTTACTTCCATGGGGAAAACATAGAATATTTTTCCACTTTTCCCCTCTGCTGTTTTTTTTTTTGCACACAACAGGATAACCCTTTCTCCAGGACTGAGGTTGGATCAAGTTAATGCAATCTCAGTCCTCTAAAGATTAGCCTCTTTTCAGTTTTTCCAGTGCCTGAAGGGATTTGGGTCCAGATTATGTATTACAGTTGCCTGGAATTGAGTTCTGCCCCCTCTTAGGAAAAAGCACCTTTGGAGACAGAAAATTCTGCCTACTTTTCTGTTCTTTCCTCTCACTAGTGTTCTTTCTCCCTGTGGTTTCCATGAATATAAGGAAAAGCAGAATTAAGTACATCTAATTTTCATTGTAGGCTGCTCCATCATCAGTCTATTCTGAGGAAAAGAATAACAGCCACTGGATTTTAAAAGCATGCATGTAACATATATTTTGGCCTTAATTCTTGCTATTGATCTCCAACTGTTACCATCTGCTCACCTTTCTTTAGTTTGCACGTTTCCCCTCCATTTGCTGGGTGTTCTCATCTCTGCCATCTGTGTCCCTCTTAACTCCTCTGAGCCTCACATTTTTCCTTTCATGTGTATAGTGAATCGATTTGCTGCTTAACTTGCAAGGGACCATCTGGGACCATATCTTGACATATGAATAATCAGTCTTTCCTCATTTTCCCATTTCTCCTGATCATGATGTGAAGCTGCATTCCTCTGTTTTGAGAGGAGACTGGAATTGTGTGAGGATGTGGGGGCACAAAGAGCCATTCTGAACCATCTCTTCTATACGTGCTGCCCTTGTAGCTGGTCCCATGTCCCCCACTTGCACTTGAGATTCCCACAGGCCTCTCTGTCTTGCATCCATTTTGTCCCCTCAATTCCTTTTAATTTCTTTAGCCTCAAGTGTGAGAAGATTTGTATTTGTATGTGTGTATGTCTCTCTTGTGTGCTGGATATGGGGACAAGGAGACAGTTCTGTTCCTTTCCACTTGCTGCCACCTGCTGTAACTTATTGTAACTTATTAATGAAGCAGGTTAATTATTTGTTGGCACTTCTGACAATTAATGAGGTTTGGGTGGGGGTTAGGCTGTGGAATGAGTACAGGGTCCTGGGGCCTGTCCTGCGTTCGAGCCTTCCTTCCTTCTGAAGCCAGCTTTATGGTTAATGATCTGTCTGTAACTCTAGGGGAATGTGAGGGGTCAGCTCTCTGCACCCCACAACTGCTCAGTTGTCTCAAGATAATAAATTCACTTAGTCTAGCCCTGGCTCTTGTCTGGTACCATTGCTGCAGAGGAGGGATGGGGGGGAGCAGGGGAGTAAAATCCAGGCTTAACTCACACTAGTGAGAGGAAAGAGACCACATTGAATTCAGGAAATGGAAAAAAGATTTTTTTAAAAATCAGAGAAGCACTTCAATTTGGTTATGTACTTTTTCTGAAGGAGTGGCAGTATAATATCCAGATAAAAATGTACTGTTTTGCATAGCTGATTCTGGTTTCAGACTGTCAGATAATGCATCTTTGTTGAAGTCTTGAGGCAAGGAAGTGATGCTAAGAACAAGACAGCTTAGGAGTCTACAGATTTGTATAGCCAGATCTCTCATTTTCCATCCCCCAAACTTGAAAATTGTGCTTTGAACTCAGCTGGCATAGAAGAATTGAAAGACTAGTCATACTGCATCTATTTTCTCAGTCCACATAAAACACCAAGAACCAAAAGCTTAAAAGGGGATTTGGAAAAAAAATATCTCAATTCTATTTTGTATTTAATGCCTTCATGGTACTCTATATCTAATAAGACTATACTATGGTAGTATTAGTTTTAATATCAAATTAGTACTGCCACTATTTCAACCATCCTATGTCTTTTAGCCTAGTTGATTTATATCTTTTTCCAAGTGTATATGGAGGCAAGACTAGCATTCCACCTGTGAATCAATACTGAAAGTAGTTCTTTATATTTTCTTTGCCTGATTCTCCTTTACAAATAGAATCTTGAAATTCTACTTTTCCTGCAGATCCCTCCTATAATTTTAAGCCCTTTTCCTGTAATTATCCTTCCCTTATCTAGCTATACAGTTGTAAAATCTGGATAGCAATAAATAAAATGACCAGGAAGGCATTTCAAGGTGTCTTCCACTGAATATCATTTTTTTTTCATGAAAAAAAAAGCTGAAGGAGACATATTTACTTTATAATGCATCTCTGTCTTGAAAGATGCTCTGTATCAGCTAGATTTTTGTTCATCTGCCAGGGTGCTTCTGCTATACATTAAAAAATGCGAAAAAGAAATCTCTTAAATCCAGCTTTAGTGATTACTTCAATTGCCGGTAAATTTAAATACTGCCCTCTGAAAGTACTTGGTGCGGGTCTTTGAATGTACAACTGGCACAAAGATACCCACTGAGGTAAATCAGATTCAGATATTTAAAATGGCAACTTTCTATTGATCAATAAAAATTGTGAATGTGTATCACTTCTGTATATATTAATTTGGCATCATGGGCAAGTTGACAAAACAATTTCCGTAAGCAATCAGTGCAAACTAAATTCAAATAATATAAAGGAAACCAGGAAACATCCTTCCCAACTGAGTTTGCAAATTATGACAACATACCTCTCATTTAAGGGTCATGAGAATACATTCATCCATATTGCATACAGTGATATGGGAAGGATATTCAAATGTCAGTCCAGCTTCCTTAAATTATTTTTCTTCATCCCTTTTGGCCAGGCCAGTTAAGTGGAGAGTTACAACCATGATAATAGTACCTTTTTACAAAGGAAAATTCAAATTACCATCACTGTTCATTTCTTCCACAGACAAAACTATATGGTAGCTTGTTTACTAACAAACGATTGGTTTGCTGACACCACCCAATCCCCCAGGTTTGTGTATCCCTTCAAACCATATTTAGTAAACATGACCTAACTTGTCAATTCGCACGCGTGACCACAAAATGATGAAAAGGGCTGGGGTTTGTTTTTTTTTGTTTTTTTTTTTTTTGGGTTTTTTTTTTGGGGGGGGGGAAGGTGGGGGTTTGAAACGCGGTTTTCCAGAAAGCGAGTGCCGCCGATTTCGCCCTTCTCCTCAGCGGGATCGCTTTCACCAGCATAGTTTCACACAAGGATTGCCAAGCTTCAAACCCAGAAAACACCTTTTGACGTCATCGACTGGAGGGGGAGGCCTTGCGAAAGCCGAGTTACACGGGTATTATCCTGTGTGCTGCCGCCTAGATCCGGATTTCCGAGCTTCACAGAAGGCTGCGCCAGTTGAGAAATACTTGCCACGTTACTCCGCGGGGCTTCATTATGCTTCACACAATTACATGTGACAAAAGAAGCAAGGACTGGTCCCCGGGGAGGGCCAGCATTAACTTCACGACAGGCAATGGAACAGGACCCGGTCTGCCAGTTCATGAAAAGCAGCCAGCCCAACTGGCACTTTCCCGATGTTTTAGTTTATCGACTTATCAATTTCTTATCGCTTGATCGTGCTCGGCGGAGGTTTTTGAAGGTCTGGTCGATTTTGTTCAAAGTCAACCCAAAACCGATTGGGGGCCCAATTCACTCGTGAGTTCCCTCGCCGCCTTGCAGCGGGGCGAGGAAACGAACCGCGACATTGGAGAAACCAGCAATTGTATCTGCAATCATCAAACCCAGCGACCTGGGAGTCGGTCCTGTTCAATTCCTAAACAGACAAGTCTCGGGTTCCGGAATAGGCCTATTTGCGCTTTCTCACAGGGAGGGAGAAGCGCAATCAGGGAGAGGCTTCCCCTGAGACTTCTCCTTTTCTTTCTCCCTTTCTTTCGCGTTTCTCGAGGAAGCAAGAGATGATTCGCGCTCCCACGCAAATCCACGCCTCTTTCCCGTCTTTGACTGACACGTCCGACTCCATAAGCCCGCCTCCGCAAATCTTATTCATAGAGGTTGCCGAGGCTAGAACAACAAAGCCGTTTCTACCGGAACTTCCGGCTGTGAATCGATAGAGTTCCCGAGTTTTGTGCCGATCGTGGGAAAAAATAGGAAGAGGAAGGTGAGAGTTCAGTTCGGTCCTGGTGCGTGCGAGTGACGTGGGGGGACAGACAAGCAGCTGGTGGGATTTGCGGTTAGAAGGCTTTTCTGAACATTTATTTATTTTTGGGGGGAGCGGGGGGGGGGTAGAAATTCCAGGGCATTTTGACCAGGCAAGAACCCCAGTGGTCTCGTGTCTGTTGGGTTCCCCTTTTTTCCTGTCACCGTTTCTCAGGGCAGATCCAGAAATCCCACGTCATCTTGTCCTCTATCTTCCCTTTGCTTTCCAGCCCTGGGATGTCTTTCTGTGGTTCGGGGTGGTCTTCACGATTGCCACTGATAATCAGTGGTAGACCATCTGCTTTTACAGGCTTGATGCAGCGTCCATTAAAAGGATCATAAGGAGTAAGATGGGTTCGTTTCTGGAGAGCTGCTTCCCGTCAGAGAAGGCAGTAAACGTGCAGCCGCTTCATGGATGTGTTTTGTCCCTCACAGGTTCCATCGGCCATCATGGCACAATACAAAGGAGCTGCCAGCGAGGCTGGCCGGGCCCTTCAGCTGATGAAGAAGAGAGAGAGGCAACGGGAGCACATGGAACAAATGAGGCAACGCATCGCTGAGGTGAGGAGAAGTAGAAATCACCCAGAGATTGGTTTTTGAATACTTAAAAGGAGATCATGCTAAAGGAACACGGGGTTGTTCCTTAGAAATAAGGGTTTGTTTGGACTCATTCTGGCAAAGGTGGAGGTTTTAAGAGAAGGAATGGGAGAGAACGTTCTTTTCCTTGGTCAAAAACAAGGGCAAGAGTTTCCACCGTTAATCATGAATATATTTCTAAAAAAGTGGGCATGTTTTTAAAAAGGAGACGCTTTTAGTATTTTTGCTTTGTTTTTCTATAATATGTGTAGGCTTCATCATGCAGAATTAAAAAAAGCTAAAGAGAAGTGTTTTGAAAGCAAGTCGATACCCTGCCAAATATTTGATGTCACATTCAAATAGTGAATGCAGGGAGTGTTGCTCGCCAGGGTTTCAGTTGATTGTTATGTTTCTGATTTGAGTACAATATTTCTTCGAGAACATATCTCCTTCTTCAGACACTTAACCTTTCTTGACCTTAGAGCTGGAATGGAAACTGTTCTATGATGTTTATTTTTCTGTGAAGCAACTATGACTGAATGTTTATTCTTAATGTCACTTTAAGAAATTTCTTATTTTCCTAAACATATTTTGTCACCTTTAAGAATATTTTATTCATAGTCCTCAAAATATGAATATTGCTCTAATTTTCCTCTTTTATTTGAAAAATCATGAAAAAGCATGATTTTTCAATCTGCCCAAGACATTTACCATTTTCAGATTTCTTTTCTCTAGCAGAACAAGCTTAAACTTTTCTGGTTATTTGCACTGATCATTTTATTGACTTTTTGAGAAAGAAAATTTGTCTCAAATGTACTCCTAAATAGACTACGCTTGCTCCATTTTCAGCAAAAATGAGAGATGTAAGACATTTCTTTAAAAATCCTGCAATGGATCCTTATTATTACCTTGCACATAAACTTACTATTTTGTGACTTGTGTCTTAAACATAAGTCTCCTTACGCAGCAGAAGAATATTTTTCAGGGTTTTGGGGGAAGAAATAACAAACTGAGGATGGCTTTGCTAAAAACAGAGCCAACAAACAGGGCAGATTGAAGATCAGTGGGTAGACCTGCTCTGCATAATTCCTCTCTGATAAGGGGAGGATTTGAGATTGCCCACAAGTACTCCAGACAGTTGATCTTCACGAAAAAAAAAACAAAACTCAAGACAGTCTTCAGTGGGTTTAGAGCTTTGGGAGACAAGAGAATAGCCATCTTTTTGCTTAAACTATAGTCAGTGTGCCCACTGGGTTTGCATACTTTATTTTCTAACCATTTTTGAAAATGTGTTCTTAGTTGCGTTTTAGCTATTAGGAATCCTTGGATTAACAAATTTTACAGCAGTGGATTTAAACACAAGTTTAAGAACAAGTACTTAGAACTTTGATTTTGGAAAGTTACAGTGGATCCAGATGGATTTGAAATAAGATTTTGGAATTAATTATAAAATTCCTTCCTGTGGGAAAAAGCTTTTGTTTTGAATTATCTAAAAGTAGGATACAACTTTGAAGGTGGGACTCTAGAGAAGAAAATATAACTTTCAAACAGTGAGGATATTTGTGAGCAAGGAATTCAGAAGTTATTTTTAAAAGTATCTGCCTCTATAGATAGGACTGTATTGAGAAAATGTTATGAAAGAGGAACAAGTTTTACTGGAAAAACAGACTGATCTGAAAGTAGAGTTAAAAATGACAGACTACAAGAATGATATGGAGAAAGATGCTACACTGGACATAAAAGTGAAATTGACTGGTGTCTTAATAATAACAAACCAAAAAAAAGTATCCTGGATTGTATTTACAAAAGATATCTATTAAAGCCTTGAAAACAAAAAGTTGTAGAATATAATTTGATGGGACTAAAGATCAAGATTATTAAAAGAAGAAGGAACATAAAGTTGGTTTATCTGATCAAAATTAAAATAGAATTGTTATTTCTCATAACCATTAAATGAGTTGCTGATCAGGATTAAAAATGAAGCTTTAAGGATTGCTTTTTAGATAAAAGATGGAATACTGGAACAAGATATCATTTGTTGTATTTTTAGAAAAAGTGATAAGTTATTAAAATTGTTTATACTTGTGATGAATGGGGAAGCAATTTTTATATATTTGTTTTTGCTTATTCATATTTTTTCTTTTCTATTTTTTCTTTTTTGCATATTCTATTTTTTCTTTTGATTTTATTTTTTTAGTTTGTATTAGCTTTTATCTTTTTAATTGTAATTTTTAATAAAATTAGGATAAAATATATTTTACTTATGCCTGTGCTGACACCTGTCTTACTGTGTTCTGTTTGCTATTTCATGCAGAATTATAAGTGGGCCTCATCCTTAGGATTAAGTAACATCTTTTCCTCTTTTGCATGATGGGATTTAAAGTTATAAATCTGGTATGGGGGTTTATATTTTAAGCACTTTATTCTGAGTGACTAATCAAAAAAGAATGTTCATTATAAACAGAAAGGCTAAAATTCTGCAGCCCTTTTGAGAGCAAACTATAGTAATTCAGAACATCTCACCCATTGCTTTTGATTGATTTGCCGGACTATATTTATACTGGCTATTCATAGATTTGACATTCTCTTACATCAGGACCTAAGTTGATGGTTTATTTGATAATGATTGAAAACTCTGCTTCTTCTGTCTGCATTGAGTTGAGCTTGCTTCCTTGTGTTCGTTGTATAATTGCCACATAAGTGCTTTCCCAGTGCTTTGTCTTGAGCTGTACTCAGCCAGACATATGTTTCTTTCAAATGCAATAACAAATCCCCTATTTGACATTAACATCTGTTATTCATATAATATTTCTTATTCTGATTGCCCAGGTAATTCCTGAAAATTCCCCAGTTATCATAAGCACCACCTCATCTTTGTTGGTGGTCTTTTATCATGCAATCTAATATAACATGCAACCATATGTTCTGCTTGAGAGTTTGCTCATCCCCACATGAACACTTACCCTCGATGAGAAGAAACATGTTTCTTTATCTTTCCTGGCTAATTGAAATTCATAGAAAAATTATGTAATCTATACTGACTTCTGTGGTTAGGTTAGGTTGCAATCCTCTAAATTTGCCTAAATGCAGTAAATGGATCAAAATCTCTGACTTTACTACAGAAGATACTTGCTGTTTTTTACTGGGTTGAGTCCAAATATGGGAATATAATACTTCTTCTGAATGATCTGTTCTTTGCCCATGGCAGGAGAACATCATGAAGTCAAATATCGATAAGAAATTCTCTGCCCATTATGATGCAGTGGAAGCTGAGCTGAAATCTAGCACTGTTGGTGAGTCTGGATGTAGTTAAAGAGTGACCTATGTTTTAGAAAGAGGCCCCAAGCCCTGACCTCCATTCCTTAGCTTGCGTGAATTACCTTATCTCCTGTGTAGTGTTTGGGCCTATTTCCAGCACAGCTTCTTCCAATAGGTTTGGTGACCCTCAATGACATGAAGGCCAAGCAAGAGGCCCTTGTCAAGGAACGGGAGAAGCAACTAGCCAAAAAGGAACAATCCAAAGAATTACAACTGTAAGTTTGTGGAAGTGTGCATGAAGTTCTGGGCAGGATAACTTGGGTCTTGGAGAATATCTTCCATTACTTGGGAATGGGCAACCTTGTATCTTTCAGCTCTTTTGACCCATAGTTTACATAACCTGTTGATACTGGATGTGCTTATTTGGAGTAATTGGAGCGCAAAACATCTGGGGAAAACCAGTTTACCTATTTGATAACACTAATTTTTTTTTGGGGGGGGAGGGAGATGTGAGTCCCTTAAGAAGAATGATGGGCAGTAGGTTTAGGACATGTAAAAAATTACCATTTCATGCCTCCAAATTTATGGAATTTACTATCCAGTGAATTAAACTATCCTAGAATGAATTTTTAAGGGGTTTCACTAAGTAACAGAACAATCAAGGAAACTCCAGAGATAAACTAACAAAGTTTTTTTATTTGTCTTCATGCTTTTCCTGTCAACATCCCAGGGATATCTGACAAGAGTTCAAAATGAAGATGTTGAAATAGGCAGATCTTTTGTTTTGTCTAACATGATACTCTTACACCAGCTACAAAGTCGCCAGGCCATAGATTACTCTTCACTAACTTTAGAACAGAGACATTTCATGATAGGACTTTTCATCTTTTTTTTAATTATAAGAATAATTTTGAACTCTTATCAGTCCTTTGTGCACAGTTTCCCTTCATTTGTAATTTGGTTTATTAAAGTGTTATTTTAAGAACTGAATTAATATCACTAATAGAATAAGAAAATGTTTCATCAAACAGTAATTAAATGTCAGCAGTTTGAGAATGACAAATCGGAATATAACAATTGTATGATTTGTCCAAATAGTGACAGTTTGAATACTATTATAGTGATAAGTCACCATTGGCCTTGAAAGTAATTTTATTCTCAATAACAGTGTAACCTGATACACTGTTGTTTTGGATAGCGTAACAGTTCTTTTAAAAAGTTCTTTTCCTGCTCCTAAGAAATGAGGTTGAATCAGTTGTGTTTTCAATTTTTTTTTCCTTCAGTGGTCCTAATGTTTTTTCAGCACTACCTTTCTCAGAAATCTTGTAAGAGCTCCCTTGAGTGTGCATTTCATGTCTTACTAATTTTTTTATACCCTTCTCATAGAAAACTGGAACGGATGCGGGAGCGGGAACGCAAGCAGGAACAAAAACGTAAGATCTCAAGCTTGTCCTTCACTCTGGATGAAGAGGAGGAAGATGATGCTGAGGAAGAAGATGAGGAAACAGAATTGGAACGAGAAGGTGAGGAATAGTAGGCTGGATGCGTTGCAGACAGTGAAGCCGAAGTAGGCCTGGTATGACAATAGCAATAGCAGGGGAGGGAAGTGTAGGACAGTGACTGTGGAATTCAGGCAACAAAATGTTAAAGGTAGCTCCTCATTCATACACGGTTCTCCTACTTTTCTTAGAGTTGCCTCCCAAAAAGAAGAAACTTGGGAAGAATCCAGATGTGGACACTAGCTTCCTCCCTGATCGTGACCGGGAGGTATGAATTACTTGTCCTGCAGGTGATGCTGATTAGCTCCCATTCACCAAAATCTGGAGGGCCACAGATTGCTTCATCCTTTTATCTTCCACATCCTGGATTTCAGGAAGAAGAAAACCGCCTGCGTGAAGAGCTTCGCCAAGAGTGGGAGGCCAAACAAGAAAAAATCAAGAGTGAGTGATGGAAAGAGAAGCTGCTCTGATATGCCTTCCAAGTGGAAGGGTGACCATTATAATTGTGTTTCAAGAGTCTCCCATCCTTTTTCACTATTTCTTCGTCTTTGGCCAGGTGAAGAAATTGAGATCACATTCAGTTACTGGGATGGCTCTGGGCATCGCCGAACAGTGAAGGTGAGCTTTACTCCCAACCTGCTTGGATTCTGTTCTCAGCTTTGGAAAACCAATGGGTGGTTTAATGCTTGGGTCTAGAATACAAGGACTCAGATTGTTGACTTTTTCCAAACAGTACCCTGTTTTTTATTGTGTGTCAATGTATTCTGTGTCCTGGACCAGCTTCTTAAAATGTCTGAGGTAAAATACTACTCCATGGCTATTTAGCATTCCATCAAGTGTTCAGCTTTGTTCATTCTTAGTTCAGGAGAAGAAACAATATTTGTTTGTTTGCTTGTTTATGTCCTGCCTTTATTATTTTATCAATAATTCAAGGCGGTGAACATATTTAATGTTTCCCCCTCAATAGCATTCCTGTGAGGTGGGTTGGGCTGAGAGAGAGTGACTGGCCCAAAGTTACCCAGCAATTTTCCTGCCCAAGGTGGGATTAGAACTCACAGTCTCCTGATTTCTAACCAGGAGCCTCAGTCATTAGATCAAAGTGGCTCTCAGGTGTGCATTGCATCATAGCTATTTTTTTTAATATAATTGTACTAAAATGTGGCTCTCAGTTGTCTTTTATCATAAGAGTGGTCAGGCCCACAATTGTTTTCACCCAGCAATGCTATAACCTCAGATATTCACAGGCCAGGAAAAAAACATTTCTTTTGTCATTTTTGCTCCACACCAAACCTTTTTAAAAAATCCTCCATATAAACAGTTGTCCCCTTTAACCTATAACTTCTCTGAAGAAAAATCACCCTCACAAAATCTGGTAAAGATTTTACTGACTAATCTTTCAGTTAAAGGCCAGGCTTCTAAATCTTTTATATAAATAAACATGTGGGAGTGGGGGAGATAGAAATTACTCACATGTTGGCTGAGTGTTTAGAGTGTCAGACAAGTTCTGGAATGTTCCAAATTCCACTTTCCATATAGGCATGAAAATGGCAGCATAGAGGAGTCACCATTCTTAGACTAGCCACGGTTATATGATCAAATATTTATTGAGATGAAGATGAAAAATGGATTCCAGGAGTTTCTTGGATGAAATAAAGTAAACTAAGAGATATGACTCCACAGAGAACAGTGCGAGCTTTTAGTTGTGGGGATTGTCTGAGAGAAATCCATTCCCAACTGACTTTTCTTTTCCCTCAGTGTAGATGAAAAAGGGCAACACCATTCAACAGTTCCTGCAAAAAGCCCTGGAGATCTTGCGCAAGGACTTCAGTGAGCTTCGGTAAAGGATTTTGTGGAGTTTTACTTTCCATGTAGCTGGCTGAGGAGAATTCATTTCAATTTGCATTCATTTGTGAGTGCAAGTTGTTACCATCTGGTGAATATTACAGTTAGCCCTGGTAGATAGATCCTGGCCTTGTGCCAGCTGATGATATCAGCCTCACTGACTCAGTTACAATGGGAAAAAAACGTTTTTAAACTCAGAAATCACTACAGGTGGTCCTTCACTTACAACAGTTCATTTTGTGACCATTCGAAATTACAACAGCACTGAAAAAAGGGACATGACCATTTTTCACACTTAAATTGGTATGGTCACATGAACAAAATTCAGACGCTTGGGTGAGCTGGTTCATATATATGATGATTGCAGGGTCCCGGGGTCCTGTTATCCCGTTTTGCGAACTTCTGACAAGCAAAGTCAATGGGAAAACCAGATTCCCATAACAATCCTGTAACTAACTTAACTGAAGTGATTCACTTAACAGCTCTGGCAAGAAAGGTCATAAAATGGGTCAAACTCACTTACCAATTTCTCACTTCGCAACAGACACTTTAGGCTCAGTTGTGATCGTAAGCCGAGGACTACTTGTATATGAAGCATGAATTATAAAGGCCAATATCTAATGTAGATGGTAAGTGAGAATTGGCAGCACTGACCTGTGGCCATTTTGCATTGGAAAAGTTAGCAAACTTCAAAAGGAACATATACTTAGCCATCTTCTTTTCTGAAGAAGGAGGCTCAGGTGTGCACAAGTCTGATAATGTGTCTTGTTTCATTAATGGAACAAACCACTTGTAACTTGGAAGTTTAGCCAGACCAGGTATCTTCCGGGTTGGCTTGAGTTGAAATCCAAAAGATGTTAATTGACCAGATTTTTGCCCAAAGAATCCCAGAGTTTTTAATGGATGAATAGGGCAAGGCTAATGGGCTTTGCCTCTCTCCCCTCCTCTTTTGCTGGCCTTGTCTGTTCTCCTTAATGACAGCTCACCAAGCCAGGGGTCTCCAACCTTGGCAACTTTAAGACTTGTGGGCTTCAAAGCTGGCAGTAGAATTCTGTGAGTTGAAGTCCACAAGTCTTAAAGTTGCCAAGGTTGGAGACTCCTGCACGAAGCAGTGCTTACCTGACTGATCTTTACACTGGCCTTCCTGACCTTCCTCATGCCTTCCCTTCCTTTCTCAAAACTGTCCACTGATTGGATTGCCCACCAACCCACCTTATCATCCTTCGTGACCAGCCCATTCAGCTTCTCTCTCACTCACATATTTCTAGCCTTCATTTTTTCCTTACCATCCCACTGCTTCCCTTGAAAATGAACCACACTCCCAACAGCCTGCACACAGCCTGCACTTTTCCTAACTCTTACTTTTGCTTAACTGCTGCCACCAATGAATGCATCCACCTCCAATGGCTTTGTATTTTCCCCACTATCACTCACCTGGGAACACATCGGCCTACAGGCTTGTCAAACTGGCAGCCCACTGGCCAGATACAGTGTGCGAAAACCACGCCCACTCCTGCTCTGCAAAAGCAAAAAACATTGCGATATGTCATGATTCGGCCCACAATGCAATCAAGTTTGACACCCCTGGCTTAGTACATACTCTGCAGATTTAGTACCTCTGGGCTCAAAACACTTGATGCATCTCAGGGAAGACTTGAGAAGCTAAATGCACATCTTTCCCTGTAGGTCAGCTGGTGTGGAGCAGCTGATGTACATCAAGGAAGATCTCATCATTCCACATGTAAGTACTCTGTCCCACTGTGCCATTTACATTCCCTGCAGTGTTCCCCTACTTTACTCTGTTATGCCAATGTCACACTGGTCTAGAAGTTCTGGATCAGTAGATCTAATTGCCTGGCTACAAAAAGAGGGGATGGACACCTTCCTCTAGTACCCAAAGTGATTTGGTCTCAAGCAGGGGATAAGTGCAGAAGGGAGAGTTCCATTTAAGGCAGCCCATGGTCAGTGTTTGCTTTTTTTCATTTCATAAAAGCCCATTGGTGAACTTGGAACACTTTCACGGTATCTCAGAGAAAACCAAACTCTGCCCCCCCACCCAATCTAGATATTTTGCCACCGCTAGATTTTTATAGCTCCAGTCCCCGTTGCCTTTGGGACCAATTGGGAGTTCTCCAAGCACCAGTGCTCCTGATTCCAAATAGGAAAGCTTCATGCCCTCTTTAGGAACAATGGACTTGGAGGGAGGGAGGGAGAGAGAGACCTGCGAAACAGGTATCCAAAATGAAATGGGCTAAGGTCAATGCTTAGCTGGAAAAAAGCAAGACACTTAAAGTTTTGCTTGGGAAGGAAGAAACAAGAAGAATGGTGTCTCACCACTCTGCTTAGGGCAGGGGTCCCCAAACTTGTCCACTTGAAAACTTGTGGACTTCAACTCCCAGAATTCTCCAGCCAGCTATGCTATCTGGAGAATTCTGGGAGTTGAAGTTTACAAGTCTTCAAGTGGACAAGTTTGGAGATCTCTGGCTTAGGGTATCAGGCTAGACACGTTTGGTACAATTCCTTTTGTTGGCCGTTGTCCCTCTTTCACTGCTTGTTGGACCAGCTGTCCTCTGCCCTTAAGTGTAGCAATTCCAGGTGGCTTGCTCAGGTTTGGTTGGGAGGATCTTTTTATGATGTGACTTCCTGAACCCTTTTCTTCTGCCCACCCAGCATCACAGCTTCTATGATTTCATTGTCACCAAGGCTCGGGGGAAAAGCGGTAAGTGTCTTCTGTTGTCCCTCCTCCTTACTTTTCGGCTTTTGTCTTCCTCCTATCAAAGCCCTCTGGTAGGTAGGGGGAGGAGAATGCTAAGGTGGCTGCGATTAGGTTAGACAACTGGGCTGAACTTTTATCCTGCCTGGAGTGAAAGGGAAAATCC
>BLBF01000021.1:25430979-25441698 GCA_015471245.1 Laticauda colubrina | reverse complement strand
TCCGACTTTTGAGTGATGCAACAGTGGAAAAAGATGAGGTGAGGAGAAGTTGGTTCTGAAAGCCCATTTGCTAAGAGGACCGCCCATTGCAAAAAAAAAAAAAAAAAAGAAATACAGATGGTCTTGACATCCAGTTGCTACTTTTTGCTTTTATCCAGACACATACTGAACCTTGCAAATACGCTTTTTTAAAAAAAAAATCCTTACCTCTTAAAAAAACACAAGCTGCCTTCCCCTATCTGGTGCTATCTTGAATTATCCAGAACCCTCCAGTCAACTGCGAAATGTATGATTTATACCCTAATTGATCCAGCAGCTAAGAGGCAAGCTAACAGAAAGAATTTGTTCCCATGACCTGCACTGGACAAATTCTTCCCTTTCTCAGTTTTGAGTGTTCTGTGTCATCTTTTATTGGTTCTTTGGGAACACTTTCCTGTTCCCATCTGAACTGATTGGGAAGATTATTTGGAAGTGATTTATTAAGTGCTTTGACTTCTACTGATTCCTGTCTTGTCTCCCTTCAGTCCCACGCTGGTAAAGTTGTACTTCGCAGCTGGTATGAGAAAAACAAACATATTTTCCCCGCAAGCCGATGGGAGCCTTACGATCCAGAGAAGAAGTGGGACAAGTATACGGTAGGGAGAGAAGGGAAGGGAACTCTCTTTGGTTGTGGGATGGTGTCCAAAGAGGGTAGGATCATTCGGGGGAAGGTCACATGAGCGTAAATGACTGTCCTTTTATTCTCAAGCTGTGAGCTGAAATATTAAGACACCTATTTTTTTAAAAAAAAAACCACCCATATTTTTGGTGAATATCCAAAATGCTTGCAGACATTTCATGCATTACACTGCAGATACATAGATTTCACATGTGTCTGAAAGATAAGTCATTGCTTTTCTGCCTGTGCTATATATCAGAAGGGGGCCAATACTGAGTAAAAAAGAGTGACAATCAAGTTCATTTACACACTTCCCAACCAATCACTTTTTCCTTTAACTATAACGTCCATCCAACTCAACCAACTATTCTTCACAATCTCTCAATCTCTAAAGCTTGACCTACTTCTACAGAAATCATATTGATGTATTCTTTTGCCTATTATTTAATCATACAAATTGCATTGTTTCTCGGTTGTGAGAAAGATCCAGCTTAAACTCTTCTGCCTGCACAGCACTGAAAAATGTAGAAACAACTTGAGATGGGAGCATTAATGAGGCATATAAAAGAACATTTCTTAGGGCAAAAGATGATGGAATCTAATTGCAGTCAGACACATCCAGTATTGCCTTGGGTCGGGATGGTGCTTGTAATAGTTTAGCAATATTGTGAGAGGACAAATTGCCTTCCTTATCCCAGCAACTGGACAGAGCCAATCTCAGGTATGGTGCCCAGTTCTGATAGTGCTGTTCAAATTCTTGAAAGGGTGTGACACAGAAGGTCAGGACCTACTCCATTCCTGAGTGCAGGACACTGAATAATGGGGTTGAAGTTATAGGAAGGCGGATGCTGAGTTAATGTTTTTTTTTTTTTAAAAAAACCTTTCTGACAGTAAGAGCAGTTCAATAGTGGAAATGTTTCTCAGAAAGGAGATGAGTCCCCTTAACTGAATACATTCAAGCAAAGGCTAGAGATCCATCTGTCTGGGACATTTCCAGTTGGATTCCTGCCTTGACCAGCAGGTTAGACTTGATGGTCCAAATGAGAGCTTCCAATTTGAGGATTCTGCGATCCTAGTGGATTATGTCCCTTCTAAACACTGTAGTAATACAATAATACACCAAGATCTAAGTGGGCAGTGTATTTCTGGCAGAAAGCTTCATTTCTTATTGATTTAAAAATTAGGCCTAATTTATGCTGCAGCTGCTTGCATAATAATTGGATTGCTGCCATTTGCTTTTCTAGGTCAAAGAAAGGAGGCCTCTTTCTTGCTCTTAAATGTGGGCTAACAGCACCGGTCTAATCCTTAAATGAAATGATGCTATCTTCAAAATACTGTGCGATATTTTCCACATTCGCTCCATATCAGGCAGAATTTTTGCCTCCTGATTCCTGCCTAAAAAGTGCTTTCCCTTGCCTGGGTAAAGAAGAAAGGAGACCCCCTTCTGAAGGGCAGATTCATTTCATTTCATCATTTCATGAAGTGATTTTTTTTCCCTCTTCAAAAAATGAGGAGCTCACAAGAATTTTTGACCATTATAAAAATAGAAGGAACTACAAACCTTACACTTCATATGAGTCAGAGATTTCTGCAACCAAATCATATATCCTTTGTCTGTCATGGAGTCACTTCTGTGGAGCAGATTCTGGTCTGCACACATTAAACCAAGAAAAGGAACCCAAGGACCTTTCTCTGGCTGCTGGGTTTTCCTAACAGCATGATTTGTCTCTCTCTGTGTGTGTTTATGTTTATATGTATGTATGTATGTATTTGTTTGTGCCATACATTCAGATACGTTTCATAGGGATTCTAAAGTGAAGGAAATTTCATGGCATTCTAACAAGTGCTGGAGACAAACAGCAT
Organism: Laticauda colubrina; assembly: GCA_015471245.1. Taxonomy (NCBI): domain Eukaryota; kingdom Metazoa; phylum Chordata; class Lepidosauria; order Squamata; family Elapidae; genus Laticauda; species Laticauda colubrina. Next base: position 25,439,177 of record BLBF01000021.1, on the reverse strand, counting down.
AATCTTAGGCCTTGCATTTCAATTTCCAGAAGCTATTTGAAATGGATTGAGTGCTTAAATAATGCTGGGAATCCTCTGAAACAAATGATTGTGCCCTCTCCCTTCCAGTATTAGACAATATTGCATTATTATTTTGGAAGCAAATAAATGCAAAGAATTTAAGGGCCAAGTTACATATATAGCCTTGCGTACAATTGAGGAAGTCAGGTATTGAGTATCTGCTGCAATTAAAATAGACACACAATTTCATCTATAAAAATAATTCAAATAAAGCCATCAATTGACCCCTTTAAAAAAATATACGTGCACATAACCCTCCAAGGAACTATTTGAGGGTCTGAGCTTCAATAGAGGAGTGATTTTATTCATTTATTTGTTTGTTTTATTTATGTTTTTTATGTACGGTACTACTCCATTCAACTTCAAGCAGTTCAGAATACAGTATGTGATTAAAATAACTACAACATCAAAATTAGGTGTAAAACCAATTAAAGCCATAATAACAATACCCAATCCAATATTGGCCAATGGTATCCAACTCAACCAAGCAATCTGTCCAGCATCAGGCACTGAAAGTGTCATAGAACACCTCTGCTTTTAGCTTCTCAACAGACAGTGGGATAGGTGACCTTTGGATTGCAGGAAGCTACCCTAGAAGAGGGAGTTCTACCAATTTCTGCCTCCTCCCTTCATCCTGACCCCATCCACCTTTCTGAAGAAAAAGTATCCAAAGGATCCAAAATGAACAGAGCAGGCAGGTTCAACTTGGAAACTGGACTAAAACTATTTGAAAACCAAGCCACACAGGTTAAGCCCAGCATTTGAACTGCACCCAGACACATGGTAGCCAAGGTAGCTTCCACAGAATCAATGTCATGTGGTTGTGGCAACTATCATCCTCCAGTAGGTGGGTTTCTGCCATTTGCACCAGTTGTAGCTTATGAATCATTCTCAAAAGGCAGCTTCGTGTTAAAGTCTCTTACAGGTAGTCCTCGACTTATGGCCATATATTTAATGACAGTTCAAAATTATAATGGGCCCGCAATAAATGACATCCATTTTGCCATCCCCGTAGTCATGTGATCACAATTTGGGCATAGGTAACTGGCTCACATTGACAACAGTCGCAGCATCTTACAGTCAAATGATCATGATTTTCAATCTTCCCGGCTGGCTTTCAACAAACAGTCAAATTGGGAAAACTGGATTCACTTAACCATGCGATTCACTTAACGACCTCAGTAAAAATAGTCATGAATGTGATCTGGTTACTCAATGACTGTCTCACTTAGCAACCAAAATTCCAGTCCCAACTGTGGTCATAAGTTGAGGACAACCGGTACAATAATCCAGTCTAGAGCTGATAAGGCATGAGTTATCACTGCCACTCTAGAGAGCTGCTATTGATGCAGCCAAAGCTCCTCTCATAATTGTATTCCATTGACGGCTTGTGACTGTATATAGTTTTGGTTTCTTGCTATTTTACTTCCCCAGTTGTCAGCAATAATGATGATTTTTTTTAACCCGCAGGCCCATGGCCTTGTCCTTTGGCATAATTTCTTCTCTCATGTTTATTGCTGTGGTCTATGAGGTCATTCCACATTCTCTATTACTAATTTTGTTCTATAATCATCTTAACCCACTATATTAAACTAAGCAAGGAGAGCACTTAAAGGCAGAGAGCATCTACTCTGGTTGTCCAGGGACCATAGGTAGCAAATTGCTGATGAAATGAGACTAGTCTGGGGCAAGAATAACACTGTTTTTCTACCCTTCCCCCACAGATCCGCTGAGCCACCACTGTTGGAGATCCTGATCCTCTTGGTGTATATGTGTATATGTGTCGAATCTGGCTCTTTCCACCCAGATCTCCTGCAGTATTTCTAGACCTTCCATCTCTTCAGCTAAGCCTTGTCCATATTTGTACCACCCTTCAGTGAAATAAACTTTGCTTTTCCCAACCCTGAAGTGACTTGTTGGTCCTAGGATTATTCATAGCTTGTAAGATCTGATGATCCAGCTCTAAAGCCACCAAGTTAAAACTCGGTTTGAGAGCTAAGTTGATACTGGAAAATGCTTTCAGCAACGAGGCTTGGAATCTAAGGTGTAGAGTAGTATTTTCAAAATCTAGGCAGTCTATTTACAGGTAAAGCACATTTCTGAACCAGTCACTATATTTTTATATTGCTTGATTCTAGATGTTTTTTTAAAACCCACATAACAATTTAATCCAGAAGGTAAAAAAATGGGTTATGGAACTCTTAATTGGTGGAAGTCTGCAATTGTTTAGTTCTTTGGGCAACTTCCTCTGATGAATTTCCTCATATGAAATGTGATACTGACATTTTCCTCCTGTTCTCTTGGTCATCAATCTCAGAAAAGAAAATAGATACATTGGCAGTTGATTGGAAGCTATCAAACTTTTAGATTCAAAGCCCCCCTACTTCTGATAAACCTCTCATAATGAATTCCAATTTATGCTCACTCTGGAGCTGATATTGTTTCATTTCCCCCCATTAATTTCAGTGTGAAACACAGGGAATAAAAACCTGGCATGATCTAGCTCTCTGTTGTCTTTGGTAGAGATCAGCCAATCACTGCTAAGGGGATTTACATCATCATGGTCTTTTTTTAAAAAAAAACTTAGATATTTTCTGATTTTTTGGAACCAAACAGAGCAGTTGGGGGAATGAGGCAATGAATTATTTACTTTCATCAATCATTATAAAAAGGTAAGCAAAAGAAAAATAATCGGGACAGGTTTTTTTAATTAAAAAAATACAGGATTGTTAGCAATATGGAATTAAAGTGATTTTCTAATCACCTGCTATAATGTCACAACTGTATGATACAATAATGGGATTACACTTCATTTTGTTAAAAAGTGTTGCCCTGCATTCAAATCTGAGCCCAAGCAAATAACGCCACTGGGAAAAACTACTGGTATGTTGTTTAATACGGGCATTGTATTGCTTCCTAATGCAGGTAAAAAAAAGTTCTATTTTCTCCTTTATCTAAACTTATCTTTGCACGGGGAAAATTGCAAGGTTCCATAGTTCTAACTTTCCTAAAGCCCCTGTCCCACTGCACCAACAGATGCAAAGAGGATGTAAAACGTTAAAAAAGCTTGCCATCCGTTGGAAAACGCTATGTGAGTATCCGTTGTGTACTCACTGCATATGTGTTTCATACGCTCTATCCCTCAAGCATCCGTCCACTGAGATTTCATCCGCGCAAAAAGTTTTGAGCTGCAAAAAACTTTGAACGGATGAACTTTCCGCCGCGTAGAGTGTACATCCGTGACATATACGGGCAACAAACGTTCTATGTCCGTTATCCGTTAAACGTTCGCTGTATCCTCTCTGCATCCTCTGGCCATCCTCGCAACTCACATCCGCTGCAGCTGAAAATGGAAAGAGGGAGGAAACGAAAGGTACACGGAACGTCCACACAGCGTTAGTAACACAGAAATAGAAAGGATGTAGCGTATGCATCTCGTATATAAAAGATTACAACGGACAAAACATTTGTATCTGGGATGTATCTCGTATATTTAGGATGTCTGGAGTATGTCTAGAGTATGTAGAAGGACACCTAGCGGATTACCAATATTTCCTAAAAAAAGGGGGAGGAAATCATCTGGATCTCAGTATGAGTCCAGCAGCTGTGGTGTACAGACCTCTTCACCCTTGGTCTTGGTCTTCCACATCATCCATTGTTCTCCACCATGGATGATGACACAATCCGTATGGTAGCTGCCATCATTCATCACCAGAACCAAACCCTGTTCAGACTGTTTCACCTTTTATATACAAGGAGAAGAAGGAGACGTCCAAGAGCTGTGTGGGTCCGAGGATGGATCATGAGAAGAATGGAGTTTGGACTGTATGACCAGTTGATGGTGGAGCTGAGGAATGAAGACCCTCGTGCATTCCGTCACTTCATGAGGATGCCACCAGCCATGTTTGACGAAGTTGTAGAGCATCTGAGACCCAGGTTGATCAAGCCTAGCACCAACTTCCGTCCCAACCTGGACTCTGGACTGAAGGTGGCACTGATTCTGCGCCACCTGGCCTCCGGAACCACATACAGAAACATGCAGTATGCGTGGAGGGTGCCACACAACAGCATCAGCAAAGTGGTCAGAGAAGTGGTGCAGGCCATCATCGAAGAATATGTGGAGGAGCTCCTCCAGTGCCCCACCACTGAACAAGGCTGGAGAAAACTTGCAGAAGAGTGGTATCGGAGGTGGAATTTTCCCCACACCGTTGGAGCCATAGATGGGAAGCACGTGGTCTGCAAAGCTCCACCCAACTCAGGGTCCACTTATTTCAACTACAAGGGCATCTTCAGTATCATCCTCTTTGCCATGGTTGATGCTGACTACAAGTTCATCTTCATCGATGCTTCAGGCAATGGGTCAGCTTCAGATAGCCAGGTATACAATGCAAGTGACCTCAAGGATGGGCTGGAACACAACCTCATCATAGGTTTTCCAGTTCCAGACCCCCTACCCAACGACACACAATATGTGCCCTACTTCCTCGTGGGTGATGACGCCTTCTCCCTCAGAACCAACCTCATGAAGCCGTACAGTTCAAGATACTTCACCCGTGAAGAGAGGAACTTCAACCACAGGCTGTCCAGGGCAAGACGGGTGGTGGAGAACGCCTTTGGCATCCTGGCCAACAGGTTCCAGATACTTCTCACCACCATGCAGCATGAGGCACATACTGTGAGGAGCATCGTGGAAGCTTGCTGCATCCTGCACAATCTCATGCGCACCCGCTACCCAGTGTTGCAGAACAGGCTTGTCGATCATCAACAAGGGAATGGGGACATGGAGCCTGGTGAGTGGAGGCAAGGACGTAACCTGATAGACACTGTGGATGTACAAGATCCCAACAGAGCTTCACATGAAGGGAAGAAGCAGCGCAACCTATTGAGACACTGGTGCAACTCCCCAGCAAGACAGTATGATAGATGATTAATGGATGCTTCCTTGAGCCTGTCTCATAACACTGATGAGATTGTGCCATATATGTTGAATGGTCCTACAATGAATAGGGCATTAATAAAGACCTTTGTTTATTTTGAAATGTGTTGATCAATGAATAAATTGTTATTGATAAAAAAGGTCCATATATGTGGCAGCTGGGATGGTGGACCATACAGTCCCACTATGCTTGTGCTGGAGGTTTATCTATCCCACAACTATCCTTATCTATCCCACAACTATCCTTATCTATCCCACAAGCATGCAAAGGCTTAACCATTTGTTAAAAGTTTTCACCAACACTTTATTAAGTAAAAAAAATGAACCAAGTGTCTCAAGCAAAGATAACCTTTATTAACTTTCTTAAGTAACCTTTATGACTTTATTAAATAAGCAAAATGAACCAAGTAAACTGAATTAAGTGTGTTAAGCAAAGATAACTTTTATTAACTGTCTTAAGTAAACTGTATAATGTTATTAAAAAAGCAAGATGACCCAAGTAAAGTGTCTTAAGTAAAAATAAAGTGAACAAGTAACAACTCAGTCTCTGGCACTATTCTCAGTCACTCTGTCATGTCCATGGTCTCAGCTGTTAAGCGGGCAGGGACTGTGGAGGTGGCTGTGGCTTGAGTGCTGGTCTGAGGCGCCATTGGGGTGCTTGGCCCCGAGGGTACAACAGGGGATGGTGTGTTCAGGAAGCTCTCAGAGAACTGACTCAGTCCCATGAGGTTGAGAGGCCCTTCATCAAGTACCTGGGATGTCAGGCACAAGACTGATGACAGATTGTCTGTTGAGGGGCTTGGCTGTAGGGTGGAGGAAGGAGGAGTGTAGTGGGGCTGTCTGGTCTGCAGCTGGGCAAGGTGTGGCGTCTATGGCGTGCAATGAACCTGGGCCTGGACTGGGAAGGGCTGCTTCTGCTGTGGGAAGTCCTGGTAGTCGTAGCCTTGGTAGGTGAGAGGCTGTTGAAAGCCGTGGAAGGGCTGTGACATCGCCTGGGGTGGAGGAGCAGACCTGGACTGGGTCGGAGCAGATTCAGCTGGGCCTTGAGGGTCATGCAGAAGTGCTGTTCTCCTCCATCGCCTGGTACTGGGCCTTGGGCAGATCCCTCAGAGTGTGGCTCACGTAGGTGATAAAGGTGTGGCGGCTCGAGGATCCTCTGTCCAAGTGGACCAGCTGAGAGAGAAGTTCTGTGCTGGTCTTCATTGTGTCCCTGATCTCCAACAGGACAGTGTGGCTCTGGCCCTCCAGTCTGCCTCTCTGCCTGCATCCTGTGGAGCTTGGGGTGGGGGTGGGGGTGTGTTGGTCTCTGGTGGCTGCCGCTTCTTCCTCCATTTGTGACGGGATCCTCCAAGTCCTCTGGCATGGGGTGTGCAGCTGTCAGGGGGGTCTCTGCCGTGGGGCCCTCTGAAGACACCTGCCTGGACAGGCTCACTGGCTCCTGGCTGGAAGAGGACTGGCTGTCTGAGGGAGAGGGTTGTCAGAGGGGTTGCTCCTCGGTGGCAGACCTCACCCTCCAGGAAGCTGCACTTGGCCATGACATACATCTCCCAGTCAGTGAGCTTGACAGCGGCCTGCCTGGATTTTTTGAGGTGTAGCTTGCCATACCAGATGTGCATGTGCTTCCACCATCCCAGGAGTACATCTGGAGTGTAGCCCAGGCTCTCTGCCTTGTCTCTCCATGCTGCCTGCTTCTTCTTGGTGTCGCGATAGAGCCTGTGGCCCTTTCTCCAGAGGTATTCGTTCTCCCTCAGCCATTCCAGCACCTCCTCCTCATGCTCCTCGGAAATGGTGTACTGTTTCCTCTCTCCCTTCTCCTTGCCTTGCCTCTTCCTCCCTCTGGCAGGGGCTTCAGCAGGGCCTTCAGGGGCTTGAGCAGCAGGGCCTTCAGCAGCAGGGCTTTGAGGGCCTTGGGGCTGGTCCACCACAGCAGCAGCACCAGCAGGAGAAGCACCAGCAGCACCAGCACCAGCAGTAGCAGCACCAGCAGCACCAGCAGCTTCAGAGTCAATGCCAGGGGGTGGGATGCTGGTTCTGTCCTTCTTGCCAGGGCTGGCACGAGTAGGCAGCGGCTTCCTCTTCTTCCCTGACTGACGAACCATGGTGTTCTTTCAAGATGTATGTGGCAGCACGTCTTTCCTCTGAATGCTGACTGTGTGCAAGCTACATCCTTTTATATCCGTGGAGCTGATGCACCGCATGTGCAGTGAACGCTTTGTATCTGATATACATCTGCTCGGCATCTGCTTTGTTTCCTCTAGGCATCCGTGATGCATCCGCGTCATCCGCTATGCATCCGCCCCTTCCGCTATGCGTCCGCTTCGCAATTCTCCCCCGGAACCCCTTCGGATGTGGCATCCGCTTCCATCTGCTGTCATCCGCTAGGCTTCCTATGAACATCCGCTTAACCTCCTCGCTACATATTACCCCCGTCTGTTCTTTTCCGTTCTGTTTATGCAAATTTTCACCACTTTTGGGAGCGGATGACAATGGATGGAGCCACCCCTGAAATTTTTCTCGTCCGCTGTGTCCTTTTTGCATATGTTTTGCATCCGTCAGCCAGTGGGACCTAGCCTTAAGATTTGCCTTCTCCATGCTTCACCTTTGATTCATGGATCAATCAAGGAGGGCTGTACCACTTAAATCTTGATGAACTCATTCCTTGGCTCATAATCACAATCTTACAACATAAATGCTGGAATTGGAAACAGCTGCAGAGTCATCACCACGAAAGGCAGAACCAAGTATCCAGGCAAAATAATAGGAAAAGGGGTGGGATGATTGAACGGTGCCCCCTCCCCCAAATATCCCAATTAGCTGAGCTTCAGCTTCCAGGATCCCTGAGCAACACACAGTAGCTGTAACAGGAGCTATCGCACTGCTACATTTCAGTGCTGGGAAGAAACAAGGAAACTTGATGTGACAGTTAAGAAAGAGTGCAAGAGTCCTTTGTATTGTACAGAAGCTGCACAATACACTGAGGAGTCATGCAATTTTTTGGAGTAATTGACCAGCTGCCTCACTGCAGGTCCTGCAAATCTTTTCCTGGGTCAGTGCATTCACATATGTGAATCCAATAAGGGCTTGGACCAAGGAAACTCATTGCTTGCTTTAATCTATTTTCTCCTTTCATTCCACAATCAAAAAAAAAAAAAAAAAGAGAGAGAGAGAGAGAGAGAGAGAGAGAGAGAGAGAGAGAGAGAGA